>JARHVA010003419.1:1455000-1997903 GCA_037957365.1 Torreya grandis | reverse complement strand
AAAAAAGAGATGAGTTAATCACCATGCTATAAAAAAGAGTCACAAATTGATCCCATATAGTGGTAGTAGAATCAAGGTTCATCTCAATCTTCTTGTTATCCCACCAAGTAGTTGTTTCACTATCTAATCGGTAAGCTTCCCACACAGCCTTAGTCACCTCAGAGTAGTTTTGAATTTTGAAATGCTTTTCCATTTATATGAGCATATCTTCAACTCCATCACCCAAAATCATACCATCAAAATTGGGTGGGTTCAATTTCTTCTTATAATGTGCAAGCTCAATAGCTACTTAAGATCTAGCCACTTATTGAACTTCTTCATGCCCCTACTCTTGAGGCACTTCCTATTGTTCAAGTTATTCCTTTGGAATTTCTTGTTCATCTTCCTTTTTAGGTCCATGAACTTCTCACTCTAGAGATATTATTTTGTTCTCTAATTTCATTCATGATAATGAGTATCTGATTGAGTTTTGCATCTTGTTCTACTATTAACTGATTATGAACAAATTGAGGGTTTGGAGTTGAAGATCCCTCACCAACTGATCTACCTTGTGCCATTATCCTCTCTAAAAATTAGGATAACTTATTATGGTTAGTGGAATCATTAATTTTAAGCATTAAACCTTCACTCTAATACCACAATGTTAAAACCCCAATGGGTTAACCAAGATTTACACTATTTTTTTATCACATAGATTATTATAAAATTATTTATAACTATCTAAATAATCATTGTTTGACTACTAAATGTATATAAATCAATAAATGCAATAATATTTTAACCCATTGGCTAAAAATATGATCCATCTAATTTTCAAATAATTTAATCAGATTTCATGCTATATATCTTTTAATCAAAGTACAATAGAAAGAATCAAGTATAATATATACTAATATAATTCACATTTCATCCATAAATGAACTTATAGCCACTGTTATTATAATTTTAAAATAATTTAAAAATTACATAGCCAATATTGTGTTGAATATGTATAACATAATAATGTACAATGTAGTAACAAAATCAAATATACATTGCAATGTGTACAATAGTATAAATGTGATTCTCAAAAAGCTGATCCATAAATTTAGCTTGAATATGATCTAAAACGTTGAATCAGATGATATAAGGAGAGCATCATCCAAGTTTTTTAACTCCAAAAATAAATCAATGGTCTCCCACACACATCCCCACTAGGAGTGGCCTTACCCTTCATAGAGGGGTAAATAAGAATAGTACAGATATCAAGAAATCAATCAAAAACTATGTGTGTATTATCATTATTACATGTACTAATCAAATAGACCATGGAAATTCAATCCTCTACCTAAATGATATAAACAAACACATGTAAACTATAAATAAAATGGATTTATAATGTCTCAATTATAACATTACTTTGACCAAATTTTTCATTAGAGTAATCACATCTCACAAATTGAGTCAATTCCACTCACATAAAACTCTCTGCTACTGAATCATGATTATCACATGATATCAGGGGATAAGTGTAAGTGTTACCCACTAGCATACTCATATAACTATCTTATATTATCCAAAATTTAGTCTAGTAATTCTCATATAGATTTTCAAATTAGAATAATACAAATTTTAACATACACTCACTCCATACAATAGACTAGAATAAGAATTAATTTATTCTAAGTCTTTTCCTAACATATTTATGTATCTCACTTCACATATGCAAGTGTGTGTGTGTGTGTGTGTGTGTGTGTGTGTGTGTGTGTGTGTGTGTGTGTGTGTGTGTGTGTGTGTGTGTGTGTGTGTGTGTGTGTGTGTGTGTGTGTATATATATATATAACTAATGACAATTCTCAATCAACATGATAACCTACGCAAAGTTATAATTTAAATATTTCCTCTATACATCATACCCTTATTTATTTCATCATGATTCAATGTAGAATAATACCATATTATAATAACGATACATTATGTTTATACTTTACCCCATAATCTTCCCTAATTCTACTTATAAAAAACCCATAGTAACATTATAAAATCTAGCAATGAGTGTACATACACCTAAATATGATTTTTACATTTATTACCCATCAAACAACTTAGGAGCACTCAAAAATAACTCTCTCTCTCTCTCTCTCTCTCTCTCTCTCTCTCTCTCTCTCCTCTCTCTCCTATCTCCTCTCTCTCTCTCTCTCTCCTCTCTCTCTCTCTCTCTCTCTCTCTCTCTCCTCTCTCTCTCTCTCTCTCTCTCTCACACACACACACACACACACACACACATCTAATTTTTCCACTCGAATTTGAAACTATTACTTACAATTGCACGTGATCCTCTGATATAGCAAAATGGGTTTATGAAAACATTATTGTATTCATATCATTACATATTTACATGAGTAGTTATTTTATATTAATATACTTAATAATAATCAAGTTCTAATAGGTCTATATTATCTACCCTATACATTAAGTTTCATTATGATATTGATATTGTACATGTCTACAACTTCCACTAAAACTAATCACTTTATCCCCATTTCCAACTTTCCATTTACATCCCTTAAGTAAGAGATCCCTACTACTAACTAAAAAATTCAAAAAAAAAATCTTCTAATGAACCAATTCTCATAAAGGAAATTAACTGTCTCTCTAGAATCTAACTATTTAGCTTGTAGAATACTAGTCCACTGATTGGATTCTTTAATAAGCCTCCAAATCAACTTAGCCACAAGGGATTTATTCATAGACTTCATCTTTTTGAACCCAAGCCCACCAAATTTATTTAGAAGGCAAACCTTATCCAAAGACACTAATGGGAATCTAGTTTATTTTTCTAATCCTATCCAAAAAAACATTTTTTGAATATTTTCAATCTTTCTGCTATTATCTTGGGCATTTTAAATATAGACATTAAATACATAGGTAAACTTTACAAGGTGCTTTTAATAAGCATAAAATTACCCACTTGAGAAAGAAACAAACCTTTTCACCCACTAGCTTCATTTTAAAATCTATCTAATAAAGAATTTCAGGCTTGTTGAGGCATATTAACACTAATTAGGGGTACCCCCAAAAATTTAGAGGGTAAAACATTGATTTAGCAACCCATAATGCGAGCTATTTTATTATGTCTAGCCTATGGGGTATTAAAAAAATAAAGAGCTTTTGTCGAAGTTAATTTTTTGATTGGATGCCTCTTCATAATTATTGATGATATCTTTAATAACCTTGGCTTCCTTTACTAAAGTAGCAATCAAAACAATCGTATCATCTACAAATTGCTGATGAGAGGTGGGATCCACCTCCCTTGTAGGCCTATAACCTCTAATTCTACCTTGCATTATTGCTTCAACTAGAGACCTACTCAATGTTTTAGCCATTATGAAAAATAGAAAAAGAGACAAAGGATCCCCTTTCTTAATACCTCTCTTGTTTCCATGTGGAAAACTCTATTCACCAAGGTGGACTTGGAGGCCCTGACAAATTTTGGATGACTAATTCTAATTTCAAGTGCTTCATATTTTATGTTGAGACTCATACATGATAATGGTTTATTACTCCAAATCACCTTAATATTACATTATATTTATTTAATATTATTTATTTAGTACTCAAAATTTTGGTTTAGCTTGATTTTTACACTAAACATTTTATTCATATGTGTATTCATGATTAAGATAGGACTCAAAGGAATGTTGTCTCACATATGCATTATACACATCGTCTTCTATATTTCAACATATTATGATTTGCACTCACCCTAATGTAGAAAAAAAATAAATTTCTCACATGATTGACAATTACATCATATGATAGATTTGATACTTTCATAATCCATAATAATTAGATTACAGGCTTTTGGAAGTACTATGTACCAAATTTGGTACACAGTACTTATAAATGCTTGTAATCTAAATGCATCAAATTTTATTGAATAAAAGTTTTAGGGTCATAAAATATTATATCAATACCTTCTTTGTTTTACATTGATATGTATGTGCATGTGCACATGTGCGCACATACATACACCAAAATAGAAAAAAATGTCGACACCTAAAAATGGCTCCTAAGCATTTATTAATCATTAAAACACATTATTTTAAGGTGCCTATGTAGTTTTAGTTATTTTTTTAATTGAATAATATTGAATTTTCATGTTTTTTGGCTTATCATCATGCCCCCCTTCTTTTATGTTATCCATTTATCTCTCTTGCCTATTTGTTGGTCATGTGGTTGTCTTTCTAAAAATGTATTTGATATGGTTCTCGGGCCTAGAAACGTAATCAATATGATTATGAGGCTTTTTGTGGTCCTAAGTAGTTAGGGTGCACCCATGGTTTGTTGGAATCTTGTATTTTAAATATTTTTAGTTGTTTTATGTCAGTTTACATGCTTATATATATATATATATATATATATATATATATATATATATATATATATATATATATATATATATATATATTTTTGTGGTCCTAAGTAGTTAGGGTGCACCCATGGTTTGTTGGAATCTTGTATTTTAAATATTTTTAGTTGTTTTATGTCAGTTTACATGCTTATATATATATATATATATATATATATATATATATATATATATATATATATATATATATATATATATATATATATATATATATATATATATATATATATAAGCATGTAAACTGACATAAAACAACTAAAAATATTTAAAATACAAGATTCCAACAATCATGGTTTGTTGGAATCTTGTATTTTTAATATTTTTAGTTGTTTTATGTCAGTTTACATGCTAATATGATTGTAATTTAAATTATAATTATATATATATATATATATATATATATATATATATATATATATATATATATATATATATATATATATATATAATGCTACAATGAAAGCTCTTTAAATACAAGACTTATCTAAAATTGTTATATATGCTCAATATATGCATGTCAACAATAGTTGTTAAATTCCTCTTACAAATCATCTCTATATTTTTTAATGCCCTAAGATACATACATACATACATATGTATGTATGTATGTATGTATGTATCTATCTTAGGGCATTAAAAAATATAGAGATGATTTGTAAGAGGAATTTAACAACTATTGTTGACATGCATATATTGAGCATATATAACAATTTTAGATAAGTCTTGTATTTAAAGAGCTTTCATTGTAGCATTGAAGTTTGTATCAGTGATACTTTGCATTGTATTGGCTTGCTTAGTTGGTGAATTAAAGTAATTATTAGAGTATTTTTTTATTATTCTACATTTGATTGAGAGGTCTAAAAATTACAAAGGTAGTTCAACTATTCCCTATTATAATGCAGGGTTAAAACATATTATTTTCTAGATCTTTTTCAAATATAATTGCCTTATTAGGGAAAAGATAAGAAGTGCATTTTCTTGGAGATTGAAAGGATGTTTTCGAAAATTGAGCAAATTTTTTGAAGTAGATTTGACAATAAAAAAATATAACATCTTGACACTTTTTAGAATTGAACTCACTATAATTCTAACATTTAGAACCAAAACTTGATGATTTGGATAAGATCCTTTGTCCACAATAGATTTTCAAAGTTCTTATTGTCGTACCACAAAATTATGATTTCTATTGTCAGACTTGAAGGACTATGTCTAGATATTCTAATATTGAATATGTACTTTCAAACCCTCCTTTTATCTTTATTGCTCTATTTTAAAAAATAATAATTAAGTATGATTTAATACTTTACACATTTTGTAGACCTCTAAATATTTATAGATAATTATTTTGTAATCTAACTAAAATCTATTGATTTATAATACAATTACAAGGAGGTATTTACTTATGAGAGTTGTTTGAGGCGTATACTTGGACTTATTAGTAATTTGATCTCTTTTAGGTTTTTAAATCCAACATTACTTATTAATCAAAGTTCACTTTTTTTAATTGTTCAAATTAATTTTAATTAAATTTAAAAATATATATATTTATTATTTCTCTAAAATATATATTTATTATAAAATATATATTTTTAATTATACATAAAATATAACTATATTTATACATTCTCTAAAAACATATAAATGACTTAAGTCTTCATATAATAAAAATAGAAATAAATACTTATACATAAATAACTTTCATTATATTTTAAGAAAAAGATGGTTAACTCAATCTCCATGTTACAAATGGTGAAAAATAAATATTTACATAATAATTTATTCCATCTATAAGTTTTATCATCAATGTTAAAAAAATCAAAATAAGCAAATGAATACAAACTATAATATATTTCTTTTCTTACAAATAAAAATACTTTTTATATTATTATATTTTATATGTATAAACATAAACAATGGTAAAATGTTTTTAAAGTCAATAAATTTGTATGTCACAAAGCTATCGATTTTCGTGGCTTTATTTCAATTTTTGTCACTATATTATATTAAAAAGATTAATATGATACACGTTTTTTTTTTTAAAATGAAATATTTTCACATGAATGGAACTTTTTTTTTAAATCTTTAAATTTCATGGGGCCATTCAACAATTAAAAACGTAGCCGATTGTTGTCCCATCACTGTTTTGGGAATGTCAATTTCTACATACATTACAATTAGAGGAGGAGAGTGAGTGAGATAAAGTCAATCCACTCAATTCGAAGTGAAGAAAATGATATTTTAATATACTTCAAACATCATAAAAATATGAAACAAATTTTTAGAATATTATTTCAAAATCTCATCGCATAATTGTTTTAAGAAAGTACACGTCAGAAGGAAAAAAGTAGGTGAAAGTGAAAATGCACATCCAAATATATATATGAACTAAATTATTGCAGTCTGAAAATGCACATCCAAATATATATGAACTAAATTAATTGCAGTATGGAGAATCTTAAAAGTGAGAGTTATGATGTCTGTGTCTACGTGTGGATGTACAAATGTAGAGCGGCAACCATGTCACCAACGCATGCGCATCTATTTCTAAACTCTAAATTGGAAGAAATATAATATTATATACTCTTCAAGTACAAATTCAGATTTACTATATACCCTGGTTGACTGCCCAGATTTCACATCCGCTGGCCCTACCCTGGAATCTTCAACGTTAAGCTAAGCTATTTGACACAAGAGCATATTCTGTATTCTTGCATTGACTGAGTATTTTTGGATGAATATTTATATCATAGTTTTAGGAGACTATTGAGGAATCTCTCATTTAATCAAATAGTATTGCCAGCAAAGCATCCGAGGGGGAGGGGTAGGGGTAGGGGTAAGGGTAGGTATCTGTAATGGACTTTCAATCTTATCGGTCGGCACTGGCAGGCAGTTGACGCTCTTGTATGTACGATTGGAAACACAAATACAAATATAAATACAAATACATTCTCTTGTAAGACTTCATCCTACAAATGCATCCATGACAACTAAGCTCTCTTCGTTTTCGTTTTGGTTTTGGTTTTTTGGTTTAGAAATTTTCATAATTAGGGTGAGCAAACTATACGAAAACAACAAAGGTTAAGGGAGAGTGAATAGCCTCGCTTAACCCAATGGTGCTTTGTATCCTCTTTGTCTCACCAATATTTGTATGCATTTTTTTTTTTGGGTTAATAATGGATTTGTAGAGTGTTATAATTAGTGATATGATTAATTCAAGGAGATCCAAAATTTTAAGTTTTTATTAATGAGTAAATGTTGAGGAATCGTTTCAAAGTTTTTTATAGATATTTATAAAAAAAACAATAAATTTTGCACTTTTCATTTTTACATTTTTACATTTTTAATTATAGAGGGTAAAGTGAAAATATGATCATGGAAGTGATAATTCTTCTTAAAACTTACTTGTCCCTTAGCTCTTGTATTTTTGGTTCCATCTCATCTATGGATATAGATGTCTAACACTCTAACAATTAATTTTTCAAATTTATGACAAATCATTATGGTTCAATAATTACTAGGATCATTTTAGTCTCCATATTTGTGTATTGGGTGAATGATTTGGTTTGTCCAAGATGGAGTAAAGCCATAGGATACAATATATAGTTATACAAATTCGCTAGCTAAAACTTGGGGACTATGCATAAAGAATTCTAATTTTAGATTGTCTACATCTTGAGCTTTATTGGAATTAAGTTTAAGGATGACATGAACGACAACAAGATTAGTAAAGAAGTGACAATGAATAGGCCTAGGGTATATGAAAGGTTAGTTGGGCACATTGTAAAGGCTAGAGGTACAGTCAAACCATGTTGAAATATCATATATAACACAAATTGACTACTTAGGAAGAAATACCCTCCAAAAAATATAGGAGGTGAATTGAAGTTGATGGAGAATGGCTTTACGCTTGTTTTTAATATAGGTCCTTTTTGTACTTCTAAGGATATTCTTATAGATTATTTGTGTAGTTTTATATTTGTGTATATTCTTTGCCATAATAGACTTGGTTAGCTTATGGATATTCCTACAGTTGGAGTCAAACCAAGTATTACGTGGGAAATGGCCAACACTAGGTTGGTGGGGTGTATGGGTTGAATGGGGAAATTCCTATAAAGTTGAATAAAATATGACTTGGGTAGAGAAACTAACATGTTTAAAAGGGTTGTGGATAACATAAGATGAAATGAGTCTTTGTTTTAGGATATTAATATAGTATTCATCAAATTGGTCGTCAAAATGGATAATGGTAGTTTTTTGAGATTTGAGAATGCTAAGAACGATAGGTGGAAAGCTAAGTCATAGCATAAAATACAAGACAAATTGATCAGAAAGAGGGGGAAGAAAATATGAAACTTGAAGGTCTAAAACCTTTGACAAAGATGCCTATTAGGAATATTGTAGTCCACAATTGAAGAATTTCCAACAAAATGGAAGCAAGTGAAATCACCATAGCATGGAAATTTGATAAAATCATTGAGGATCACCAAGCCATGTGAATCTCCCAAACTAATCAGGTGCTTCCCATATGAGGATTTTTTTGAATTAAATAATTACATTAGTATAAAGTAAAATAAAAATACAATAAAACCAATCAGGTGCTTCCCATATGTGGGATGTCCTGGGCCTCCTCCCCCTGCCTCGCCTCCCCCCCCCCCCCCCTTCTTAGCCTATTGAGGACCCCCCTTCCCCACCCCAGACTTTCCCTTTCATGGAAGATCCATTACAGGAGAATCTGACCCTCCGTCCAATCCCTCCCTAAGCGAACCCTCCTTGGTCTCGCCTATCCAGGCCTTCTAAGCGACATGCGAATGTTGGAGTACCTTTGAAGAAGAAAGGATGTAGATCTAAGGCAGAACTACTGAGGGCATAAGTGCACTCTCTCATATCCAGTGGATCTCAATGGACCTTGGAATACCTCCTTTCTAAACGATGGTGAAGGGCAATTTTGTCTTACAGATAAGTCCCTCTGGTGGATAGTTAGCAAAGATTGGTCTTGAGTGATGTATTATTCTACTTCCTTTTTTGGGTGTTTAGGTGTTCAATTATATGTATCCTCTCTTTTGTTACCCCTCTCATTAGATTCTCTATGGCTTTAGTGTCCCATATTTCTTGTTCTTTTAGGAGGTGGTGTCCTTCTGCTCTTTTTCTTTCTTCTTCCTTTTGTTTTGTTGCAGGGAATGGGCCACCATTTGTGTCCCATACCAGTTCATAGCTCCAATTAAAAATATTTTACCTAATCAAATAAAAATGCTTAATTTGTGAAATTGTCTAAACTCCTAAATGTATGCTAAATAATTGGCATGGTGAAACTACTTGTAATTGATTATTCTCAAAGTGAAGGAAGTATCTCACTTTCAAATGTTTCTATAGCTTTTTGTATGCATAAAATATACACACCTGTGATATAAAATATATTTTTTAATTAAATATTTAAGAGGATAAATAGATATTAAATGTTTAGCATATTGTAATGGTTTTTTAATCATTTCTAGGCTTTTTGTTGTAATCCGAATAATTTGTCCTAATAGATGAATATTTAAACTTGTGCACCTATAAAATTTAAACCCAACAAATAACACTTTTAAGATCATACAAATGGTCATCATGTTTGTTAGGATTACATGAAAAGGTATTAGAAAACATATATAGTCTTGGTTAAGACCTTAAAGTTATGACAAATCTATCCAATTTTGCTCCCATGTTGTCACCTTTTTTCCTAATTGTACAATTTGACACCTGTCCTTTTAAAATAAAAAATATATTTAATGGCTTAAGGGTTTGGCTATGGAGTATGTATATATGGGGTTAGTTTTGACCCTTTTGCCTTCTTATTGTTTATGCTACTTAGAGTATACAAATAAGTCTCTATATATAAACATTGCATAACATAAATCACTTTAACAAAGTTCTGCAAGTTTTATCTCACTAGAATGTTATCTAAGAATTGATAAGTTGTTTATTTTATTTAATGATCAAATTTACCTAATAAATTTTATATTTATAAATTACTTAAATATTTCATTTTTTTTTGGAAGAATGGTTATACATCAACATGCAATATATTAACCAACAAAACATTGCAAATTAGGCCTATTCAAATCTAAATAGTAAAATCATACTTAATTTACATAAAATAATATTCATGATGAAATAATAAATTATGAATAGAGCTAAATAGGAATATCTATTTTTTTTCATAAATATAGAGATAACCATAGAGAACAAACACCACAACACTGATCCAAATAAAGAGTGAATAGAACATAGAAAAAAAGTGGTGGACATAGAATCTCCCTAGAAAAGTATGGTGATTTTTGGCAAACTATAAATAAGCAAACAATTAATTTGATAATGTTATTTTTTAACTTTAGAGCTCTAAAAATATCACTTAGATTTTGAAAAATCTTTAGACTCTTTGGAAGTCAATGTCCTTTTCCAAATCATTAGTAGAACATCACATGTCTAAAAAATTTATGAATTTATTTAGGGCCTATGTTATACCTTGATTATTATTGGACCCCTAAAATGTTTTGATAATATTTAATGATCAATATGCTAAGATTACTTCATGGTCAACAAGTAGTCCATTGAATGCGAGGTCAAGTCTTATATGAATTTTTGTGCTAGAATGAATGCATGTAAAATAGTTAAATGCTTCATATTTTTATTGAATTCTACTATAAATTATTAAAACAGTTTATCTTTCACTTCCACAATATTTTCCTTCAATAAATGTGTGGCTATTCCTTCATGTCAATTCATTTTCATATATGAATTCATGTACATGGGTATTTACAAACTTCTCAAAATAAAATTAGGATGCCATTGGTTTAAACTGGGACACAATGCATGGGAGACTCAAAATAAGTGTCATAAGGGTTCACATCAAACTATACACTATACAATGTCAAGGCAAAGGTCTGAAAACTAAATAAAATTAGAAAGGATGAAAGAGAAAGAGGAGAGAAAGGAATGAGGAGGAAAAAGACAAGGGGAAATTGATAAAAATGGGGAAAGCACGCTAAAAAAAATTATAATAAGAATGATAATTGATAAATACACAAGTACAATGAACATTTCATTAGATCCAAACATATTCTTAAAATTATGGACTTCTAATATCATCATTTTTGGTATTTTAAGTTTAGAAATAATATTTAATTATTTTTTTATTGGTTTTTAACTAATTTGATATCAAATTGTAATATTTCTATTAGTGATTATAATTGGTGTCATATTAGATCCCAATAGTACAATTATTAGTTTTTAACAAGTGTAATATCTCATTATTGATTTTTCACTATTGCATTTATATCTGAACATAAGCACAATAATTATAATTTTAGTTTGAAAAATATTATTTATTACGCAATCAAACATTAATCAAAGATTACATTCACAGTTCTACAAGTATGACAAATAATTTGTTGAAATAAATATTAATCTTCAAATCATTTTAAAAATGGTAAAATATTAATCTCTTGTAGTTCCACAAGTATGCCATTATTTGATGAGATAAATATTGATATTCCATTCATATTAAATAATAATATTATATTAAGGTCATTTAGGAGCATACATCAGAGTAAATGTTTTTTAAAACTCGCATCTCAAATCAAGATAATATTACATATAATGTTTAATAGACTTACCTTTTTAAAAAATATGAGATATTAATCATTTTTTATTCACTTTGGCATTCATTAGTATTTTCAAGTTATGGAAACTATATGCAATGAGTTAGGATGACTTGAAACTATCTTATCTAAAGATTTGAACTCAGAGAAGGTAAATCAAGTAGAGCCCATTGATATTTAATGAAATAGGGATATGACAAATGAATATATGAAACCTAGTAATGGGAGCACCCACAACACAATGTCAAGAGAAGAGGTTACAAAGCATCTATAAAATCAACACAATGCAATAACCCTAACTATATCTCTAAATTAGTAAGTAACCAAATATTGTAATCAAGCAATGTAAGGGGAAGGGTTAGAAACATATTAAAATGTTTAAGGAGACATGATAATCAAATGGAGGCCTAAGCTACCTAATATGGAGAGATGCAAGTTTGAATAATCCTATAGCCATACTAAGTTTAAGTGTGTAGAGAGAATTCAATCAAGGAGATACACATTCATTAACTAGTCAATTATAGAACTTCTATCTATCAAAAGGAAAAAGTTAGGGTTAGAATATGCATACCTTGAACAAGACATGTTGAACCTCAATCTCCCCCTTGGATAATGGTGCTTTACAAGATATTTTTGTGGTTGTAAGGATCTCAATTGATGAATCAAGATATAGGCTAAAAGGAATCCTCCTATTGCATCCAAGACTCAACAATACAATCCCCTCCAAGAAAATATCTAAGCAATGACTCCTCAAAATGTAGGCTTAGGGCAGAAGTGCAAATAATAACAATTAAAAATAAATGTTCCTCTATCTTAGATTGAAATGGTAACTTGTGTTTATAGTGGTGAATGACCCTAATCCCTCCCAAATATTTAGCCAATGTTATCATCTAACTCAATTTAATTTGAAGTGTGTTGACTAACCTTGAACTATATTAGCCAATCCAACCTAATTATGAAGTGTGCACCATAAATATCAGTACTACATCGATTTGATTAATGTAGTTGAGATGGGATGAATAACAGTTAGAACTACATCAAACATGTTAACTTATTAGTAAATTATAGGTCTTGACATAATTATAGGATACCAAATGGAAAGAGATAACTTAGGGGATTAAATATGAGGAATCTAGAATGGATGTAAAGATAAATAATCAATAATGTCTCTCGCAAAACACCAATGGCCTGCCAACCCCTTTCTCAGTGCACCATTTAAGGTCTGTATTTAGGGAGATTAAAAATCAATATGTTACTGCAAGAGAGAAAGTATCAGTAAATGATAAATTTAAAAAATAATGTGTATACATATGCCCCACTTGAAGCTCATCACATGTCACAAGAGTGTAACATGGGGTGATGCTTGGGGAAAGACCATAGAAAAATAATAACTGAGCTAACTCAAAAATGAAATACTAAAATGAGTGATAATAAATGAAATAATTGAAAGCACCATATACATATTTGACTTACCTTTGTCACGGAGTGGTCCCATGCTATATTTATAGTCTTGATTATGTAAACTATAGTAACTTCATTGGACAAATCCTACGGATACAAGGATAGAGAGAAAAGCAAGCAATCATAAGAAGGCCAAAGTAAATTGAAAACTAAAAAAAATAAATTTAAACACTTAGGAAATTAGTAAGGTGGGGTGACAAAGTCTAGGTTAGGACCAAAAGACCAAATCATGTTAATAATAAGAGGGAGGGAAAATAAGGCAATCAAAAATCCCAGACTACTAATGATCGAAAGACCCAAAAATGTATCCAAAGTAAGAAAATTAACAATCCAAATCAAACTTAAGGATTTATAAAACAAAATAATGTAATCAACATTAATAAAATAAAAGTAACAATCCATAATCAAATATGGAAAAATAGGAAATGAAAATGGGAGAAATAAGAAAAACTCACTTGAAGAAAAGGTGAATAGAGAACTCAACGTCCCAACACATAACTAAGGGAGATATGAGAAATATAAGGCAATAACCAATAGAGCATCTAACAACAACTCAGAGATGAAACTTTTATTCTGATTATAGATAAAATAAAACTACCATATTATGAACATGTCAAAAAGAGATGGAAAATAAGAAGTATAGAAATAGGGAAAATACTTTAGAAACAAATATGCCCATCAAGGGTGGAAATGAAATGGGTGGTGGGGGAGATATGATGGTACCAAGATGAAAATATAATATTTATCATAAATAAGACACTCTAATCAAGTTGGAAATACTAAGATATTTTTGACATCAATGACCTTAGAGATCTCAACCTAAAAATGTAAGTTTGGGATAACTGGTGAAGTATAAGAATCATCCCATGAAGGCTAGTATGCATGAAAATTTAAATGAAACTACCCTCCAACAATGTGTTCTTTATTCTTCAAGACCCCTTATAAAGTCATTGGTCTACTATGAAGATTTGGTACTTGAATGAAAAATTAGGTGACACTATGAGTTTATGATAATGAGACCTCTTGCCCCAGTCTACTAGCATATTGAACCGTAATGGATATTATCTCTATCATGAGGCCAACTATGGAGTTTGAGATTCAACTAGGATAGGAGATGTGTCAAAAATTGATCATATATTTTTGTGTGATTTGAATTTTAAGATTATATTTGTCTTTTGATCATTGCCTTTTCCTATATAATATGGATTTTAACTCTTTTGTATTTTGTTTTATTCCTCCTCCATATGGACCATAATGTCTAAAACTCCTATATTTTTATGTTATAAGAAATTGAAATATTTAAACTAACCTTGGTGTGTCTAATGGGGATAGTGAAATATAGGGGATGATGGAAATGATCATGGAATAATTGGGTTCCCCAAGCACAAAAAATGTGTAATGAACATGGTATAATGATAGGTAGACATGAATCATCATCTTGAGTAATAATATACATGAATGAAGACATGAAGATAGACTATTAAATTTTCACCATAAAAAATATGAATAATTCTAAGTGTAGAAAGCACTACTCTCGCCCATTGCCTTATATTTTAGGGAAGATGCCTTACTAAGGTTTAGAGCAGAAGTAATATGAAAATGGTGGGTTTTTATGAGGAAGGCCTTGACTAAGGTCTTATTGTGCAACTTACAAACTAAAAGGCCAAGAGGAATAAGTAAGTGAAAACTTCAAGGGGAACATAAAGATGATAAATGTGAACAAAGACTCAAAAATAATTTATATTTAGTTAAATAAGAAGATGGATGTTTATGAGGAAAGGTTGGGTCCTATATGTGGTCTTACAATACAAACTCAAACTAAAATTAAAAGTGATGTAAATTAATACAAGATACCAAAGGACCAAATATAATAACCAAGGATAATGTATAACAAGGATAATGTATAAATGACCCAAAGGTGTCTGAAGAACTAATGTTAGTGATTTTTTGCATAGGATAAGGTCTTAAGTATAAACCTCCTATGAATGTTATCTCCACAATATATATAAAACTAAATATAAGCATGCAAGTAAAATGTAATATAAATGCAAATAAATACATAAAATTAAAGTTTTGATATAAAAAACCTAAACAAAGTATTTCTTCAAAAATTGAGCATTGGTTGGTTCTTTAAAGATGTGTCCTTCATTGGTTTGTAATTTATAAGTACTAGGCCCAAGAATGTCTTTGACTAGGTAAGAACCCCATCACTTTTGGGAGTACTTGCCTTATTTATCATGAGTATAATATAATTTAAACACTAAGTCACCGATGTTGAATTGTGGAATTTAAATTTATTGTTATATTATTTAACGATGAGAGCCTTGTATTTGATATTATTTTGTAACACACCCTTACATCTCTCATCAAGGGAATCTAAGGCATGAAGATAGGATTCAAAAAGATATTAATTGGGAATGATGTCAAGAAGAGAAATATTTAAGGAAGGTAACTGCATTTCTAATGGTAATACAAATTCAAAATCATTAATTAAAGATAAAGGAGTTTCCCTAGTGACAATACATATATTAATACGATAAGACCAAAGCATAGGGTAAATCTTGAGATTCTAGTCAAAAAGAGAATACCAAATATTATTTTACAATATCTCATTAAGGATTTTGTTAGTGGTTTCATCATGAACATTGCATTGAGGGTGGTAGGGTGCGTAAAATTTATGTGTTATTTTGAATTTTGCATAAAGTTTTCTTATGACTTTGTTTTTGAAATTCCCACCATTGTTAGAGATGATGGTGTGAGGAATATCAAAACAACATATGAATTGATTAGTAATGAATTTATAAATAGTAATTTTGGTGACATTGATAAGGGGAATAACTTCTACCCATTTGGTAAAATATTATGTAGTAGTAATGATGAAGATATGGCCATCTTGAGATCTAGGTAATTTACCAATGAGATCTAATGCCCACAAAAAAAATGGCCAAAGATACTCCAAGGTATGAAGTTTATCCAAAGGATAGTGCATGATATCATCATGAAGTTGACAAGGAATACACTTTATAGCAAATATGATGGAATATTTTTCAAGAGTAGGCCAAAAATATCCCATGCATAGGCATTTGTGAGTTGTAGTGTGTCTGCTATAGTGACCACCATAAATGCCTAAATGTGATTTCTCAAGGATAGAAGGAAATCCATATTGAGTAACATAATATATTGTGGTTTCTTCATTATTATGATAATAAATTATGTCATATATAAGGAAGTATTTACAATATTTATTTCAAAGTCAAGTTTTTTCATGGGATTGGCCTCTGGAGGATAAGTATGATGTTCAATAATTTGGATGATGTCTTTATACCTTGGGATATGGCGAGTAGTGATAACCTTGATGTGAAAATAAGATAATTGTCTTTAGATTGTAAGATAGAAGGTGATTTTCTCATGTGGATGAGAGATTGTGAATCATGAAGTGATTGATGAGGGTGAAAAAGAGTGGTTGATGATGCAAGAGAATCAACTATAGAGTTTTGCTATTGTGGGATTGCTTCAATGGTGAAAGATACAAATTATTTGGCAAGATTGGAAGAAAGTTGATTATATGTGATGAGGTTTTCACTTTTGCATTGATAATCACCACTGACTTGATGAAATATGAGTTATTAATCTTAGGAGACATGTAAGTATGGGTCGTCTAAGTCAATGGTTGATCACATGCCTAAGATGAGGGATTCATATTCAACCATGTTATTAGTTATTTGAAAGTTTAATCTAAAATACAGAGGAATAATTTTACCATAAGGTTCATCTAAGACACAACTTTCCTCAACTCCTTAAAGACATTTGGCTTCATCAAAGTGAAGAGTTTAAGTGTCTTCGTGAAAATCAATTGTAAGCTCAAGAAACAATTTTATGATGACTTTAGGTTTGGGTTTAGAGGTGTAAATTAAAATATCCTCAAGGGTTTGTTCTTTGAGATTAGTGGTAAAATTGTGAAAATAATCTTTAATATAAATAACTTAATTAATACCTTCGATGTAGGTTATTTTTTCATTGGGAATAATGTCCTACAGGTGATTAGTAGTTGGTGTCAGTATGGTAGTAAGTTTACTAGTGATAACTTGGCCTTTGAATGATTTTTACATAATAATTCTTAATTAAAATAACATTGAGAGTACCATCCATATTTTGATTATATCTCCAAGTAAGAGGACTTTAGAGAAGTGATGAAGGGGATCAAAATTGTCAATAACATAGGTTGTTAATAAATCATATAGTGTCCAAGCTTTTTAGATATGAAATAAAGGGTGAGATAGTCTCATTCCACTTTTATGTAATAGGTCTCATAATCTATCAAAGCACAACTAATGTATTATATGTCATATTCTCAACCTATTTCATCTTGTTGAGTGAGCATTTCCCCATCTGATATGGAGGTAGATGAAGTTTACAAGATGAGTGGGTAATCATTGGAAGTGGTTGAAGAGTAGGAGGATGAATTAATGATTCACTCATGTTATCTAAATATTTTTAACATCATCGATACATTTGAGAGTAATATCCTTTTTAAGGAGAGAATTTATCAAATATATTTGGTATGCCATTTCAATATTGAATCGAAGGATTTCCTCGATCTTTCTAAGATAGATACAAATGTTTGGAATTGACTAAGGAATAAAAATGTTAGCAATAAATTTGATTTTATCAGAATCAACATCAATCCCTCATAGAGAAACAAGAAATCCCAAGAGTTTATCAAAAGTAACATTGAAAACACATTTTTAAGGATTGAGTATAACTTTATAATTGATGATTCAGTCAAATATAATAATAAGATCATGAAGATGATTTTCACTATGTTTATATTTAACAATTATATCATCCACATAAGTTTTGACTATTTTATGGATGAGATCATGAAAAATATGGGTCATTGCACGCTGGTATATAACACCAAATTTTTTAAGATTGAACAACATTTTAATGAATAATAGGTTCCCCATTCAGTGGTGAAGGTAGTTTTATGTTGATCTTTGGGAGTGATGTGAATCTGAATATATCCTAAGAAGCCATCCATGGGAGTAACATCTCATATCCATCTATAGTTTTATGTTGATCTTTTAGTGTGGGGT
This sequence comes from Torreya grandis, assembly GCA_037957365.1. Lineage (NCBI taxonomy): Eukaryota > Viridiplantae > Streptophyta > Pinopsida > Cupressales > Taxaceae > Torreya > Torreya grandis. The sequence continues at coordinate 1,979,298 of JARHVA010003419.1, read as the reverse complement.
AAGTTTCAAGATGAATAAAATAAAGCTAGAATTGGGACACATAAATATAAGCACATAAGGATAATAGTACATGAAATAGGTGATGCATGACTAGAAGTGTGGAAAAATAACAACAAATGAAAATCTGCTACAAATGGGTTAGGAGTGAAAAATTAGTTCCCACATTTAAAAATAAAAGTTTAAATCTTTTTACAACTACAATGCATTATGAGAAAGGCGTAAGGATGGGATAGATGTTTTAAATTAACAAATTTTTAAACATAATGGCAAGCTTTCGAAAAGGACATCGTGGCATATAGTTTAAGAGAATTAAAGAGTGAAGTGATGGATAAAGGCATGGGAGAATAAATGAAAGTAAGTCTTTAAGACTATTTAAGGTTAGAGGGTCCTCATTTTGGAACTTTATCATTGAGAACTTTTAAATTTTTAGAATTTACAGAGCTTGAGCTAAGCATTTTCAAGCTACAAGAAGAGTGCATTTATAAAATTATAGTGACAATGTCAAAATTAGGAAGTGAGATGAAAATCATGAGAAAAGAAAAAGAGTGGAATTGAGACCGTGGAAACACTTTGGATAGAGTTTCAGGTTGCAAGTATCAACATCTACCATTAAGGGAAGCTGAAGTAGGAAGCTTGATGAAGTTTAAGGTAGGAAACACATATTAATTTAGAGATTTGAATGACTACATGTCAACCTTCAGGTATCCTGGGGGTGATGCAGATAAAATAGAAGGCCATAATAAGTGATCCTTTGTCAATAGTTCATGAATAGGAATAGTATGAGGGTACAAGAGGACATCTTATTTCAATCTAGGAGGAAGTTCCTAGTGAGTTTGGCATGTAAGAAGAAAACTTGGTACAATAAGTAGAAGAGACAAACATCAGGAAGGAACCAATGATGGCATGCAAGGGTAAAAATAAGTCTATAACACCACCTCCACCCTCTATTTTAATTGAATAAATGTAGTAACCTAAGTCAATTTTATATAATGTAGATTCAGATTATAAGTTTTCCTCTTGTTAAGTGATCAAATACAATAATTATCAGCCTAAAAATGAGGGGACTCATAACAGGACTATAGGGTTGAGAACCAAAACACTAGAAATGAGGTCACTTATGACCTCATAGTCTTCAATCTATTGAATGATGTTGGAGTGTTCTAGCTTTACCACGTACCTTTTTTAGGAAGCCTATGGAGGTGGTGATATTTTTGGTCTCATGCATCCATGAAGACTATTTGTACTTTACAAGGAATAGGATGCATATCATTACCCAATGAATTAGTAAGGTAACAAGGTTACAATGTTCAAGCATTGACCTTGATATGGATCTAGAGGACCAAGAGGTAATTGAGAAGATAATAGTGGAATTAAAATACAAAATAGAGGGACACACCATATACAATTTTGGCCTTCAAGGTCCTACCATTTAGTTAGTTATGCACTTGGCTATGACCAAGCTTGGGGGAAGAGATAGGTGGAAATAACCAAAATGGAAATAGACTTAGCTATGACCAAGATGCGCACTTAGCTATGACCAACTATTCATAGTCACTATTCACTAATCACTACTCATAGTCATTATTCATGGTGATGTGGCATGCTAATGATGTGGATGGTTAGTGATGTATATGGTTGGTGATGTGGCATGGCCCACGGTGGGTGGTATGGCCCACAAAGCAACTTTCATGTTGAAAACATGAGGGTAGAAGAATGGGGAGCATTTCTCCACTTAGTCACATGGGTTAGCTTTAGTGGATACATGTGAAGACATTATAATAGTTGATCTCATAATTCAACTTAAGCATATGCTTGTAGGTCACATTTTTTCTGTGGACTCCTATTAGATGAGGTCAAAAGTTGGGAATCTTTTGACTCATGTGAATGCAGATGGGAAAGTGGGGGACAAGGATCACTATGCTAGATTGAGGTCACATGTGAAGTGGGGAATACCACTTTGGAGTGCACATGGAGTGGTCAAGGGGGAATTATGAGATGTCATTCAAATCTTGACTTAGTACATGGGGGAGACATGGTTCCTTATTAATGACTAATTTACCCACTTCAAGGATGACACATTTTCTCCTCTCTCTTTATTATTATTTTTGTGTTTTAAAATTTATTAGTAGCATATGATTGATCATTGTAATTCATCTTATTAGAGGATCCATGTAAGCTTATCATTTCATGCTTGAAGGTTGGATCATGGAGGCATTATTATAGTCGGTTGACAATCTTAATGCTTTAGGAGTAAACATTGAGTGCTTAGTTGTTAGCATTGAAGGAGTTGCTAGAGGAACTATTATAGAAGAGTGTTGATGCTGATTAATATGAAGTCTAAAGCTACCATTTTGAATATGATTTTTTCCCTTACTTGTTTGCAGGGTTTTTCCATGTAATCTATGTGTAATGTGTTTCCCTTTTATCTCTCATGTTTTGTATCTTATTTTTACACATTATTTACTTGCATTATAGTATATAGCTTATTAATCTTATCATGTAGTATCAGAGCTTTTAATCCTAACATATGGTATCAGATCCATGGTGAAAAACTCTGTGTGTGAGTGTTTTCTATTGTTAGTTGGTTTGTGCAAGTGGAAACTAATGTGATAGGAGGAGAGACTAAATTGAAGATGAAAAAAAGTTTTTTGGTAGGTATGTCTCTATGGAGCAAGGTGGATGATACATTATTGAAGATATTATTCTCTTCATGTCATTGAGGAGAATCCCATAGATGAGTAGAGGATAAGATGAAAAATATTTTCCAGATGGACAACAAACATAGTATTCATGAAGATGAAACAATTATACAACTTGAGGAGCAAGTTGGTCTCCTTTATAGGAGGATGAGGATAAGGCATGACCTTGATGTAGGTATTGGAAATAAAAGAGGAAGGGGTGTATGATATTCTATCCTAATGACCACATGTTGTTAGTCAAGATGTTGAAGATGACAAAAATCCATGCAAAGGAAGGAGGTATAGATAAACTTGAAGCTTTACCTTTTTGAAGTAGTTAAGGATGAGGAAGATGAAGATGCAAATGAAAAAGTGAGACCTAGTGTTCTTGGAAGAAGAAGTCCATGTGTTTGGACATGTGGTAGAGTAGTGATAAATTTTGGTTGCATTTATTAGGCTCAAAAACTTGGTAAGTGCATTGGTGCACTGAGTAGCATGATGACTTCCCTAGAGTTGTGATTGGTCTACTTATGTCATGTTTGGCATGATTGGTGGATAAAGGATACATGTAGAATATCAACTAATACCTGGTGTTATTAGAAGGAGAAGGTTGGTGTTTACCATATAACTCAAGGTGTTGGAGTGCTGTGCATATGGTTGTAGTGTTATCTAAGTATACCAATAATTGGAGTAACACTGGAGGTACATGAGTTGGTGTTTTGGAAACATTCGGTAGAGAAAGATGAATTTTGGATGTAGGATCCAAAACATGGTAGGTTCAATGATGCATCTAATAGTGCAAAAACTTTGTAGGAGATGTAATTGGTCTATTAAACTTGTGCCATGTTGATAGCTTTGAAGACTATGTGGAGAAGTCTAGTTTTGACTTCTGTGAGATCTTCTCTCCTCACTACTATCAAGAGTGTCACGTGCACTTGTTTTTATTCAAGGATTTAGATCAAAGTGATTCTTACATGGTGATCTCTCTTAGGGAGATAAAGCTAAAGGATAAGGCAAAGAGTTATTGGTTTGCATATTGAAGAAGTCACTATATGAGTTAGTGCAAGTACCGCACATGTAGTACAAGATATTCAATATATCCATAGAGAGCCAAAGTTTTTAGTAGATGTTGCTTCTATGTGTTGATGAAATATTGGATGTAAGCCCCAACATGATCATTATTGTGATGGCTCATGTGAAAAGGATGAAATATGTGGTATGAGGATTAAACCAAGGATGGATATGCACAAGGATGGGAGAGTAAGGAAGTACCCCATTTATTGCATTATTGAATTGTATTCCCAAGATAATCCTATAATGGAGGAGAAGACATATTGTTGTCCTATGTATTAGATTCATTAGGAGTAGGAAGCCTCATGATGCCATGGTGAGCACTATACTAGATATTTCTAAGTAGTAGGAATTATGAGCGGTTCATGGCAAAATCTTGATCGAAGGATTGGTCTATGAAGAAGTGAAGAGTCATTTTAGGTGTTTTAATCTATTATGGAGGAGTAGATGTTAATAAATCTGATCAAGGTAGAGAAGTTTTAGTAGTGAAACAAAATTACTACTAGGTTTATGTCAGGGCAATAGAGGGCATTGATGGAAAACTAGTTGCAGAATACTCAAGTGTGGTAAAACCATGTGTATATTAACTTCAAGTGGAAGTATGTTAGGTGTGAAGTCATTATTCATAGTCACTATTCACTAATCACTATTCATGGTGATGTGGCATGTTAGTGATGTGGATGGTTAGTTATGTGGATGGTTGGTGATGTGGCATGACTGATAGTGGGTGGTATGGCCCATAGAGCATCTTTCATGTTGAAAAGATGAGGAGAGATAAATGAGGTGTATTTATCCACTTAGTCACATGGGTTGGATTTTTTGGATTCATGTGAGGACATGATGATAGTGGATATCATGATTCCACTTAAGAATGTGATTATGAGATAGAGTTTGTCTAGGGGCTCCTATTGGATGAGGTCAAAAGTTGTGAATCTTTTGACTCATGTGAATGCACATGGGAAAGTAGGGGACAAGGATCACTATGCTAGATTGGGGTCACATGTGAAGTGGGTCATAACACTTTGGAGTGAACATGGAGTGGTCCATGGGGCATTATGAGATGCCATTCAAAGTTGACTTAGCACATGGGGGAGACATGATTCCCTATTGATGAATAGTGTACCCACTTCAAGGATGGAGCATTTTTTCCTCTCTTTTCATTGTTATCTCTATGTTGTAAATGTTATTAATAGCATAAGCTTCCTAATTTTAATTCATCCTATTAGAGGATCCATGCAAAATTTTGCTTGCATGCTTGAAGGTTGGATCCTAGAGGTATTATTATGCTTGGTTCACAACCTAAATTCTTCAGGAGTAAGCATTGAGTTCTTGGTTGTTAGCACTGAAGGAGTTGTTGGCAATCCTATTGTAAAAGAGTGTTGATGCTGATTAATATGAAGTTTGAAGGTGCCATTTTGCCTATGGTTTTTTCCCTTGCTTTTTTGTAATGGTTTTCCATGTAATCTCTATGTAATGTGTTTCCCTTTTGTCTCTCATGCTTTGTATCTTGTTTTTTTGCATTATTTACTTGCATTATAGGATATAGCTTATTAATCTTATCATGTAGTATCAAATATTTTATTCATAACATATGTGGTAAACCAATGACCTAAGGGAAAAAGTATAGTTATGCCCAGAACTTTGTTGAAGGGATGGTGATATATGCTGAGAAGGTCCACCCCCTACCAAATCATAAGTTTCCTTAGGGTGTGATTTTACTATTACTAGTGTTTCATGATATTAGTGTTCTGGAATATGCTTTAAAAAACTAAAGTTGGTTTACCCACCCATGAATAAATCCCCCATGGAGTAGTTCTAATTGTTCACCTGCCCAGGTGCCATCATCCCCTCCCATAAGCTAAAAATGAAAGGATGGTTCAAAGGGATAAAGAAAGCCTTTGTAAATGAATGGGGCATCCCCAAGGATTTGCCTATGTAGATGGGGACTCAACCTTAATTTTATATTATGCAATATTATTCACTCATGTGAATTTAGATGGATCCCACAGATAATTATCAGGGTGGCTAAAGTTGCCTTATGATTTCAATGCCAAGTATTTCAAAAAATTTATAAATGACATTGTAGATGCATATAAGGTGCACATCAATGATAAAAAATTTGATGATGAGACTCATACTCTTCAGTAATTATATTTCTACCTAGGGAAGAAGGCCTATAGAGAAAATAACAAATTTAATAACACTGATATTAAAACACACTAGATTCTCATGGGGGACCACATTCATGTGTTGTACTTCATGCTAAAGCTTAATAATAAGGCTTCAATAAGCCATGAGGCCACTATATAAACCCTTCCCCTTCCACCATAAATACTAGATGAAAGAAGGTAGTGAAGATAGGAGAAGAGGCCAATGCTTGATGCCAATAATAGTCTATAAGAAGAGTAACCTAAGTGGTAAAGGATGGCCCCTTCACCACCAAGATACCAAGGGATGTTTGTAGTGTTGGAACAAGAGGGCCTTAATACCACCCAATAAATAGTTATTCCTTTGGGACATTAGCATTATGTATTAGATATTAGGGTATCTTAATAAGGGGTGGTAACTCTTAAGGCACTACTAGAAAAAGAATCCCCCTGAAGCTAGAGAAAGATTTCTTAGAATAGCAATAAGAGCCTACTCCTGATGATACACAAGTAGACATTAAGAGTCCCACTGGTGAAGAGGGGGAAGATAAAGGCACAACCTTAGCCAATGGTGACCAATGTGTTGGCTTGAGTGGCCAATGACAAGTTGATCTGGAAGTTAAAATACTTGACCATGATCCTAATAAGGGAAAGGGACCTATTGGGGAATTTGAGCAGCCACAAGAAATAAGAGTGATAACCTCACCATTCATGGTTATATCCAATAAAATGTCCTTGAAGAAGAACAATATATGTGGGAGTATTTCCCCAAGGAAGAATCCTCTAATCAAACTCAATGTGATCTTTCTTTCTACATGGATTTTTATATCAAGGAATACCTCTTTGAGCTCCCATCAGCTAGCACATATTTGACACCAAAGGGGGGGGTTCCTAAAATATTTTATGTGGATATCTGATAGTTTTCACTAGCTAAAGCAGACACGACCCTTATTAAACTTGATCTTGATGTCAAAAAATAAAATGATCTACATGTATATGATATTTGATAGCTACAACAAAAGCATTTCAAAGTCATTGCCATGTACTAGTAAGAATATAATGCAAGGTTGTAGCATGAATAGGCATTATAAGAGCTCAAGCATCAGTAGGAAGTAGCAATGAAATCTCAAGTGAGGAATCTAAAACTCTGTGAGATAATTTTTCAATGAGCCAACACTTATCAATGGGATCCCACTTACATGTGATTCCATTGATAAGTTGGAGACCTTGGTAGATATATTTTTTAAATGTAAAGACTAGGTGAATCCTCAGAAGGAGCAGACTTGGACCATGAAATAATTTGTTGAGACCATTGAACTATGTAAGAGCATTTTGGCCAAGGTTGGTACCACATTTCCCATTGCTAATGTGATTTTTGTAAAATTGGCACAACCCAATAAGGTTTTGGAAGCTAGGTTTCAAATTGAAGAACATTAATGCCAAAAATTAGCTGAGAATGCTCTAATAATAAAGGATAGAGTGTATCACATAAAATCATTCTAGGACATGGAAGAACTTAAAAATAAGATTAGTACTCACTGCCAAGAGCTTAATACCAATTTTGTGGCACTCTAAGGATAGGTTTTGATAAAATTTTGGTTGCTCAAGGACATCCATAAGGATGCCACTTCTAAACTTGAACTTTTAATGAATTGAGTGGGTGACTTTATTGAACAACCCAAAGAAACAAAATGTTTGAAGGGAAAGTTTTGAGGAAATTACCTCCACCCTATAGACTACCCTCAACCATTGGGAGGAGCTCAAGCCCCAGGTTAAGCAAACAAGACATGAGGATGGCACATAGTCTAGGATGGACTATTGGCTTAGTGTGGGGTGATGATGGACCCCAAATTTTGTATTAATTGATTCTAAGTACTTTTTGGAAAAAATTTGAAAGATAGAGGTATGAAAGTGGGCCAAGCCACATTATATATACAACATAGAAGGTCTTGGCATGAGAGAAACAAGTCACGAGGAACAAAGATCCAGAAAAAATAGAGGAACCAATGAAGCAAGACTCAAACAATAGCATATGACTTGGATAAGGGAACAAAAATTAGGGATGGTTAAGAAGTGGTTCACATGAGCATTAGAGGATAATAGTTAAGAATAAATCTATCATTGTTTGTGAGAAGATAGGAGTACCACAATGAATATATAACATAAAAAGGGTATATAGGGAGAACCAATCATTGGCAAGTCATCATTATTGATATTAATAATGTAATAGAATGGTCAGGGTAAAAACCATGTATAACTACCCCTTAGTTTTACTTAGAGAGGTGATATTGGTAAGGTTAATCTTGTAATTGTAATCTCTAGTTTAGTCATGATCTTGATATGTGATGCAACATGTATATGGTGATATTTGATATGTAATTCGATAAAATACTTGTGCTGCTAAAATAGCTTTTGTAATCTTGTTATGAAAATAATGGTACTACTACTCTTTCTCAATTTACACATATATTTTTCCATGATGATTAGCTTAAATGTGGAATAATATTTTTAGGATTAGATATACTGTGATGTTCATGGTTATGAACTATGTTCCTGCTCAAGCACCCTAATATATAGAAATCAATGCATACACCACTGTGTGATAGAACCAATAGGAACTAATCTTAGGCTACATGTTTTAGGTGAGTGCGTGAGGTCATTTCTCACATGATATGCTAGCATGATATGTTGTTGGAATGTGTATTATATTTAGGTGCATGACTAGGATAATTCATGTTAGACTAAAGGAAAAGAACCCAACAAAAGTATCAAATCCTATTCTTAATGAAAGTGCCAATAATGAAAATGAAAACAAATGTTGAAGAGGTTATCATAGAAAATGATTATGATCATCAAAATAATGAATTTAATACAATACTGAACATAAAAAAATAGATCAAGAGAATTTTCAAGATATTTCTATGATTTGAGAGTGTATTCATCAAAATCTTGAGGATCTTGATGAGATCCTCAAGACTATATTGGAAATTAAAACAATTAAAAACATATATGAACAACCAAGTGCATCTATTGATCATTATATCAGAGTTATGGGGCATCCCCATATTCATGTTTTTCTCCCATTATGCATAAAATCTCTTCATACATCTAATGGGGCACGAGTTATGTGTTTACACCAATTTCCCCCCAAAAAACCCATTATTTATACATCTTCCATGGTAATTGTTAGCACTTCAACCTAGTTACTAGTTTGAATGCCTCTATCAACCCAAACCATATTTGCATCCCATTTGGTGACTTCATATAATTCAAACCTTAGAGATCAAAATGTTTAAGATATTGTACAAACTATAAAAAAAATTCAAGCTAAGGTTACAAACATTGAGAAAAATTCTATGAAATCACTTTATGTAAGCTATGTTATGTAAGGCTCTTACACTTAAAATATCTTTGCATCTTTTTCCAACTAGTTTTATTGCACCCAAATTCACATTTTATTATTTCAAGGGTGATCTTGAACATCATCTCTGATATTTCTATGTGGCATGCCTTGATTATGCCTCCAATGATAAACTTTTGACGAAATAATTTCTAAGAATCTTAACAGACTGCTTTATGATGGTTCCATGATTTAACACTCCAATAAGTGGGAGCATTCAAGAATATATTAGATAAATTCATAACACATTAATCTATCAACATCACTAAAAATATTTCATATTCTTAAATTACAAAGATCGAACAAGAAACCAATGAACCTGTCAATGAATATGTTTTGAGGTATACAATAATGTTGGCTGAAATGACAAATTTAATGGAAAATATATAACTTTAAGACATCTTCAATAAAATATTGCTTGCCCCATTATACGAGTCTATTATTTTCAAACATTTCAAATATTTTGATAACTTATGTCATATTGTTTGAGATCATGAAGTGAAAATTATTTCCTTGAACAAGCTTAAGTATGGCTAAACACATCAACTACATCTAATACCAAGTTTCATATCAAATCAAGCTACAATTTGAAACCTACAAAACCTAAAATAGAAAAACCCATAACAGTTAACATATTGTCATAGAAACCTAATTGACTCATCTTATCTAATGCACCTAAGAGATAATTTACATGACTACCTGAGTCTATAGCTTATTGACTTCAGAAGTTTATGGAGTATCATCTAATATCTTTCCCTCCTCCCATAAAGGTTGATATGAGCCAACCTCTACCCAAAGGATATGACTACATGGATTATCAGCAAGGATATGAACACATTGACTACATGGGCTATCATCAAGGCCTCGAGCATTCTATGAACATATGTTATATATTGAATCATGCGACATAATACCTTATTAATGACCATAATATTACTTTTGATGATCCTCAAAAGGATTTAGGTTCAAAACCTTGTGATCACCAAAATCAAAATATATTTATTAATCTTTCACAATATCTTTCTAAGAAAGAACCATAAGTGAAAATTATATACAATGCACATCCTCATCCATCACATTATGGGCACCCATTAGATTGGATTATTAGCACTTATACATGCACAATATATCTTATAGTTCATATAACTTCTATTATATTTGATGACAGTGAAATAGTGCATGATGATTGATATCTTCATTCATTATTCATTGGAGCATAGTTTGGCCATCAACCAATACATAGTGTTATAATGGATAATGGTGTTAGTGAGAACATATGAACTATGATGTTACTTACACATTTTGGATATACACTTGATGATTTATACCATTTGATCAAAACAATCAGATCATTTGATGGGACATTACAACACATTATTGGTGAGATTAATTTACCTTTATAAGTTGGTCTAGCACATGTGGTTACCACATTTTTAATTATACCATACACATGAGTCTTTGATATGTTATTGGGACAAACTTGGATACATAAACTTTGTGTAGTACCTTCCATAGTGCATGGGTGTATTAAATATATTAATACCAAGAAGGAAGTCACAAATTATAGAATTCTATATAAACATCCACTTGAATAACAAAAGCTTATTCCAACATAGCTAATTATCAAACCTAGTAAGGTTAATCCTCTAAGAAAGGGTAAATAATAGGCAATCCCCTTTCCTCGGTGGCCCATACTTGAGAGGCCTTTACACCATAGATATACAATGGACTCCATGGGATCCTCATCTATTCCTACATAAAATATTTAGTTACATAGGGAAACTAAACATGTTCCTATTACTGATACTCTAAAAAGGCCACATAACACTCAATGATGAGTTCCATGAACCCCTAATCTTTTTATTATTTCTTCACAACCATAAAGTCATATTATATGTATGCATAATAACAGATTCTCTAGACCTAAATATGACACCTATGCATGTTACTTAGAAATACCACTAGTTTTATATACCAAATTCTAAGTTTGGAAATACATATGAGCATTCCTTAGATGGGATCATAAGCTATCCATTTCTTTAAAAAATATTCCAAATAATAAAAAAAACAAATTTTCAAAAAAATATCATATTATAACTTTTGGATCCAAGGTAGGATCCTTGCCATAATAGTCTGAAAACATGAGGGATACGAGATATTTTAAGAATTCTAGCCATGCCATCTTGACCCATATAGAGATTGCATTATTTAAGCATACTCTAGTTTGAAAAGAAAGACATGATGGTAATAAAGATGATTTACATAGAGAGGGGGCTTGTTCATTTTTGTAGGCCGAGGTTAGAGATACTCCATCCATATTAGCTTTGGTGGACCCAATGCTCTTAGTTGTTCCCAAAATTATTTAGGTAGAGCCTATCCCCAAGGTCTTTTACAAGAGGTGAGTGTTATCAGAATGTATGAATGTGGAAAATCCTTTCCACAAATGTTCTTTTTTTTTTTCAAATTGAGGCTTGATACTACCCAAGGAGGTTTATCTCAACCATGGTGAGGATCAAAACTAGTAGAAGTATGCCTTTAATATTTTCTCTAAAATTAGTATCCACTTATTTCCTCTTGGGTGACCTCACTTTTTATTTTACAACTGATATCGTGAATCTAAAGTTCTCAAACCAAACCATCAAGGAAATAGATCTAGCTATTGGAAGTCATAGCTTATTAAACAAGTATGTGGGTTATTTAGTATCATAATATGACCTTGTTAGCTATACCAAATTAACTTGGATTTCTTGAGATGATCTATATTTATCCATGCTCATCCATGGTTTCTTCTAAATGGTTTTCAATAATGCATAGGATTAGGATTTTGTTTGGTCATCAAGGCCTTGGTTTGCTGGAAATTTTTGTTTTTATCCTTGGACCCCCTTTTTTGACCTTGAAAATGTGGAGATCATAACTACTCCAATATGGATACAATTTTACAATATTCCTTTGATACTATGAAAATAATAGGACATTACAATGTTGATTAAGTGGGTTAGTTCCTTTGTGAAATTAAATGAGGAATCTGTGGGAAAAACATTTCTGAGAACCTACATGACTATTGATCTATCCAAGCCCCTTTGTTATTTGGTTAGGTTATATTCACCTTAAGGTTCATGGATATAGTTTATCAACTTTGAGGGTCTTACTTCTAGATGTTTCTAGTGCAATAAAATCAGGCATCGAGTTGTAGGGTGTTCCTCTAAGGTCTTTTAGCATTCATCTCCTCATGCTCAATTGGTTTAGAGAAATAAATATGGGACTTTAGATCATGAGTTATTATGGTGAAAGCACAACATTTTATACAATATTTTAGGAGCTCCAACCCCCCATGCTTAGATGGGTACCTTCCCCCTAGGATGGAGGTTGGTAAGAGGGTATAAACATCTCATGTTGATATTTTGAATACTTCTCCCCTATTGGTTTCTATTATTTACCATCTTCGACCCTTTTTGGTGAAACTCAAAGTGCCTATGGACTCTATATGATAAAAAATGAAGGGCATAGGATGGAGGTTGAAAGCCTAAGATTAGATGCATAAGAAATGGTCAAGGATAAAACTTAATGGATAATGGAATGTCTTCTCTCTTACCAAGGAATAAGATTGATTTTGACCATTGGTTAATTAATTTTTATCCCTTCTATTTTTTTTATAAGTTTAGTATGAAAAAGGGTTCTAAACGCTATACAAGATAGCTCCCAGGGTAAAAATGCCTCAAATGAGCCATAAATAGTACATTACCAACATTTGAATAACAGATAAAAAATGAAAAAACACTAAAAAATGAAAGACAAAAAGACCATTAAGGACTATCAATAGTCCCATAATTATCCAAAAACTTGACCATATCCTTGTAATCACCAAGGCTTTCCACCTCCACGTCCATGACCTTGTCATCAAAGTCTTTGATAGCAATAAACACTAAAGTTGTACAGTGAAGAGCCTTGGCAATAAATTATACCATCACCCACCATTTCTTATACATCTTATCCATCTTATATTTAAACTTCATAATTTCATTAGTAGTCTTAACACATAATGATCAGTTTCCCTTCCTCTTCTTGCTATGGGCTTTAACAATAGCCTCTTCCATCTCCTCTAAGCTAGATTTGTTTAGTTCTTCAAAATGGCTTGTTCCTTCCTCCTAATGAATAGATTTAGTAAGTGTTTCATCATCTCCCTCCCCCATGTAATCCTCAAAATAATTAGAGTCATTATAAATATCAATTCCCTTGGGGTGAATGGATAATATTTTAGCAATATAATTAGATTTGTGAACTCTTATTCCACCAAACTTCTCAGCACCACCCACATGGTCACTCCCCTCCCATTTGGGACTAGGGTCCAAATATTTGACTAGATCCTAAACCCAAATAGAGTCCTCATTCTCAATTCTATATTTATTATACATGTTTCCATCATCCTCCCCAACCTTTCATTCCCTTTTAGTGGGTACCACCGTATCCACCTCAGTCTCCCTGATAGGGTCCATAAGTTTTTCACTGGCTTTCTTCAGAGATTTAAGTTTGGAATCAGAGGTTGGGGTCCCAAAAGGAATATTACAATCCTAAATCATAATGCCCCCTTTTGGGTTTTTAGAGGAGCTTTTGGGATTTCTAATGGATTTCCTATCTTTACCTTTGACAACAGGAGATAGAGTCGATGAGTTATCCTCTAGAAAACATAATTTAATAGGTTTTAGTGGGAATAAGGACAAATAAAAGTGGTAAAACCTTAGAATAAGGCCTTGGTTAATGGGAATGATAGGGGAGTTTTTAGTATAGGATTCCTTGGCATGATTAGTAAAGTTTTCCAGAGAGGACAATAGGAAAAAGGGAAAACTAATCTCCATTTTATTCCTAAAATGATTGAGCAAGGATGGTAATGATAAAATACCTTAAATCTACCCTCAAAAATGATTTATTTCATAATCATGAGGCATATTTTCCCCCATGGCTCTAACATCTTATCCCTTTCCAACCCCCCATGAAGCTTCACAACAAATTCTCCTTCTCTAAATAAAATTGCCATATTTTCTGGGTTTGACACCCTACTACATCTGCAATGTTTTTTACCTTATATGGGGAGCCATGTGGCTTTCCCAATCACTTCCTCTGAGAATTCAAAACCAATTCCCTCTAGATGGACCTATCTAGAATCCTCTTCCCATGACTTCACAAATTGGTGAGATAGATTCTCATCATGTCCATATCCCTTCTATTTGTTGTGATTGAAATTGTGATTGAATTTTTGGTGTTTGATGATCATCATTTTGATGTTCCAAGGATTATTTTAGGTTGAATCCCAATCATTTTATTAAATTTTGGTGGATTTATTATTGATGTTATTAGATGTTGTTTTCTTCTAAAGGATTAGCTTGGTTGTTTTGAGGATATTATTGGAGATTGTGTTTTATTTGGTTTGGTTAGTTATTGTTTTGGTTGAATTTGTATGAAATTTAGGGCCCTATAAAAATCACCTCTAAGGCAAATCCATTATATATATATATATATATATATATATATATATATATATATATATATATATATATATATATATATATATATTAGATAAATCTTAGTCACATTATTATTTCTAGGATCTGGATCAGTGATCCATTCCATGGAACCCATTGTTGGATATTGTCTAGATAAAAGTTAGAATATGGCTCTTATGGGTGGTTTGAGGAAATATATGCCAATAATAGGCATTAATTTTCTTTTAGGGACACTTTCTCTTTTTGGTATTCCACCTTTTGCTTTTTTTGGTCCAAAGACCAAATTCTTAGTGATAGTAAGTTGTATTCACCCATTTTTGGGGGGATGACTTGGTTCACATTAGGGTTAACTGCATTTTATATGTTTCATATGTATTTACTTACTTTTGAAGGAGACTTCCATATAAATTTAGTTAATTTATATAACAACCATATTACATTATATTCAACTTCTATATGGGGAGAGGAAGAATCTAGGACATTGAGTAGAGTGAGAGTGGATTTTATGTCTAATCAAATTATAGGAAGGAATAACTCCTTCACCAAAGAAGCATTTCAAATTTTGAATAAGATGGAAGGCAAAAGAATAGGGGGTTAGTTGTCACTTATACTTTCTTCCATAAAGGATATTTTGCATATTTAAAAGAATAAGGTAAGGCAATGCTATTACCTTTAGTTTTTTTAGGAATATTTACCCTATTTGTTGGATTGATAGGGGTTTCTTTTTTCTGAGGCAGACTGAGTTATGATATATTATCTCAGTGGTTTACTTCATCAATGAACCATTTCAATGAGAACCATCTAGAGAATTGGTCTGAATCTTTCACAGATACAATCCCTTCAGTTTTTATAAAATTCTCTGGTATATTCATGGCATATATTCTATATATACCTATTCACTTCTTATCACAGGATGTACATCATATTCAGATGAGGAGTATCACAGACTAATTGATTAAGATTATATATAATTTGTCATATTATCAAGTCTATATAGACCTATATTATGATATAATCTTGAATAGAGGTGTATGAAGATTAGCTAAAACAAGTCATTCATTTGATTAATGGTCAATTGATGGAATTCCAAATGGAGTAGGTATTTTAGGTCTTTTTGTAGGAGAGGAGATGAGATATGTAGGAGGGGGACATATATCTTCCTATATATTTGTGTCTTTATTATGTATATTAATGTCTATATTAATATATTATTATTAATTTTAATAATGAATATTAACATTCCATCTATATAAGAAATAAATTGATCCATTATCAATTTATCCTCTTGTGTCCATAAGACAATTCTATCTTTTTTATGTCATTTAGTTCGCTGGATTCATCGATTATTTAAGAGAATCAATATTGTGAATGAATATTGATTAATTGATTCATTCAATTCATTTACATATAATTGATATAGAGATAAAAATAAAATTAGAAATACTTATCTAAATGCTGAAAATGGAAAGACAAATAGTGATTGATCTGGAAAAGGGAGCAATTATAAATTCTATTCATGAATTGCATTACAGTTATAAGCACTACCATGTCTGATCTATTTAATTTAATAATAGGTTCATAAAGATAGGTAAAGAGGGTTAGTTGATTACCTACTAGCTTTAAGCATAAGAGAAAAGACTAGGGATAGAGAGGTCTTTGTTACATAGAAAGGTGGGGATGTTCCACGAGTCTTAAATAAATCTTTGATTTATTTTTCCAATCGTTCCTTGTTATAGGAAGTTTAGAGAACTGAGTACTAAACATATATGAGATATAAATATTCATTGTTCCTCAATAGCTCAGTGGTAGAGTGGTCAGCTGTTAACTGATTGGTCGTAGGTTCAAATCCTATTTGAGGAGAACCTTTCTTATAAAAGCTACTCCCCTATCTTTTGTCTAATTTAGACAGCTAATTTAGAATAAATATCTATTCAATCTGACATATTATATCAAAACAATTAACTATTGATTAATTCAATTTAATATTAATTTGAATCCCATCAATACTGGGAATATCCCACTGTATATTTGTAATAATCTACATCTAAGGGCTAGTTCCTTTCAACTAGCCCAATTTATGAGCTAAGGTTGGTTATTAGACCAGTAGTTTTTTATAGATGAATTCATCCATTCTTTCGAATGATGATAATTTGAGCAAATAAACATCTTTACTAATACTCTGATGCAAGCCTAGCAATGACTAGGCAGAAGATTTATAGAAGGTCACACACCTCTAATTATGTGCATGTTTAATCTTGTCTCAAATGTACACATATTATAATAATAGTGTACGCCATGTAATAACCCTTGTTAGTGAAAGTTCTAAAGTTTCACATCTACTATATTGATTATAATCTCCTATCCCCCAATAGGATTTTGCATAGAGACTATAGGTATTCATAACTTTTTGACTAACTAGAAAGCAGTCAAAGTCACTCTACCAAACTAACAGTGTGTGGGTAAGGAGGGATTTAAACCCCTGACACCATGGTTCATATCCACGTGTTCTAATCCTCTAAGCTATAGGACTTGCCTCCATGGGATCTATTCTATTCCCATGATTCCCTCCAAAAACCTTTCCTCAACCTAAGATATTAAGATAAGAGTAGTTTTTCTCTATGAAAAAAGAGAAAGTATTGCGTTTCACAATGTGGAGTGAAAAAGAATGTCAAGGTTTTGAGAAGATGACCTTTTAATTTTAAAATTAAAAGGTAAGTTCATTATCATCTTAGCATCAAGCTATTTTTTTGTCAGACTTCCCCTATAGTATCGTCACCATAGTAGAGTTTAACCACCAAGTTCAGGATGGTTTGGTGTGGTTCCCCTACACTTGAGACACTAGAATTTCAAACCATAAATGAAGAAGGACATATGAGAACATCATTATTGGCTAGTATTTGACAAACTCTAATCCTGGTAGAGGTCCAAAGAAAGAGGTGTCTCAAGAACTTGGAATGATACTTTTAGACTATTGAGTCTGGAGCTATCCCTCCCTAGACCCCTAGGTTTTTTTAGGTAAAAAAGAAGGAAAGAAAAATCAAAATTTTTTATTCATCTTAAACCAATGAATATTTTGGTTAGGATAAATATAGAATCAATCCCCTAATTATAAGGGATAATAAAATTAACTATTATATTATAATTATTGTAAATATCTCTTATACTCTATGTACCTAATCAGATCCATCAAGTCACGTACGAATAAGGCTAAAATCATTTAGTTTGTTAAGATGCCTTAGCTACATACATCATTGTACTTCTAATTGACACCTATCATCTTATAAATGGCTCATCTCATCGTGGCCTTATGGAGATCACTCATCTTGAGGTGGGCTTCTTACTTAGAGGCGTTCAATAGTTATCCACTCTTCACCAGGCTACCCAGTGTCTATTGTGGGCATGATAATTGGTACATTAGAGGTGCATCCTTCTTGGTCCTCTCATACTAAGTAAAAATCCTCTCAATTCTCTAACACCCACACTAGATATGGGCTAAACTATCTCATGACATTATGAACCTAGATTACGTACTACTTTAATGGGAAAATAACCAACCCTTGGAATATACTACTACCCCAGGTGGTGAAGAGCCAACATCAAGGTGCCAAACCTTCTCATCGATGTGAAATCTTGGGGAAGATCATCCTATTATACCTAGAGTAACTTTTATCCATTGAGTGATTTCCCTTCCACTTGGCACTATCAGATCATTAAGTCCAACTTTCATCCCTGCTCAATGTGTTAGTCTTGCATTCAAGCTCCCTTTTGCCTTTGCACTTGAGGACCAATTTTTGGCCAACTTGAGGAAACCTTTGCATGCCTCCATTAACTTTTGGGAGGCCTATGCCCCATAGAAACTATCCACCTGAGATTGTCCCTTGGATAGTATTTCTAACACAAGGTCAGAATTCTAGCTCTTCTAGAGTGGTATCTCATTACTAGATTCGCCCCCCTCAAAAATGAGCGTTCTTTTCCTTACACCTAATCTATGCAAGAAGAGCCTAAAGTCAATCTCAGGGAATATTAAAGCTTCATAGGGTCTTTCTATTTAGGTGCAGGTATTCCACATCTTTAAAAACATGTTTGTTTCACTAAGTCTCTCTCTGAGACATTGCCCAAATTGTTACACCTTTTGTGCAGGTCAGAACTTACTCGACAAATAATTTTGCTACTTTAGGACCATTATAATTATGACCACCATTCATCAGGGCTTTAGTCACTTGCTTCCCTATCATTAGGTCACCAAATTCCTTAACCTTATGGTATTAGGTAGGCATCAACCCCCATACATGGTCTTACAACTTTGTAGAGACCTATATTTTTGGTAAATAGTCACCTAGGCTTGGTCACTGCGACCTCTTTTATCACAAGAAGGGACCCCTTCTCCCAAAGTTACAGATATATTTTTTTGAATTCCCTAGAGAAAGTTGTCTCAAACCCCCATCTATTCTCTACCTACCTACCTATGTTAGTTTTAGGTACAGGTACCCATTTTTTATACATCATTCAAGCTTTTATTAGGAGTATGACATGGGTTACTTCAACATTGTCCTAAAATAGGTTCAATGATGTAATGATAGTATTAGAACATTAGCTAGGGGCATTTTATCTACCCCTTCTTACCCCTAAAATGGGGTAACCTTGTGACCAAAAACCAATAAACGTATTTTGACTAACCTAGCCTACTCTATCCCTCAGGACTAACAAGGGGTAGTATAAGAATATTAACTTGTTGTCCATCAACTACACCTTTTGCCCTGATCTTAGGCCTTGACTTACCCTCCATGGATGAACCTTGTGGAGGAATCCTTAGGTTTTTAGGGCATTAGATTCTCACCAATGTTTTCATTACTCAAGATGACATTCTCTCTTCTACTTTGTCCATAACTTCTCATGTGGCTGCTTCCCTCTAAGGTAGAACACTCACCTACCAATGTATTTTGACATCCCATAACTTTGATATATTGCTTAGTCATGATCATCTTTAGTGCAAGAGTGATCAAGTAATAAGCTACTACACACTCTTTTAAGGATCACTACTTCTAGGTGAACCTCTTGGCTATCTTTATACTCCTTCCTTCATCACTGAGCAATCATTTAAGGGATTTAGTTGGTGATCTAAGTTATTTCCCTCTCAAAGATGAAGCTTATCCCCCATCATATCACTAGCTGACCCTTATCCCTTTTATTTAAGGGATCCTATCTAGTATTTAGAGTTTGCCTCCATTTGGTACTACTCACGTAACCTACATAAATATAGTGATTTAGCCCTAGATGATCTAATCAATCACTGTGCCTCAATGCATTTTAGGGAGAACCAATTAGCTCTAGGTTTGAGTGGAATTTAACCCCTAACCATGACTCATTCGCTAATTTTTCAACATCAATCAGTTTGGACCTCTACTTATTTTCACCCAAGCTTCATCC
The DNA here is from genome assembly GCA_037957365.1 of Torreya grandis. Classification (NCBI taxonomy): domain Eukaryota; kingdom Viridiplantae; phylum Streptophyta; class Pinopsida; order Cupressales; family Taxaceae; genus Torreya; species Torreya grandis. The sequence goes on along the minus strand of JARHVA010003419.1, from coordinate 1,959,077 downwards.
TAGTCATGGATAGATCACCCAAGTTTGGGTCCATAAGTAGTGACAATTGAATTACCCTATGAATACTCACTCTTGTTATAGCTTTGGTGGGTTCCCTTAACCAAGCCACTACATATAATTCACTGGCTCATTCTTTAATAGACATGCAGTCAGAGACCCAATTCTCCTTTGTTAAGAGAGAGACCCATGGTTCTCCTCCCACTACTTAGGAACTTATGGTTTCATATTCTATTTCAATCCCCACTAGGGGTTATTTTCACCTTTCCCTCATGGTACTACTTCACTATCAGTCACCTAAGAGTATTTAACCTTGCAAGGTGGTCCTTGGTGATTTAGAAGGGATTCCACATGTCCCATGCTACTCAGGTTAGAGCGTAAGATATCATTATTTGATGATGCTTTCAGCTACTAGACTCTCACCATCTAGGGTGTAATATTCTACTGCTTTGCCTAGTAGCATGATCCTTAGATTTCTCTCCCACAACCCCATTTTAATGGTTTAGGTTGATCCCATTTCACTCACCATTACTACAAGAATCACTTTTGTTTTCTCTTCCTCTGGATACTAAGATGTTTTAGTTCATCAGGTTGTCCCTTATCTGCCCATGGATTTAGTAGTAGTTAAAAAGGCTAACCTATTTGGGAATCTCTAGATCTATGCTCAATTTCCACTCCCTGAAGTATTTCATCACTTACCACACCCTTCTTCATCTCTGGGTGCTTAGGTATCCATTGTAAGCCCTTTATTTTTTTAACCTTATCATTCAAGGCTATGCTATCTTAAGGTACTATGAAATCAATAAAATCATCTTATCAACATCCATGGATAAATCATGGTGAATAATATATCAAATTACCTAGTCTAACTACACTTGATATATGATTCTTATGTATAATTCATATATAATAACATTGATGATACAATCAAGAGCTAAATGGAGATAAGTGAACTCAAACGTTGACATCCACCACAGGGTCAACCACTATCTATTGGGCCTCCCCAATAGATTCTTAGAATCTATCATGTTGGCCAACAATCGATAATAGCTTACCCTTGAACACAGCTAACAATTTTCATCATACTATGCTGGAATCCCCATTCCAAGGATTATTAAAGTTATGGAGCATCCATCTCCATAAGAACCAAGAATGGAGAGCTCTCCTTTTTTTCCACCTGACTCTTTGGTCTTAATAAATATTTCCCTTCTCTAACCTTTCTTGTCCAATTGGAAGGAACAACTAATGCGTTCTACTCCATGAATCAAGAAGTATGGTCAGTCTATGACCCTAGATGTTTATATCATCCTTGGGATGATCTCATAGTTCCTATAGGGTGGAAATGATGGGGTTATCCCATGGCATGGGATTTTCCTTATACTACATTTTTCTCAAAGGGTTAAAGGGAGATAATACATCATGATGTTTGCAAGGGCCAACTGGATCCTCTTCCTTGAAGATCCTAGAGGAAAGGATCCTCAGAGCATTGTCAACTCAAACTATCAGTTGCCATATACGATCCATACTATATCTAACCAAATACCCACCCTAACTTCTCTACATTCTTGATATGAGAGTCTATCTTCATCTCAATATATTTTTTTAATGACATGTTGAGGTCCTTTTACCCATTACTAAAAAAAAGTGAGCCACTAGTTCAAGTAAAAAATACTATCAATTACCATCTAGAAAATCAGACATCCAACCCATAATCATAATGACCCAATTGTAAGAGTGGAGCTCTAACAACTAAGTTATATCCCCATAGCCAGGCCAAATGGAGTAGGATACAAATCAACATGTTACATAGCGCATGTAGTGTGGGTTATCTTGAACTTGAACCAGAGACCTCTCCCATGAAGTAAATCATTGAACCTATGATTGAAAGAGAATTATAAAAAGAATTATTTATCTTTTCATTCATAAATAAATTATCCTTCCCAAACACAACATACAACTCTCTGTTGTATTGCACTCTCCAAGTGTATTTGGTCCCCTTCTTGATTTTTTTACAATGACAAGGAAGAAGTAAAATTTTTTATGAGAATAGAAAAGGAGACATTAAAGAGGTGTTAAAAGATCCTCTTAATCCCAATCCTAGACAATCTAAGATCCTTTTTCAATCTTGCTACCTGCATTTGTTTTCTCATTATTATTTTCATGAAGGAAAGGATAGAAAAATAAATCTTATGGATTTACTACATCCTCCAAAAAAAGTAAGAAAAGGCTCGAATGGTATGATCTCTCCTCACCCTAAAATGGGTGATCTCGTAGTTCTTAGTCTGTGAAGATGTGTTGTTAGGTGCTTTTTTTACACATTTAGGTTGAACTTAGCTTTATCCTATGCTCGAGAGATAGGCTTCCATACACTGATAAGATATGTATGAATTCTCAAAAATAAAATAGCTATGAATACTTTGGTTATCCCAGGACTACTAAGATCCCATGAATGAATAGAAAATTTGATTTACATTCTATCTCACATGAATCACCCAATCTATCCTCCTAATAATAAATTCAATTTCAAACTTTGATTCAAAAAAAAGGAGTACACCATGCTATTATGCCTTAGATGATCCACATCTCTGGGTTAGGCATTGATGAGCACATTAAACTATCCAATGTGGCTAGTAGCCTTCATAGCCTAGGAACAATGATGTAATTATCAGGGGCATGCTTTACCACTGAGCTAATATCCCAGTAGGGCTCCCATCCCTAGTAGGGAGGGCCCTCCCAAAAGCAAGAGAAAACATCTTGTTCACTTGCCTTTTTTCTACAACATGTTGGCACCCTGCACATTTTTTATTCTTTGAGGGGTGCAATTAGGGGGTGCACTTTTTTTTTCTTTGTTAAGGCATTAACATAATTTTCATCTAATTTAAATTTATTTATTTGATTGAAATTTAGTTAGTTGAGTTAGTTAATCAAAAACTAAGTTAACTAATTAAGAATTAAATTCTTAATTAATTAGCTTTGAAAATGCTTTTGAGTTCATTTCTAATTTTTCCTGAAACATTCAATATTCATTGGGGGCAAGGCTTTTTAGTTGTTGCCTTCTTTCTTTGTTAATTAAGGCATTATTTAACTATAACGAGTTATTAATATTATCACTCATAACTAATCATAGCATAATTTATGCTCTACATTACTAAAAAAATAAGTAACCAACCCATAAACTCTTATCTTATTTAAGATAGTTTCTTATTATAATATAGTTTGCTAAGTTTTAATTTATACTAAATAAAATTAAAACAAATATTCTATAATAATAGAATATTTGTTTAAATTAATAGAGACTAAAATGAATTGAACTTAAAATACTACAATTATTTATAATAGAAAAAAATAGTATGACTAAAGAATAAAAATAGTATGACTAAAGAATAAAAATAGTCTGACTAAAGAATAAAAATAGTATGACTAAAGAATAAAAATAGTATTATAAATTAAAAAAATAGAATTATAAACTCCTTTAATATAAGGAGGTAAATAGTAAAAATAGTATTTTATCAACTTGTTCTGACTTGAGATAATGAGCTTACTTGTGAACTTCATTCTTACTTCATTATCGAAGTAACAAACTTATACTACCTAAAAGCGACAAAAAACTCCATTTCTTATTGCTTGCATTTTTTTATGATGCAAGATGCATCTCAGCTGATGAAAATAAAATTATCATCATGTCACTCACTCACTTTTGAGCTCATAAGCAATGTATGAGCCCAATAAGTAATTAATTCTCCCTAAAAAGGAGGTGATCTAGCTACACCTTTTAGTATGGCTACCTTGTTATGACTTCACTCCAGTCATTAGCCATGCCTTGGGCATTCCCATACTTGTGGTTAAGGTAATGATTTCAAGCATGGCTTACTTCCCAAGTGTGATGGGCAATATGTACAAGGCCCAAGAATGAATTCACCACTATATGGATGATCGATGATTACTAGAGATTCCTACTTCATGTAGGTGAGTTGTAGCCTAAAATTCAAATTGAGGCCAAGTTATTTAGGTTAGCTTACCCTCATGGGGTTGTGATCCTTTGTCTCAACCATTGTAGCACATGTGTCACCTAAGGAATAAGGGGCATGATGACTTGACATCATCCTCACCTTCATCTAGCTTAACACTGATAGTCTATTCAGGGTACCAAACTATTATGGCAATTAAACATGAGGGTTGTGCGCATTGTGGACTTAACCCAACACCTTGTAGTATGAACTGATGATATCCATGTACCACCTATGTCCACATTCTTAAAGGCACTCCTATTTTTCAAAAGGATTCATGATTTGTCAATCCCTGGTAAGGTTCTTCATTTTGCATAGAATTAAACCACATGTTCCACTACTTGTGTGGGCCCCTATCAATTCCTTTGAGTTTCATTCTTGAAAATGTACTTCCTAGGTGGGATACTTAATGTGTTAACTACGGGATTATATGGGTTGATACATACAACACTTAGTATCCATTATTTATGGCTAAGACTACTCGGGTCTCTAATCCCATTTGTTCCCCTAGCTTTCATCTCTAAGTGTCAATAATAGCCCAATAGAGTGCTTTTAACCATTGACATTCTTCCCAATCTCAGTGCATTTCACCACTCTATTAGAAATTTACTCTACCTCTACCATACTCTAGCTTGGTAATTTCCACCACCTATCTAGGGTTTAGCCCTGGGATTTGATGAAGGACTTGAAAAGCCACCTATAGACACTTTATTCCAAATAATTCTAGATAACACTTGCATCCTCTATTTTATTGTGGCTACTAACATAGAGTTAGTTGATGCTTATTCCTTAGATACCATCATTCCTTCTCTAAGAAAAGAATTTTATGACCCATGAGCCTTCTTCTTTCACATGACATTACTCCATCAGGATTTCACCCATTGCATAAAATTAATCACTGCTACCTCCCATAGCAGTTTGGGTCATGTCTTAGTCCTATTGTGGTTGATCATCCTCTCAGACCAACTACTGATCAGAGCCTTGGTAAGCCATTGCCTCACCAACCAACTAATCAGATGTTAGCCCCTCCTTGGCTGGATTCCTCCCTTTTAATCCTCAGCCTACCTCTATGAGGTACTAACTCTATAGTATATTAGCAGCCATTCCCAGCTATTGTTCCCCTCTCAAGGGCAAATTCTTATGCATTACTCACCCGTATGCCACTAGAAACACCACTTATCATCCGACTTGCATGTGTTAAGCATGCCACCAATGTTCATCCTGAGCCAAGATCAAACTCTTAATGAAATTTAGAGTTGCATTATTTATTACTTATAGCTCCCTTCTTCATGGACAAAGCCAATTCAAAATTATCTATCATCTAAATAGAGATGATGATATTTGATCATAATCTCATCTATAAAAGACATTTAATTTGATAATGATAACATTTATCAAATGATTTGATCATCCTATCAAATACTAAGATGTTAGTCTTAATTAACATTCAGACTTAATTAATTCAGTCTAGCGGAAAACAAATTAGATTACAAAAAGTCTCTAGATATAAAGACTCCTTACTAGGAGTAAGCAAGGACTAGTTAGATTTAGAACTAAAATTCATTACTAATACTGTCTTACATTCTAAGAATTAGAGAATTAATTATGAATTCTCTAAGTTTGAATCTATACCCTTTTTATGTTCTTTTTCCTTCATATTCTTTAGAAAATAATAATACCAGTTATTAGAATGGTATTATCAAATTACCATAATTTTATAATTGCCTTAGTGCATCCTTCCTCAATTGCTTATGATAATAATTTAATAATAAAATATAGTTGACATCAAAGTCATTAATATCTTTTGTTTTATATTCAAAACAAATATAAGATCATCTTATACTTATAATATTCAAGTTTAATCTTGATATAATATAATTAAGATTATATTACTATATATAATAGTAGTAGAAAACTATTATAGTAATATAGACATTAATATCTTAATCTATCCTTGTCTCCTAGTGGGATGTTAAATCCCATTTAACATTATGGCCATCCTTAATCCCTTATGTCAACCCCCTAGCCTCTTTTTATCATGAACGAAGAGAGCGAATAGAACTCAAAATATAAAGATTCATATTATTTAGGGATAATCAGATTTGAACCAATGACTTTCACCACATCAAGGTGATACTCTACCACTGAGTTATATCCCTTCCCTACCTCCATCTAGAAGGAAAACTATAAGAACTTACCAAAGAATCGAGAAACTCAACACCACTATCCCATTATTCTCTGGGAGCTAGGTCTTGTTTTCACACTCTCTCAAAACCTTGGTTGAAAAAGATAAAAAAGAGAATGGACCCAGTCGTTAACTTTAATTAAATGAATTATAAATATTAATGAAATAAGATATAATCTATAACTAAACTACGCTTTCACCTATACCTAGTAAGCAAAAGTTATCTCTTCTTTGTATAATTTTTAATTTATTATGTTTATAATAAATTAAATTGCCTCCATGTTGATTGTTGAGTTGAAAAAAGTGAAACCCTCTGCTCTCTCATGGTACAATCTTTTTCCTATTGTGTTATCACTTTTCTCTCAATCCAAACAAACAAGATGACTGATACAAGCAATCAATCAAAAGACAAAACTTATTGAGCCAGTGGTAGTGGACCATTAACTAAGAAAAAGTAACTTTTTTCTTAGATTTACCTCAACTATATTAATAATTTACAGACACAGTGACTCAAAACATATATCTTATTTAGATCATTTTAACATAGGTAATTGAAATGATCTTAGGAAATGCAACTAAACCATGCCATGCCACCCAAAGCAAAGCACAAAAGTCAAAATATTTTATCAAATTGATTCCTAGTTAAATAATGCATAACTACATGGATAAGCTCACATTAACCCATCAATTTTGATTCTAATTTATGATTTGAAAAAATGATATATCGAGATATAAAAAAAATAGCATGTAATAAATATAATAATATCAATTCATGAAAAAAAATTATTCAAACCCTCTTTAATAGAGAAAGAAGAATTAATCCCAAAGGATTATTTGGCATAGTTTTTTATTAAAAAAAACTAGTATTAATAATATATTTATTCATGTTTGATTAGAACACAAAAACTAACTAAATATATTTTAGTTCCCCTTTGGAACATAATGAAGGGAATACTTGAATAACGAAAAGAATCAAATTTATCCTATTTCAAAATATTAAAACGAGAAGTCATATGAGGTGAAATTCTCATGTACGGTTTTGTACAGTGATGGTAAAGGTAACTTATCTGTCAACTTTTCCACTATCACCTCAAAAAAACCAAACTCTACCTTAGATAAATTTTACAAAGTATGATTAACCTCAAAATATGAAATCACTACTTATATACTTAGTATTGACCATAATTTACAAGAAAATTTTGTAGTATTAGTAAGAGGTGGATGGGTGAAAGATTTACCCGGTGTAAAATATCACATAATTCAAGGAATCTTAGATGTTGGCCTAGTAAAAAATTGTAAATAAGGGCATTCTAGTGTGTTGTATATTCTTATGTAATATTTGTATCATTTTTTTATGATGCCATGTCAATTGCTAAAACATGGAAAGTATATGGCTAACCTAATAATGAACATTTTGTAAGGGGACTAGAGCAGACTAAAACAAACAATCTTATTTATTATTTAAGTAACTTTGGAACTAATTCTATGTCTAAGGTTCATTATTTAATTCATTTCATAAATTTTCCCTTCATTTTCATGTGTCAACAAAAAATTAAAATGCCTTGACCTTTTCAGAACAGGTTCAAGTCAAATAAAAATGATTTGAAACACCTTTTTAATACATTATTTTTTTAACCTAAGGACATAATCATATAGATATAGAAAATAAAATATTTATAATCATAGAAAAAGAAAGGAAATAGATACTCAATTGATAATGAGTAAACATAATTCTATGCATAAGGAATATACCTCATATATGCAGATAGAATCATGTAGAAAGTTGTATATGATGAAAGGCATATGTACGGTTTGGAGGGAGATATTTCATAGATTTAGATATATACCCTACAATATGGAGTTCAAAATCTGAAATAAATGATCATTAGTCTTTATGAGAAAAAATTTGTGAACCTTTTTCACACTCATGTCATGGTAAAGTACTATAGAAAAAAAAATTGCAAAATTTGATCCAATTTATTATAATCGAGTAGTTAATATGGTCATTAACCGTATTCTTAAACTCAAAATAAAATCATTGGCTTATCGAATTATTTATCAATCTCTAACAAAAATTCAACAAAAAATAGAGAAAAATCCACTAATTATTCTACGGCAAGCAATACATAAAGTAACTCCCAAATTGATAGTAAAATCAAGACGTGTAAGTGGATCAACTTATCAAGTTCCCATGGAAATAAGATCTAAAAAAATAAAAGTACTTGCTATTCATTGGTTATTAGGGTCATCTCGAAAATGTCCTGGTCAAAATATGCATTTCAAATTGAGTTACAAATTAATGGATGCTACTAGAGAGAAAGGCAATGTTATACGCAAGAAGGAAGAGACTCATCGAATGGCAGAGTCCAATAAAGCTTTTGCACATTATCATTAATCCAATGTATGGAAAGATCCATAGATATACCTATTCTAATCAGTAAAATAAAGTCAACTTTATCAAAATTGATACATATATTGATTGATAGGAAAGCAAAAGAAAAATAAGAATGAAAAATAAATTATTTATAAAAAAATGGTAAAAGGATATTTTTAGATTAATATTAAATCTTATTCTTCAGGATCATTTAGACAAATTTTAAATTAAATGAATATTGATCGAGATTAACTGAAGTTACTAAATCATGGTCTGGCATTTACAAAATGAAAACTTTATTTATTAATTATACCTTTAGATCATTTTATATGAAAGATTTTCATTTGCTTCTCTTCCATGGAAGTTCCATTTTTCCAGAACGTATCTTGATTTTAGGCCTATTTCTTCTTCTAGTGACCGATTTTATTTTTGACCAGAAAGATAAAGCTTGGTTCTATTCCATCTCTTTAACAAGTTTAGTACAAAACATAGCGGTCTTGTTATTTCAATGGAGAGAAGAACCTATGATCAATTTTTTTGGTAATTTCCAAACTAACAATTTTAGAAAAATATTTTGATTTCTCATTTTACTATGTTCAACTTTATGTATTCCTCTATCCATGGAATACATTCAATGTACAAAAATGGTTGTAACATAATTTTTTTAATTCATATTAATAACTACTTTAGGAAGAATGTTTTTATATGGTGCAAATAATTTGGCAACTATCTTCATAGCTTTATAATGTTTCAGTTTATGTTCTTATCTATTATCAGGATATACCAAAAGAGATGTACGGTCTAATGAAGCTATTATGAAATATTTACTTATGGGTGGGATAAGTTCTTATATTCTTGTTTATGGTCTTTCTTGGCTATATGGTCTATCCAGTGGAGAGATTGAGCTTTAAGAAATAGCCAATGGTCTTATAAATACACAAGTGTATAACTCTCCAAGAATTTAGATTGCATTTATATCTATAACTATACGAATTAGATTCAATCTTTCTCTAGTTCCTTTTCATCAATGGACCCCCGACATATATGGAGTGTGATTCATTTTACAAATTATTTAAGAATAAATAAATCTCTTCTTTAGAGGTGTTTTTATAAATAAAAACTCTATGGACATGTGGAAGAAAAGCCCACTCAGACTAAGACATCACTTTTACCAAAAATTGCTTTTTCATTGAATTAAGGTAAAGCAAGTCAAAAAACTAAATTATTTGAATAAATAATTCAATTTTTAAAGTTAGTTATTATGGGTAGTTCTTACAAAGGATCAAACTAATGACGTATGCAATATTTTTATTCTCAACATAGATGCTACATAATCAGTTTTCATTCTTCAAAGATTACGAGTGTAAAAAAAGGGCATCCGCCAACAAAAAGATTACCCTAAGATGAATATCTCATGGCTATTTAGAATGAATAAAATTAGATGGTTCTTTAATTTTTATTAGTTTGAATATTTCAAACCCAAAGTCAAAAAATCAAAAATAAAAATAAGTAATTTTGATTTACCATAAGAACCACTGACAAAGGATTCCTCATCAAGTTAAGGATTAGTGATTCTTTCTATCGATTGAATAGATTCAGTCTTATACATACACAAGGAAGGTAATTAAAAAATAATAATAATCAAATGATTAAGCTGTTATTTTTTAACACTTAGGAGTCATGTGAGAAGAAAGTCTCATGCATAGTTCTAAATGAGAGAAAGGAGGGAAGAATCCCCTTTTCGACTCTAACTCTCCCACTCCAGTCATTGCTTTTATTTCTATTATTTCAAAAGTAGCTACTTCAGCTTTAGCCACTAGAATTTTTTATATTATTTTCTATTTTTCATTGAATGAATGGCATCTTATTTTAGAAATATTAGTTATTCTTAGTATGATATTAGGAAATTTAATAGCTATTACTCAAACAAGCATAAAACTTATGCTTGCATATTCATCCATAGGTCAAATTGGATATATCCTTATTAGAATAATTGATAGAAACTCAAATAATGGATATCTAAGCATGATAACTTATATGTTGTTCTATATTTTCATGAATATAGGAACTTTTGCTTATATTGTATTATTCAATCTATGTAAAGGAACATATAACATTAGAGATTATGCAGGATTATATATGAAAGATCCTTTTTCAGCTTTGTCTTTAGCTTTATGTCTGTTATCTCTAGGAGGTATTCCTCCATTAGTAGGTTTTTTTGGAAAGCTTTATCTTTTATGGTGTGGATGGCAAGTAGGTTCCTATTTATTGGTTTTGATAGGACTTTTTATGAGTGTTATTTCAATATATTATTATCTAAAAATAATTAAGTTATTAATGACTAAATGAAATAAAGAAATAACTCCCCATGTGCAAAATTATAGATTATCTTCTTCAATCTCAAAAAATTATATCAAATTCAGTATGATTGTATGTGTAATAGCATCTACTCTACTAGGAATAGTCATGAATCCAATTATTGCAATTGCTCAGGATACATTATTTTAAGATCTATTTATTTAGTAAATCTTTTTCTTATGAACTAAAAGAACTAGTACATTTTTACTCATATCCTTAAAATTACAGGGAATAGGTTGAAATTATAGAATGAAATTCTAATTTAAAATTCAAGTTGATTTTGTAATTTAATTAGAAGTTAATTCTATACCATTAAATAAACATTTTGATTATGTTATTCAAACATTTATAAATAGATTATACATCTCTTGGTTCTAAGAGATAAGTTTAACATAGGATTAAACTTAACATATTAGTTATTTGGGTAACATAATACTTATGGTTTCTATTGAATTTAAAAAAAAATGTTTGATTGTAATGTATCATAATATTATAAATATTAATTATATTTCGATAATAAAAAGTCAAAATAATTGGATGAATAATAATATTAGACCATGACTTATATTACGGATCAATATTGTAATACTCCAATACTTTATCTTTGTTAGCCATTTATATTCCACATATAACAATATGTCATTATAATATCGATAGATATTTTATTCATGAAATAAAATTCACTTTTGGGATGCCTTGATGGTGAAATGGTAATGTGAGACTCAAAATATCGTGCGAAACAATGTGGAGGTTTGAGTCCTCTTCAAGGCATATATATTGTCATGCCTATTGCCTGATCAATTTGATCATATTAGATCAAATTGATCAAGCAATAATAATATAATTTCCTTATCTTTTTTTGATACTAAAAAAAATATTCCATAAAATAATGTTTATTATTTCATAATGTTTGCTCAAGCAATTCATACATAGAATAAATAATAATTCATCGAACAATTAAATTATTCCACCATGGTAGCCCTAATATTATTCTTTCATAGGGATAGAACTAATGAAAATAGGAAAGAAAATGCATTATAAAATTATAAATTACTTTGATTAAAAAAGTAATAAAAAATAAACAAATTTAAGGTGGATTGCTTTTTTTTTTATTTACATTAATAAATGTATCTTCTTTCCTAATCATTACTAGATTGAATGAAGGAATTAAATTAAAAAGAATCTATATAAATCCATTTCAAGGTCTTGAAAGATCTGAAAGTTGTAATATATATTTAACAAATATACTGACGTTGTATCCCTCTACAAAAAAATGGTGTATCCCTTTCTCAAAATAAAAAGGGTAGGAGAAAAGTATACTATAACTATAATAAAATAAATATTGAGTAAGCATAATAGAGAAATAAATAATGCTCAGCAAGTTAAAGAAAACTAACTTAACTCTTTTTACTATGCTTATTCTTAAATGGTCACAATATAAATCTTGATTGATCTAGTCCTTGTTATTCTTATTCAATCCTTTCGCTAATAAGCAATTAATGTCATTCTGAGAAAGCCATTTTGTTTTTAATAATGTCTTGAAAATTTTCAATAACATTTCGCTAGTGAGGAATAAATTTGATAAATATTCATAACTTTCAGATAAAGTATTATAAATGAAACATTCATTAGATAATAAATCTATATTTTCCCTTTCTCCTTAAATAAAAATTGTCTAAATTTATTATCTCTTGTCTTTTCACGTAACCAACGGTCATACATTAACATTGGACGATATGGATACACACATCTCAATTGGATACCAATTTCTTGAAAGTGTTTGAAAGCCTCACAATGCTCCTTAATCTCAATCTTAATGTTAGGAGACAAATTATTGTTATTATCCACAATTTTAATTCCTAAGGCTATTTTCCTCGCCCCTTTTTTTTCTTATTATAGGTTTTATCATTTTTTATGCCCCTTATTACTCTTGCTGAAGAGTAAGTAAGATAAATCCTTTTCAGGAGTTCTTGAGGAACAAAAATTTCTCCTCATAAAAAAGTAGGGTGCTTATTTTTAAAGCGAATACTCATGGGATCCCAAAGAAATCACCGAGCTAGATAGATTATTGGTGTATATAAAGGTTTATATTCCTTTGCATACTCTTCTATATCAAATTAATATATTCCCATATTTTTAAACCTATTGTATAATGATCTTGCTTCCCAAAAAGCATCTAACTTTCTTTGTGGAACATCGAAAGGATCATGATAAACAAGAAAGGGGTCATAAGATGATAGAAATTTCTTCCAAAACAAAATGGAAAGATGGGTTGGCCTTTCTTGAAACCATATGAATAGATGAAGATAATTCAATAAAGGGTTATCTATTGTTATATCTTTTATATGATCGAATCGATTACTATAAATAAAACTAAAATGCCAAGTCCTAGGAAAACAAACTATGTCAGTGCGTAATTCTCCTACATAGGAGTACTTCAATTCTTTAGATAGAATGATCTTATCTACTATAGAATATAATAAATTTTTCATCATATCTCTTTTGAATAGAAGAGCAATTATGATGTGATTTTTATCAGGATTGTTTCAATGTATTGTTACCAATCATGGAAACTCTTCCAGAAGACTCTGTAAAAGACTAGAAGATAGAGAAAAATCATTTGAAATGAAAAGATCAATAAGAGTCCAATTCTCTCTATTTGATTCCAATATAAACCAACAATCTTGAGCTATTGATTTGACCAAGCAACCCAAAATATGGTAGAATATGGTTAATTCCTTCACAGTTGTTCCAACAATTAAAGGTTCTAAATACTAGTCATGTAAATAGTATGCTCTTCAACCCTGTAAGTTTGTTCTAAGATTTAAGAAATTCTTGCAATATGTCAATTTATTTTGTATAATAGTTTTTCCTATCTTATAAGGAAGTACTTTATAAATATTACTGAATTGAAACTTAAATTTTTTTGGAGCCCAACTTGGTCTATACATAGCTTCTTCAATTATCCTATTGATTATAGCTAAAGTGTTTAGGTTATTACTAATTAGCCAGATGTCATTGGCAAGATTTGCCAAATATATTATAGTAAAACCTCTGGTCATTAATCCAAATTCATCATAACAGTTCCAATATTTTTTCAAATAGATCCCTTTGCTATGTAGAAGTAAAGGAAATTCCTTTTCTCGATGTGGGGTAGGAAATTTTTTAGTATTGATAAATGTATCAAATCTTCATTTACCATAAGGAGGATTTATTATAACTAGATCCACTTTTTTAGGAATATGAGTCAAAGAAATAACAATAATATTTTGATTTATATTGGTTTCTTCCTCATAATCACCAATATGATATGTATCTCCAAGGAGTTCCCTCAATAATGCAGTAAGGTAGAGTGATCATTCAGTTCATGAATGCTTGGAATCCATATGATGCAAGGATACATCAATTTTGCGAATTTGAGTGCAAAAATGAATTGGAAAAATCTTCTCACATAATACTCTGAAGATAAATGCTCTCCTTGATCATGTTGAAAGTTTTTTTGTTTTTTTTCATAAGAATCATTTTCATTTGTCTTGTGGTCTACCTGACCAACCTAGAGACCTAAGGACCTTTTCATGCTCAAGGTATGATTTCTTAGCTGAAGATAGATACTCAACTTCATAGTTGAGTAGAAGTCTCTCCTACTTCAAAAAAAATTTAGGAGATATTCTTATTAAAGGTAGATAAAAATTTATTGCTCGACTTTTGGCCAAATACGATCATCCAATTTCCCTAGGCCTTATCAATAAAATTTGATTTGATAGGGATGGTAACGGGTAGAGTTGCAAAAATATCACTTGGTGAGATAGAGATGGGTGAGTTGGTAGAGAGGTCATCTACTATAGAAAAACATGGAAGACCCACCTTTTTTATAGAGAAAAAGAATCAAACTCATAATTCATTAGACCTATTTTATTCATTTAACCTAGTTGAATAGTTTCAGCTAGATATTTAAAGTAAAAAAGTCATGGGTGTTTCCCTTTCTTGAAATATTGAGAAAATAAACCATTAGGGGGAGTTAACTTCGATTCAAATTGAGAGATTCATTCTTGTACTACAAACAACCTATTTTCTTTCAAAAATAAATTAGCTACTCCATATTCATACAAAACTCTATTTAAAAGTGATTTCAATCTCCTACACTTTTTGAAAGGCCAGGAAGACCATTTTCAATTTTTGACTTACCAAATTTCTAATATTTAGGATAATCCTCTATCATTATAATCCATCTCCATATTTACAAAATTGAGGAATGTCAACCAGCAACCATAACAAGAGAAATTATAATAAAATATGAGAATTTTAAAATAATGCATGATTTTTCCTACCTTCATAAAGTAGGGTTCATACTCTAAATCTTTGAGAAGCTCAACATTGCTATAAAATTGAATCAAACATAAGGGAACTGTGCAAGAAATAGAGAAGAAAAATCCAATGAAAATACAAATAAATTTATCATACTCCCAAACATTTTGTATATATTTCCATGTATCAAATGATATTGACTTATCCTTTCCGTCAAATACCGTTTGATTAATTGGTTCTTTCCAATCTAAAAGATTCTAATAGGATAACAACATATTCAATTTTGGGATAAATTTTGCTCTAAATTCTCATTCTAGAAGTTTCCAAAATTGATGAGAGAGTGCCCATAAAATATTCAAAGTATGATTCCAATTAACCATAATATCATGTAAAATGATATTGAATTGATCACTAATACTTATTAGTATTTTTCAAAAAGTAATATAAAATAAATTATCAATATATTTCCACCATGTAGAAGTAAAAAACCATGACGTATATGTTTGAAACAAATCCCATTTCTCAAAAAGCATATCTATTTGAGAGATCTTATAAAATAGGAGAATATTTCATTTTTTATTTCTTCAAATTATCACCTATGATTTTATCTTCAATTATTTTTTTTGGGCTTTTTGCCAAACTATATTTTTCTTTTTCTGCAAATTGTTTTAGTTTGAAAGAGATTTTTTATAGTAAAGCATCTTGATAAGATTGATTTTGAATCAGACCAATGTTCTAACTAACACCCTTTTTAGGGTACTGATTGGGGTTATTTTCTTCTAAATGTGAACTAGTTAAAAAAGGATGGCAAGAACTTTTGTCAAAATTGACGATTTGTTGGCTTATTAAAAGAGTTCTATACATCTTTTCAATCGAGGAAATATATATTTTACTATGAAAAAATGAATTCAATTGAGTAAGTAAATTTCATGATTTGTACAAGTCATAGATTAACACTTGGTCACATAAATATTTAGCCAATAATAAATTTACTTGTGACTTGAGTGAAATAGTTTCTTTCTCTGAGTGAATAGGTCTAATAGACCAAGAAAAGATCTTATTATGGATGGAAACAAGATTGAATAATTGTCCATATATAAGATTCTTGTTTTTTATATGAATCCTTTCCATGTAAGAAGATAATATTTTTTTTATAATTTAAATGAGGATGATGTAAATAATCTAAAAATTCAAATGTATTTACTTTACAAAAAGGAACTCTCAATGAGTTTTGATTAGATAGTTTTAAAGGATTTAACCAATTATCTTGATCATTGAATATTATTGAAATACCACTGTTATCAAAGAATTCCATGTAATTTTTTTCATTATCGAATAAGTCAATAATCGATTGATTCAGTGGTTTCTCATTCAAACCTAATGAGGCTATTGTTCCTTCATTGATCAAGGATTTCGATCTTTGTGAAAAATTAGGGATTGATTTAGATTTACTGGACTTTTTAATCAGTCTGATATCTTTATCATTATCATCTAAAATGATACCAATTTTTTTTTGGTACTTCCAGACCAACCAAAATATTGAGTAGCACATAATTCAATTGGATTGAACACTTTATTTTTCAAATTGTTTTGTTTAGAAATAGATACAAGATATTTCAACCCTTTTTTCAAATATTTGATCTAAATGGACAATGCATTAATATTCAAAATCTGATTTATATTTTTGGAAGTTCAAATAATAGAGTGATTGAACCATTCTCTCTGATATTTTTTCCAACTTGATGAATGTTGGTTAATTGCATCTTTTATTCTATTATTCAAAAGATCTTTTCTTATCCAATTTGTTCAAATTTGATCTTTAAAATTTTGATTGAACCTTTTGATTAAATAGAATCTATTAAATCCTTTTGTCAATTCTAAATATAATATCTTAAATATTTTTTTCCATTCCAAATAGTACTTCTGGAACACTTTTGAAAAAGGATACTCATCCAATGCAGTTTTGGATTCTAAATCATCCAATGCAAGATCCAATCCTAAAGATTACTTAGCGTACTCGTTAAATACTTTGGATAAAGAGTATTTAATGAATGCATTCTTCAAAAGATAGAATCTCTTAAATGCTTTTTCAAGATTCTCATCAGCTTTAATCTTATATTGATTCAATATTAGTCGTACCAAAGTTTCAGTTCCATCATTCTTTTTTATTATTCAATCTACATATTGATTCTTTTTATCAATAATATTGAGTAACACAAAGAAAGAATTCTCTTTTAGTTGATCTTTGTAGTTGAAGATCTAAGTCAATAATATATTCTTTTTCAGTTAGAATAATTTATAGAGCAAATTCATCCATTATTTTTAGAATAATTTTTTCAAATTGAAAATCATTGTTTAATGGGAATTGTTCTTTGATTTCATCATAGGATGAAGAAGATGTTGAAGGTAAACTCTGGTTCACAAATCGAATATAATTAAATTTATTTATATATCTTCTAATATTCCATTTGGGATCTAATGAAATGTCATAATTTGTAGAAGAACTTTGAAGATATGTTTTGACCTTCCATAGATCAACTATCATATTCCTTTCTGATCTCCTGAAACATTGAAAAGCATCTTGTCACCTTTTCAATAATTTTAATTTTTCAATGGGTTTCTTGGGAGTAATAACATTTATACATGATTTATCTATTGAAAAATTATCAATACATGATTTATCTATTTAAAAATGATCAGACAATCCTTTCAAAAAATCTGACTCTGAGAATGAATAAGATTCTTTTATTCAAACTGATTCTTCTTGTTCGCTTTCTTCAATTCAAAAATTAAAGACTATATTCATCCATTTGAATAGCTTTTGACTAAGACATTTTTTATTTTGTGTTTGAACTGATTTTTATTCAATTTCTCCAATTTCAAAATCTTATGGCCTTGAAGATAAATTAAATTATCTTATTTGAGCTGATTTTTCTTCAATTTATCCAATTCTAAAATCTTCTGGCCTTGAAGATAAATCAAATTCTCTTGTTTGAGCTGATTTTTTTTCAATTTCTTGGTCAATTTTAGAATATTTTAGTCTTAAAGATATATTAAATTCTCTTGTTTAAACTAATTCTTCTTCTAATTTCTTTGTTCCATTTTGTTAATAGATTAATTTATTTTAATCCATTCACAAAATTTAATAGGTTCCCAAAATTTTGAGTCGAATTGAAAGTTGAATCAATATTCCATTCGATATCATTCACATCATTCTCTGAATGACTTTCCCAACTTATTGGTCCTGGGTTCTCTAAGATTATATCATTTTTATCATTCAAATTTGTGTCAAAACTTGAGAAAACTCAAACATGCTCTTTTGGATTGAGAAAGCAACGTTGATATCTTCTTTTGTTTTTTGGCAAAGACAAACATATACGAAAATAGTAACACATTTTTATTTTCAAAACCAAAATGATGTACAAATATTTCCATCTGTATCAAATTTAATCCATTTCTTTGAATTAAAGAGTGACTATTTATATAATATATAAGTAATGGTAGTGTAAGTACCATTAAAGCTTTTAATACTTGACCCTTTAAACTAAATATACATAGATCACGTATAAGTAAAGTACTAAGAATCTAAAAGTCAAAGAGATTAATAACACTTTCTCGACCATAAAATATTTGAGTCATAAATCTCACCCAATTAGATTTGGTCCATGGATTGAAAAATCCCATCATGTTCACTTGAAATCACGACTGAACGCTATATAACCAAAATGTTTTTTGGTGTTTTTTCATAGTTTTTAATAATATGAAATATAATATAAGTTAATTATAATAATAATTAATTAAGTTAATACAAATTTTTAGATGGTTTTGTCTAATTCTATCTTAACAAGATAGTTTATTGCTATTAATATTGATTTGGAAAGATTTTGATATTTCAATAGATTCAAGAACTTTATTTTTGTCCGTATATAATAAATCTCTATTATTGTAAACGTAATAGAGAAATCCTCTTCTCTTTTTTTTCTATATTCAGTTTGGTATCTATAGATTGGTATATATATATATATATATATATATATATATATATATATATATATATCGATAATGTATTGTCAACACTATCCCTATTTCCTATTAAAAAAGTAAAACAAAGGAACTATCATTTTATCATTTATTCACATGTACCTATAGTAGCATTCAATTAATGTCCCTTAATTTCACTTATCTCCGCCTAAAATTTATAAATTGCTTCGACATAAAAATAGAAACGATCTCTCTAGCACATGAATGGTTGGGAATTCATGTTTTCATCATCCTTGGTAAAATCAAGTCCACTACGGAGACATTCGTAAATTGATCTACCATAATTCTTGGAGGATAGGCCTAATTTTGGTTTGATAGTACATCCCAATAATAAATGACCATATTTTTTTAATTTATCTCTTTCCACCTGAATACCATGTGGTGGGCCTTGGAAAGTTTTTGAATAAGTAGGAGGAATTCATAGATCTTCCAGATGTAGAGCTCGTAAGGCTTTGAATCCAAATACATTACCTATAATGGAAGTGAACAGGTTAGTAACAGAACCTTCTTCAAAAATATCTAAAGGGTAAGCTACATAGGTAATAAATTGATTTTCCTCTAAGAATAGGCTTGATATCATAGTATCATCCCTTGTAATGATCAAGACTAGTAACTCCATTGATCCAAATAGTGGTCCATGTACCAGTGGAAGATTTGGTAGCTACTACTACTCCCGCTTCCTTAAGGGGAAGTCTAGGTTGAGGAGTGACTCAGAATGCTACCAAGATATCAGATCTTTGGTATCATAGTTTAGAGTATAATAAGTCAATCTATAATCTTTAACACCAACTTTGAATCCAACACTTGCTTTAGTCTCTATTTTTGGTGACATAAATAAGTCCCTCCCTATGATTTATTGGTTTATAACTTTTAAAATAATGAGGTCTACTTGACATGAGTGTCGAATGTAAAGACTTTTGCATCAATTTTCTACAAAATAATCATGTTATCCTTTATTATCAAAAAGACTTTTCAAGTAATATTGTATCATGTTGTGTATGTATGACACAACCCAATTTATTATTTTTATTAACCCAAAGACCTTTCAGTTATTAAAGTAGCTCATAAATTCAACTTATTTATAATGTAAATATTTATTTTTGTAAAATAGCATCAATAACCTCTAGTCGTCTTCTATCCCTTTTGAGAGCTACATCAGCCTCAATTGCTTGTCTCTCGCCTTCAACTTGTGCAAGATCTGCTTTAGCTAATCTATAACTTTCTTGAGCCTCTTAAAGATTGATATCCATACCTCTTTCTACATTATTTACCAATAATGTGATCTCATTATTGTCTATCTTTTTGAAACCACCCATTAAATCCATAGTTGACCATTACACATTGAGACATATTTTCATAACTCCTATATCTAAAGCTATTACAATCGTAGTATGGCTGGGTAATACACCAATTTGACCATTGTTGGTAGTTAGGATTATTTATTGATCTTATAAATCCCAAACAACTCGATTGGGATTCAGTTAATGAAGATTTAGGTTCATTTTAAAAATTAAATTTCTTTGAAGTTCATAGCCTTTGTGGTAGCTTCATCAATGTTACCCACCAAATAAAAAGACTGTTCAGGTAGATCATCTAATTCTCCAAAAAGGATCATTTGAAAACCTCTAATTATCTCTATTAGAATAACATATTTATCAGGGGAACCAGTGAATACCTCTGTTACAAAAAAGGGTTGTGACAAAAATCGTTCAATTTTTCATGCTCTTGCTACGGTTAAATGATCTTCTTCTAATAATTTATCCAGACCAAGAATAGCTATAATGTCTTGAAGTTCCTTATAATGTTACAAAGTTTGTTTAACTCCTTGTGTAGATTTAAAATGTTCTTCTCCCATGATCAAAGGTTAGAGCATAGTTGACATTGAATCTAATGGATCTACCGCTGGATAGATCCCCTTGGCAGCTAATCCTCTCGATAGTGTAGTAGTAGCATCTAAATGTATGAATGTTGTAGTAGGAACAGGATCGGTCAAGTCATCTGTAGGTACATAAACTACTTGAATGGAGGTTATAGATCCATCTTTGGTAGATGTGATTCTCTCTTACAAAGATCCCATTTTTGTACTAAGAGTTGGCTAATAACCAATGATGAAAGGCATTCTGCCTAATAATGCAGATACCTCTGACCCTGCTTGGATAAAGCAGAATATATTATCAATAAATAATAGTATGTTTTGCTTATTGACATCTTGGAAATATTCAAACATGGTTAGAGCAGTTAAACCAACTCTCATATGAGCTCCTGGTGGTTCATTCATTTGACCATAGACTAGAGCTACTTTGGATTCTGAAATATTTTGTTCATTAATTACTCTTGATTCTTTCATTTCCTTGTATGTTCTCATACTCTACCAAATATGGAAACACCTCCATGAGCCTTAGCAATGTTGTTAATTAACTCCATAATCAACACTATTTTACCCACTCCAGCTCCTTCGAAAAATCTGATTTTCCCCCCACAGTGGTAAGGATCTAAAAGATCCACTATTTTAATCCTTGTTTCAAAGATTAAAATCTTGGTATCCAATTGTGTAAAGGTGGGAGCAGATCTATGAATAGGAGATGTTGTGAGAGTAGCTATAAGACCTAAATCATCGATAGGTTCTTCAAGAACATTAAAAATTATCTTGAGAGTAGTTTCACTAACTAGAACACTCAGTGGAGATCCTATATCAGTTACTCTCATTACTATCATCAAACCATCTGTAGCACTGATGTCTATAGTTCTAACCTTATTATTTCCCAATAATTATTGTACCTCACAAGTAACACAAATTAGTTTACCAGTTGTATCATTATCCTTAATTATCAAGGAATTGTAAATATTAGGCATATTACCTGAAGGAAAAGATACATCTAGTACTGGACTAATGATTTGAGCAATATATCCTACCTTATTTTATACAAATGCAGAAATGCTAAGAAAAAGAGGATTGGTTCTCATACAAAAAATAGAAAAAAGGAGATTAATTCAAATTGCTAATACTAGCAAAAAATTTAAAAAACAAAAATGTTTTGGACTGAGTTGATCAATCAATAATAATTGAGAGTTACCACTTTGATTTACTTAGTGGTCTCTTTCTAATTTACTTAGTGGTCTCTTTATAAAGTTCAACTTCAATAATGATTTGTAAGTTCATTCATTATTATTTAATATAATAATTTTATTGTAAAAATTGTAGAAAAACTTATTAAGATGCCATTGAGTCATCTAATAAGTTTTACCTACTATTGGATTTGAACTAATGACTCTCAACGTATAAAAGTGATACTCTAACCAATGAGTTAAATGGGTGATTTACCATCATATATAGAGTCGTAGCTAGAAATGATTCTAGGTGGAACTCACCATATAAACAATATGCCCCCTAACTAAATAGTATCAAATCCACCTTGATAGAAAGTGATATATTTTGTTAGTGTATCTTCAAAACTATGAAGGGATATACCTCAGCTTGGTAGAGCACATCGTTTACATGTGCACCAATGCTTTTCAGGAGAGTTTTTTGGTTCGTCTAATCCGTAAATATCTTATGTTATATAGTCTTACTCTATGAATTGGGAGAACAACAACATGACAAAGATGAAGTTAGATATGATTAGAACTTATAAATATAGTTGATATGGTCAATCTCAGGTGCATTCAATTTTAGGCATAATGAGTACAATATGGGGACCTCAAAAAAAATCTTTTCACTCTATGAACTTTCAGGTGTATGAAGTATCATATTATTCTACTTTTGGGATGATAGAGACTCATTTTAGTAAATCTATGTCTGAGCATGGCAGAACTACATCAAGGAAACCTTTTGAATAACTTTGGGATTGCTTCTAAAATTTGTGTTTAAAGCAAATGGAGCCACCTTATTATCTATCTTTCTGGAAAGAAGAGAATGGCAGACTAACTGATCAATCCATCAGTTAATGAAAGATCCTAATGCAATAAAAATGCATGTTGGGTTCTTGGAATAGTTTGAATCATTTTGGTAATAATAACTTTGATCTGTTCTATCGAAAATGTCTATGGTTCGAGCTTGTATAGCCCTATACAGTTCTTAAACTATTATATTTCCCCTCTTTGCTTAGTGTCTTTATGACCCAACTATAATTTGAAGGAATCTTCAGATCATGTCAACTCAAATTAGACATGGAACTTTTAACTCCAAACACATTTGGGGTCAACAAAGTAGAAAAATGATTATCTTTTCTGTATCTTTGAATCTATTTGAAGTTAAAAAACAAGAAAGATAGTTTATCAATATCTTTGATCTTGATCAACTATCATTCTATCACTTTATTTGCATCAAGTGAGATTAAATTCAGCCTACTTTTGATCTATAATAGAGAAATTTTTAATACATTATTAATTATCTAATATCCAATATTCTTAAATATATCTAATACGTAAAAAAATATTTTAGATAAATCTTGGTCTCATTATTGTTTCTAGGATTTGGATCAGTGATCCATTCCATGGAACCCAATATCGGATATTATCTTGATAAAAGTCAAAATATGGCTCTTATGGGTGGTTTGAGGAAATATATGCTAATTACAAGTATTACTTTTCTTTTAGGGACACTTTCTCTTTCTGGTATTCCACCTTTTACTTATTTTTAGTCCAAAGACCAAATTCTTAGTGATAGTAAGTTATATTCACCCATTTTTGGGGGGATAACTTGGTTCACAGTAGGGTTAACTGCCTTTTATATGTTTCATATGTATTTACTTACTTTTGAAGGAGATTTTTGTATAAATTTAGTTAATTTATATAATAACCATATTACATTATATTCAAATTCTATGTGGGGAGAGGAGTAATCCAGAACATTCAGTAGAATGAGAGTGGATTCTATGTCTAATCAAATTACAAGAAGGAATAACTCCTTCACCAAACAAGCATTTACATTTTGAATAATATGGAAGCCAAAAAGAATAGGGGGTTAGTTTTCACTTATCCTTTCTTCCATAAAGGATATTTTTCATATCCGAAAGAATCGGGCAAGGCAATGTTATTACCTTTATTTTTTTATTATTAGTTTTTTTATTATATGCTTTTTTAGTTTTTTTAATTTAATTATTAATTTATTTTTAAATTTATCTAATATATATATATATATATATGTATATATATATATATATATATATGTATATGTATATGTATATATATATATATGTATATGTATATGTATATATATATATATATATATATATATATATATATATATATGTGTGTGTGTGTGTGTGTGTGTGTATATATATATATATATATATATATATATATATATATATTCAAAAAAATACAAAACATTCAAATAAACTCAAAAACACAAAAATATCTAGCATTCCTAGATTTTATTAACTCCTTGGAATCTATGTTGTTTGCATCATGTTAGTAGATATAATATCATTTCAATCCTATATTCACATGTTTTATGAATCTTTGAGTGTGATACAAACATACCTAGACACATGATATATGCACTTCCAAATGATGGACCTCTCTACCTACGCCATATAATACATTAGGGGAATCTACTTATCTAATCACGGTTGATACATGTTACATATATTTTATGATCATTTATACATTATCATGTTTGAGATTATATAATAATGCTTACACATGTCTACATACATGCTCATATATTTCCCATTTTACTTGATATGCTATGCTACATAATATTTTTTTGCTAACATGTATATGCAGGGATTAATATGATATGCTTGTGTTGGTTACTTATGATTCATCTATTTTTCAGTTCCTTGAGTGTATTCCATTTATTTTTATTGTCTTACTTGTGGAAAATTTGAATATGTTTCTTTTTTTTAGCCCTTGTGCCATTGTATGTTGATTGGACATTTGATTATATCATTCTACATGGCTGGGTATTTGAATATGTCATCCCTTTCAATTGTGTAATATTTGAACATGCCCTTTATATGAGGTCTCCTTGGACCATTATTTTACATTACATTGAGTTCTATTGTGTGTATGCTTTATTATTCGATGATATTGTGCTATTAATCTCTAGACATTGCCACAATCTATATCATGCATATTAAAGAATTGATGTGATCACATAATGTGAGCCTCATTGATATTTATACTTCAATATGTTATCTCTATATGATACATGATTCATATACATATTATATAGCTATCTTATCCTTTTTAGGTAAAGTACCTATGACTTTCTATTTTCCTCAACTCAAAAGATGGAGAATATCGTGGGGACATGTCATAAAAGCATGACCTCCACACTTAGACATTTTCTCAATTTCCATATTTAAGTTGGGGCATGTCATAAAGACATGAAATCCACACTTATACACCTTATTAAAATTTATATAGCCATAAAATGTATTGTATAAGTAATTGGTGTTATCCTTAGTTTCATTTAAATGGATATATATAAATGATAATGCATAAGGGTGATAATCAGATTTATAGTAGGCCAATTGGGTGATGAACTTAGATATAACATATGCTGAATTTATAAAACTGAGCATAGGCTAAATATAGAAAGTAAAACTAAGATATGTATGGAAATGATAAAGAAGTAATGTACTTATATGGTTTTGATGTTAATATAGTGTTAGATCTAGAACATGCATAAAGCAAACTAGAAGATGACTATATAACAATCCCCTGATTCTAGATTAAGTTCTTCTAGAACTCTGGACATTTACATCAGCCTAAGATGGTTACGTTAACACTATTGTTTGAGTTTGAAATAGGTGTCATGTACATAATACCTATTTTAAAAGGATGTGACTACTTAGATGCTTTTAGGTTTGTCTTTGCCTTCACTTTGGTGTACTCAGATCTAGGTCATCGACTATCACTCTTCATAAAATTGTAAAACCCTAGTTCTTCATCTTCATAGTGATCTTGAGGATAAATGGGTTAGTGGGCACATGATGTTGAGATGACCCCAATGAACCCTCTATCAGTGAGCATTGCCTACATAGCCAATACTCTGAAGAGGGCCTCAAACTGGTGTAGTTCTCCCCTACATGTTGGCTTGTGTATGAATTATGCAATATGTGAAAATCAAGTACAACAGTGACATAGCTTGTAAAAATTAAATATAACTCTTGGACTGCTTCTTTAGTACCTCATACATATAGATGTATTTTTCCTATGAATAATATGGAAATATAATAAAATAGGGAAGATTTGTTCAATTGAATGCTTGATAGAATGCTTTTGATAAGTTATCTTAGTTTGTGTTAGGTTTCCTAGGTGAGGAATGAATGAGTGTTGATCTTGTATTTATATCAATCCTTTTGGAGAATTAACTCACATTAAATAATTTATTCCAATCATCATGATACGTTTCATTTGTAAATTATATGACTTTAGGTCATTGGACACTTGAATCAGGTTAGGACACTAGCATCGATGCTAGTCTCTATCTCAAATGTTAGTGTTTAGGGAGTAAGAAAGTAGGTACAAAGTCAAAACTTATAGAGATGGAAGATAAGTACATTTTAAGCATTCTAGGAAAGATATAAGGCCTAGGTCATCAACATAAGATTGGTTGGACTAAGAAATAGGCCAAAGGGCATAAGATAGGACAGATGCAAGACTTGTGGAAGTGGGAGAGGTCCAAAACTGAAAGGAACAACCAAGGCATGAGTTTTCCAAATGTACAAGATTGAGGTGCTATATAATTCATAAATATTATCTACAATATCTCCATATTTCATTACGAGCATGTCATAAATACATGACCTCCACACTTACACAAGCTCTAGTTTAGTTTCATGATTCAACTATACACTTGGGTCAGAATCCTATACATTGCACCAATTTTGCATATATTTTTTCATATTTATGAAACACTCCAATCAGACATATTAGAGGTGCATATGCCATGATATTGCACCAAAAATTGAAAAAATACCAATTATACTACTCACCAAGATGCACTAATTACACCAGGATGTATTGTTATCGAGCCTTTTCTATTATAATAATTGGTTCACTTTGTAAATTGAAATTATTAAATAATTAAACATCACCAAATTTATAAATTAGAGTAATTAAATCATCCAATCTCACCATATTTATAGGATGATTTGATTAAATCACTCACCCTTACGAAAGTAAACTCAAAATAAAATAATACTCACATTTCTACCCCAGGGAAACTCGTATTTAAAATATCACAACTTACTTAAACAAGATTGACGTTGGCATGGACGTCACACTGAAGATTCACTTTAAAAAGCCATCGAAATCAGTTACCCCGATCAGTTATTTGTGTTGACTAAATTGTACGACTCAAATTCCAAAAATAGATTATAACTTATTGGTGGGGTAAATATGTTCCACGATGACGTAACCTATAGTATTCCGATGTTGTATATCTCTCTATTATTATATTATATAACTTATAAACTAAATGATCTCTCTTTATTACATGGAAAAAATCTAATGCTGTTCATGCATGGCATCTTCATCCTTATTTTTATTTTTTAATATTTAAACCCTAATTCTTTATGGTCGTTTTTATTTATATTTATGTATTTATTTTTATATTGTGTTAGTTTAATATTTAAATAAATTTAGTATTATTTTTATTATATGTTATGTTTATTTTTGTATTGTATTAGTTTAATATTTTGTTTAATTTAGTATTATTTTTATTATATTATATTTTAATGGTTTAAAGTTAATAAAAGGTTAGGTAATGCTTTAGTCATGGGTTAGTTTTAATTTTTAGTAGTTGAATATAAAAGGAGTAAAAATTGCAAATGATGTATCTTTCTTAATAGTATTAATTTAATGTAAGAGATAGTTATTATGGAATTAGATTTTTTTTTGGGTTATAATCGGATTTGTATGTGCAAATTACCATTAGGGAATTAAGTGTTCCTATTTTTTTATTTATCAATATTTTTATTTTATATTTTTAGTTTTATTTTTTGAATTAATTTAGAATGTAATAAGTGTTTTCAAAGTTTTATTCGATTTTGTAATCGGTTTGAAAATATCGAGGAGAGTTGATCCAAAAAAATAATATAAAATTTGTGATTAAAAATGTTATGAAAAAATGTTAAATGCATTTGATAAACTTGGTATTGAGTTAGATATACAATTAAGATGTGAGAAAGAAATAGATGCATGTTTGGATTTAGACGAGGTTTTATGAGGAATGGTACAAAAATATATTTCACTAATGTGAAAATAATTTTTTTTTTTTAGATCAATGCTAGCTTTTGACCGGAACTTTGACTGTGTCTGGGACACAATAAGAGGTCTAGTCTCCCCCAAAAAATAGAACCAAAATATAAAGTAATACCCTTAACCTTAGGATTCTCTTTTTTAACAAAAAATGAGGAACCAAAGTAAACTACTAGTTTCAGAATGTTAATTTAAACACTTAAATAAACCCTCTATTAAAAAAAAAGAACTTTAACAAAAAAAACATGAAAACACTACCAATCTAGTCTTCAGATCAACCCTTTATTGATTGCATACGTCTGCCTCTATTAGACAATAATGATTCCATCGTCCATTGAGTGTCATCGAGAATAGAATTTTGAGCATCCAACTATAATATTTTTACTTCCGTTTTCTTGCCTCTCTTCCCTTTCTGGCCATAGTTAGGATTCTTCATTTCACTAAAGCTCTGAGCAATAGATAAAACTTCCTTGATTACTAGCTCTCATTCTTCTTCTTCTTCCCCACCCTCTTCCTCTTCTTCCTTCTCTAGTGGGCTTTCTACTATTGGAAGAATTTTATCCAAGACCTCTAACTCAAATTCCAGAGCCTTAGCTTCCTTACCCGGCTTAGAAGACAAAGGTTGTCCTAAAACCAAATCAATCAAATCCTCTGTTGCCTTTCGAACCTCACTCTTCTGAGAATTAATCTGAACTTATTGAGGGGTTTTCGTAGAAGGGACCTCAGCTGAAATAGGTTCGGAAGAAACAAATAAGTTGTGAACCAAATCAGGATTTAGACATCCAACATTCCTAACCCATTTATGAACAAATGTTGAATGAGAACTTTAAAACCCTTCTTAGGACAAGCAACAATCTTATGATCAAATTTGTTGTACTTGAAGCATCCAAACAGTAAACCTTCATAATTAAAAATTTGAGACCAAACACCATGGGAAGAAGTGATTCTAACTGAATGATGTAGGGGTTTAGAAAGGTCTACCTTTACACAAGCTCTTACAAAATTCAAATTAGCTTCAATGGTATCATCAATTTTGACAAAAACTCGCAATTTACTCACCAACTATTGAAAAAGACCGAGATCTCAAAGAGCTAAGGGAAGATTATAAAATCTTACCCATACCAATGCTTGCATAATAACTACAGAATTTGGATCAAAGAAAGGAGCCTATGGGCTAAAAAACACCCCTTATTTCCCAACAAACCAGGGTCCATGTGTCCACACAAAATCTTTATCTTCTAGAGATTGAAACTGAAGCAAAAAAATCCATTTAAAAGCATGGAAATTAAAGAGGTTTTTAGAGAAGGCCAGGAACTTGACACCCAATGTTGAAGATCTTCCCAAAACAATTATTTCCCAACACATTCTTATCAAAGACTTGTTGACCCTTTCCACCCCCATTGCAATAATTTTTGAATCTGCTATATCCAGATTAGGACAAAATTAAAGGAATATCACTAAAAAAACCATCTCAAGAACTTTAGTCTAGGATATTTCTGCTTCTAAATTCTTTATAAACCCTCTTCACCATCTACTTCATTTTCTGAGAGCTTATTTGAAGGAATCTAGTTTCTGAGAACAAGAGTTGGATCAAAACTAGGATGTGCCTTAAGAATGATATGGGCTAGAGTTATTAATGTAGTTTATGAAAAATTACAGCTTTAGCAAAAACCCTAGCCATTCTTTTTGAGGCTTCATCTTCTCTCTCCTTAGAATTGGGTCCCCCTTTGGATAAACCCACAAAGGTGCTCAACTGGTTTAGACCAAAAGGATCTTCCAGGGGATCAAAACCTGAGCTAAACCTCTCCTTGAATGAAGAGATTTGATCTAAGTCTGTAGTGAATCACCATCCCCTGCCTCAAAAATACCTAGCTATAGACATGCACTCCACCCATTTTTCCCTAACCCCTTCTTTTCCTTTGTCTATGCCTCCAACAAACTCTTTCCCCTGGCCTACCACCCATGAAGATCTTAAATTATTTGATTGCATATGGACCTTCTTATGTGGATTCATCTCCTCTAACGTTGATGCAACCTTACTCTCTACAAGCCCTAGCTCATATCTACCTCTGCCACCTTGCATCAATGCAACCTTCACATCCATTGCATTCACCACCATTTGTAATCAAGCAATCCTCATGGGTTCTATGAAAATAACTATTTTAATCTTGATGCATTTTTGGATTTAGAAGAGGTTTATGAGAAATAGTACAAAGACATCTTTCACTTATGTGAATATAACTATTTTAATCTTTTTTTAAAATCTATTCGTGTATATGATGAATTTTGATATGAAGTAGATTTAAAAGATGTAACATTAGGATTTACATGTGCAATCGACTCTCAGGGAAATTATTTCCATTTATTAACATTTTTACTCTATATTTTACAATTTTATTTTTTGGGTTATTTTGGAACGCAACATAATTTTATCCTCAATTTTGTACCATTTATATTAAAAATAAAATTTCTTCGATATGATTCAAATTACATTACATATACTCATACAACATGAAATTAAGTTTAATAATATGTATAACATTAAAATAATAAGATGTATAGCAATAAAATAATAAGATGTATATCAATAAAATAAAAAGATGTTTAGAAATAAAATCACTTAATTATTAATATAAGTCTAACATAAAAATTGACAAGTAGAGTGTTTAGAGAAGTATTTTAATTTTCACACAATATGGAAATATTTGTCATAGTCTGACAACATAATCATAATTTTTTTGTAGCAAAATAATGTGAACCTAGAAAACTCACAATGACTTGAACATCTCCTTAGAACCATATATTCAATGTTTATGGTGACCATAATCATTTATTGTACGGTTTAGGAAAATAACAAACACACGAAATATGTTTTGAAAATTGTGATTATTAGGTTTGGAGCTCTAAAAATATTGTGCACCTCTCTAAAATTTCATGAAAATTCCTTAAGAACTTGGTCTTCTTTTTCAAACCCTAATAGGATAGCTAAACCTACATAAGATAAGGAAAATATTTTTTTGGAGTCTATTCTTAAAGTCAAAACAATATTAAGCACTAGTTACTTACGAGGGTCCTCAATGGTATACAACATAAAAGAAATTCTGACAATTAAAATGAAACTCATCTAGATATTCTAGTATGATGTAATGTCTATCTATTATAAATTTCAACCCTATAATGAGTCTTTGATTTATTCTAAATGCAATATTAATTATTACATGCTCTTAATATAATTTTAATAAATTATTTAATGTTTTTAACCCAATTTTGGATTTAATCAAAATAAGGAATACTCTAATTTCCATTAAATAGATCAAAGTATACATGATTGAAATTACAAAATTCAAATCTATCTAACAGGCCATGATGAAACAAGTCTAAATGCTATAAATGAGACTAGACTAAGTAATGTAAATGACAACTGGGTAACAAATGATCCCTCATATTTTTTATTCTAGAATTATAAGACTGTATATGGATTATGTAGATGGTGTGCAACCTACTTTTGAATTTTGAAAACTATGTGATGCTTCAAGATACACCCATTCACTTAGGAAAAAATGTTTTTGTGTTCTTCCTATCAAGATAGATATATATGGCCGTGACTATCTGAATCTATTTGGATTTTTCTGACTATGGCTAGGTTTGTCCTACTAAGATTTCACAATTTGGATTTTTTGTGTGCACTGTTATCTTCATGTCATGATTATACATTTGATTTAGATATATATTAGGAAGAATGTGTAAAATATATGAATCCCAAACTTGACCTAATTTGCACTACAAAACAAAAAAAAATCATGTTTCACATAATTTTATAAGTGTGTGGATGGAATAACTCGAGTGAGGGTTTGTGAGCCTCTTCTTCCCTAGAAGTAAGGATGCAACTACATGTAGTCTAATGTACCATCCTTTGACACCATGGAAATGTAGAGAGACTAAGATAGATTAAATTTTTTCAAGTGTATGAGATTCATTAAAGCTTGACATGATTGATGTTTGTCTTTAGGATTGACCTTGCATATGACTTGGATCTTGATATTTGGAGGTTTATTACACTTATTTCTTGATCCCTTCTAGATATACTAGATGTGTTTATTAGACCTTGTATATACACACTAACTTAGGACAACTTATGGACACTTCATAACTAAGGTAATGTAAAAAAATACATTAAAGGTGAAGTATTTACAAAAATAGGATAAAGACCCCACAATTCTAAAAGGGACAAACCTGCACGTGTATAACTTTTCTAGGACAAACCCATACAGTGTATTGGTTTTTATAGAAGATGATTCTCACTCTATTTTCAAGGCAAGGCTAAGTGATAAGTAATAAATACTCTAGATTCTTTAACATATAACTTTTTAATAAGCGTTGAGGTGATTTTAGGCTCAAAGGCCAAGTATAGATCTATTGTGGGGATGAACTAGTCATAGAAACAAGTTAAATGTATAAATTATCTAAATAAGATAAATTGGGAATAAAGGTCTTTTGCCAAATTTGATGTCTCTATAATACCCCTAATTTGGCATGGGTATGTGATCACAATTCATGTATGTGTCAAAGTATAAATGTAAATAATTGAAACAGGGACCTTCAATTACCCAAGGAAGTGTTGTAGAGTAGAATAACACCCTTATGGGAGAGTTTTTTAGGCTCTCTCATTCTCAGCTATAATATTGGAGCAAGCTCAGGTTGTGGGTATCTTTTAGTGAGGTTAAAACTATGAAGAAGGCTAATTTCCTCTTGGTAGATCACCTAAACTAATGTTTCTGCTTAGAAAAGAGGTAGAGAGGGGGTATAGGGTAACTAAGAGAGCTAAATGGGTGATAAATCAAATTGATTGACGAGTACATAAGCATGAAATAAAAACTAATTTAACATAAGATAATTCTTGCTCACACAACCTCACAAACTAGTTAATTTGCATAAGTGTTTCATAAACTAGGCTCACCAAACAATACATGAAGCAAAGAGGAATTTCAAAATTCACACCAAGTGTCCATTTATGGTAGAAAGAGTTCAAGTTAAAACCTGAAAATAACTTTAAAACACCTACAAATAGGCAAGAAAGAAGAATGATATACATCGAATAACACTTCTTCACAAGGCCATCATGCACAAGCTTGCGCAAAATTTAGAGGCAAGAGATAGGTAAAAATTGATCTTTATTGCTTCAAAAGGTCTTTCTTACAAAATTTGATACGGTTTATCCTTGTCAAATGAAGATATATTTTTTTTATGGGGGAGAAAATGGAGATAGGACAAAAAGGGAAGAGAAAAGAGAAGAGGCAAGCAAAAAAAATTCAATAAATGAGATCCAACCACCCTCCATGAATTCTCACCCATATTTGGGTTAATTAGAACTAATCCTTCTTTAAAAAATTAACCACCATTAGCTCCAGTAGTCTTCAATCCCTCTCATTGGTTGAAAACACACTATAAAATAATAACTTGTTGAGGATGATGATGTCATGATCCACTAAACAAAAGAAAAGTCTAGAAACATATTTAATGCTCGAGCTGCCTTTTCCAATCACTTGATCTTTATCTTTCACTTCCACGTGATCCTTCACTTGTCTTGCATGTATAAGGACAAAATACCCATAAATTTCAACCTAGACTGAGCCATGCTACCTCTAAGTTGAATGACTATTTGTTAGAGATGATGACCATGTCAAAGGATGAAAGCCTCTCCATTAATTGCATACACCAGCTCCTGATTTAAAACCTCGGCCAAATCTTTTTTATAGATGGAAAACCAATCTAAGGACATTAGTTTTCTTGTATCCATTTATGTCGATACAAGTCTATAGATTGTGTAGCTTCTTTTGATCTTTTTAAATGCCAACAACTACTTGTAGGGGTTCAGATTTTGACATTTGTGGGCCCATCATCAATTCCTTTGAATAACTTGTTTCAGCGATTTTCTTCAGACATTTTGGCTTCCAAAGAAATTCCTTCAGCATTTTGAAAATTGACTTTATTCCTTCAACCACTATTCCTTCAGGCCCCTTTTTTTTATCTTATTCTTTCAAACAAATCTTCAAGTTTTATTAAGTGTCCTTTCTGAAGGGAAAGTACCCTTTGGAACTCCCAAAAATGCCCCTTCAGATGATTTTGCTTTAATCACTTTCTCGAAAGAAAAGGTCTTCAAGAATTTTTCAAAGGTCCATTTACTTTGTAGATACCCTTTATAATGCTGCATAATGTAACACTTTGACATGGACATGACCCTTAAGAAGAATTTAAAATGCCCTTCAGCTTTGATAAAGTGACCTCCCAAAAGGAAAGTGGTCCATTCGACAATATTGAAAATGCCTTTTCTGAAAGGAAAAGTACCCTTCAACTTTTCTGTTTGGTTCACCTTGCCTTGAATAACCATTCATAAATTTTGTAAGTGCCCTTCGAAAGAATTGTTTCAAAAAAAATGTCTGAAATAATTCTCGACACTTATTCAAATGAAGTAACTTGCCCTTTGGAACTTTTCTTTTGAGCAAAATGTTTGAAGAAATTCTAACATTTAGCCTGAACAAAACTCCAAAATAAAATACTTAGTGATAAAGAGTCCCAAAAGAAATGAACCTTTGCACTTTTGCTTCTTCTAGTCCTCCACTTCTTCTTGATCATGTCCATCTCTTTAAACCAGTAAAAATTTTGGTATGTGGGCCAAAAATTGGCCAACATTTATGGTGACTTGCAGGGAAGTATGCTTGATATGCTTGAGAAACTATCTCATTTTCCTCGTCCAATCCATTGGGCACAGAGTCACTACGTTCTTTGACAAGGCTAACCCTATCTAAAAACCTCCTCTTGAAGCAGCAAGGATAACAAGAACAAAACAACCACTATGCCTAAGGCACTTAGGGAAAGGAAACACATAACTAAAAAGATGTGCACAAGGCACTTAAGAGAAAATGTGAAAAGCTATACAAAATGTACAATATATACAATGGATGCAAACTCTTCTAATATCAAGTATTTAGATGAATCCCATTGAATGAGATGGGTAGTACCTCTCCATCTAGTTGGGTCAACTGAAAAACATTACGGTGTTTGCATTTGTGGATCAAATAAGGACCACTCCAAAAGCTACCAAATTTGGTATAGTTACCTAGATTGGCCTTATTTGAATCCCACTTGAAGACTAGATCCCCTTATTTGAAGTCACTTGCTATGGATATTTTGTCAAAGGCTTTCTTGACTTGAGATTGGTGTGACTTTAGTGTTTTCATTACAATGTCTCTCATGTCTTCAAGCTCCATGAGTTCTGCTAGTCTCACATGCATGGGTTCATCTTCCATCAACTCCAGCTGATGGGCTAGTTCTAATGCAGATAGCTCAAGAGAAATGGGTAGCTTGGCCTCCCTTCCATATACTAATACATATGAAGAATTTCCAATGGAAACTTTAGGGGTCACCCTATCAGCCCACAAGGCTATCTTTAGTTTGGTGTGCTATGTCCTTTGATTTTCTTCCATAGTTATCCTAATGATTCTTAACAAATTTTTATTTATGGAATTAGTTAGCCCATTTCCTTGAGGATAATAGTTGGAAGAGGTGCTAAGGTAGATGCCCATCTTGAGAGCACATTTACTCATTTTTAGATCAAGGAATGCTAATTCATTATCATAAAAGATAGTGTATGGAATGCCAAACTTGGTCTCAATATTGTCATAAAAGTCCAAGGTTGCACTTACATTAGCTTATTTTAACATAATGGCTTCCAACCATCTGGTGAAGTATTTGGTTATGTTAAGCACCCATCTATGCCCTGTGCTTGATGGAGGGTTGATCATTCTTATGAAATCTAGCCCCCATTGCATGAAGGGCTACTCTACCTAAATTGGGTTGAGAGGAAGGGATCCCAATATTTGCTTACCCACAAAGAGGGAACACTTTTGACATTTCCTAATCCATGCATGAGAATATTTGAATAGGTTGGGCCAATAATAACCAACCCTCATTATCTTTGCTACCATGGTTCTAGGTGCAAAATGACATCGTACAGGTCCATCATGAAATTGCTCCAAAAGCTTGGTCACCTAGTCATTATCTATGCATCTAAGGAGTACCCCATTTAGGTCCTTTTTGAATAAAACCCCATCAACCAATGCATAAGGTATGGACTAGAGTCTAAAATACCTTCTCTTTGCCTTATTTAGGCCATGAGGGCATTCCCTTATTAGCAAAAAATGTGTTATATCATGGAGCCAACTCTTATGAAGTGGAAGTGCTCCCACCTATGAGTTGTCTTGTATTACCATGGAAAATTCTTTGTCCTCATGAAGGTCATCAACCATATGCTCACACAAGCCTTTACCTCTTACTAGCTTAGTGACCTTGATCTCCACATCATACTCTATGACCTTGATAATCCAACCAACTCTCTTTTCATTAAGTCTTTGTTAAGAAGGAAGTCTCTCACTTCGAGAAAAGACACCATAAGATAGATTTTTATATTGAAGAGCATTGACCTAAAATTTTTAAGGCTTCTTACCACTAAAAGGACTTAGTTTTATATAAAAGTATACCTTACCTCATACCCCTCAAGTCCTTGACTAAAAAATGCTATTGGTTTCTCAAGTCCTTCACCATTCTTTTGCATCTGCATCGCTGACATATTGTCAATATTGGAAAAGGCATACAATATGAAATCTCTTGAGAAATCAGGATTCATGAGTGTGGGTGCTTAGGAAATGGCCTACTTGATAGCCTCAAATGATTATTTACCTTCATTTGACCAAGTGAATACTTGGTTCTTCTTCAACATAGCAGTGATGGGTTTGACCAAGTTTTCAAAACTAGGTATAAACCTTCTCACAAATTTTATTTTCCCAAGGAAACTTTGAAGTCCCTTCTTATGCTTGGGTAAAGATAAGGCCAAGATGGCACTTATTCTATCAGGATCAATAGCTAATCCTTATTTTGAGACAATGTGTCCCAAGAGTTTTCCCTCATGAATAAAAAACACATTTTTTTAAGGATTCAAACGGATCCCATATTCCCTACATCTCTCAAAGATCAACCTTAGGTGGTCCATGTGTTTATTGGCATCCTTGGAGAAAACTATGATGTCATCCAAGTAGATTAGCACCATTTGATTTAGTAGCCCTTGAAAATACATGTCCATGGCTCTTTAGAAAGTTGCCCCAGTATTTGATAAGCCAAAAGGCATCTTTTGGTACACATACGTGCCCCAATTTATGGTGAAGGCAGTATTGTACTGATCTTCTTTCTTTACTAATACCTGGTTGTAACTTGAATATCCATCTAAAAGAGAAAAATGTTTTGAATATACAACTATTTGAAGAAGCCACTCCATGGATGGTAGAGGGTACTGTTCCTTCAAGGAGACCCTATTCAGATCTCTAAAGTCAACACATAGCCTAATCTCCCCACTCTTTTTTCTCATAGGCACCAAATTAGCTACCCATGATGAGTGCTTAATAGGAAAGATGATCTTGGATTCAATTAACTTGGTTAGGTCTCTCCTCAAAAGCTCTTCTATTTTGGGGTTAACAGGCCTTTGTTTTTGCCTCACAGGCTTAGCATTAGCCTCTAGTTCTATAGTTTTCTAGGAGAACTTCAAATCAAAAACTTATAGGTTACTATATTTCCAAGCAAAGATGTATGAATATTCCCTATAAATTTCAATGAAATCATGCCTTTCTGCCTCATTGTTTACCTTCCCAAGCTTGAGGAGTTTGTCCTTGAAAATAAGGACTCTTTCATAATTATCCTCATTAGTTGAAATCACTACCTTGTCTTTCCTCATATGGTCTCCCTCATGGAAGAGACTCTCAAGTGTAAATAATACCTTAGGCAACTTTTTGGATTTTAATTGGACAATTTGCTTACTATACTATCATTGAAACTTCTCCTAGTTGGCGAAGGCGAACTCTGCTTCTTACTACAAGAAACAAGTAATTTATTTGTCATTTTTGAATACCATCCAGTGGGATTCATTATTTGGTATTTATGGCCTCACTACCACCTTGACATGTGGCTATAACTTGGCCTCTTTTAGCTTATTTGGAATGTCAAACTGGGCTCCCATAACTACCAACTTGTCAGCATGTTGATTCTAGTTCCTTGGCATAGATTGGATGCTAAAGGCTTCAAAATATTCAATTAGGTCTCATACTCTATGTTTATATGACCTCATCAAAGGGTTCTTCATAATGTTTAGGTCCCTAACTTGGTTCACTATAATCTCACTATCTTTGTATGCTTGCAACTACTTGATTCCCCTCTTATTAGCCCATTGGAGGCCATGGATTAGGCCTTCATATTCTATTGCATTGGAAGAGAAATTCAAATGGAACCTATAAGAAGAGAAATACTTATCATCTAAAGGGGAAACCAACATTACCCATGCAACTCCATTTTTACTCCTTGAACCATCAAAGAACAACTTCCACATACCATTGAGGTCTTCTTTAGGTCTAATGAGGGAAGGCATGAGTTGATTTTCTTCATGTATAAAATAGACACCCCCATGTCTCTTTCTTTAACACCTTCCAAAGGGTTGAGAAATTGATTATCCCCCCATAACTCATCCAAGAACAAGTCTAGAATCTCTTCAGGATAAGTATTTAGTTTTTGACCAATTGTAAATTCATCCTCATCAAGGATAATGCAATTGAGGTTTATGCTATCTGGTTGATGGGGTTCAATATGAAATTGTGCCATGGGCTCAGCCTTGATTGATACCTTAGTCTCATACCTTATTTTGAAAGCCAAGTAGGGCTAATCTACTGCTAGATAACCCCCAATTTTGACTATGAATTCTCTAGAGATGCATAATGTAAAGTGAGGAGTTACATCAAGGATCAACACATCATGGACCACCAAAACATTAGGACAAGCACGTAGGGTCAAGATCAATTCCTTGATGATACTAGATGGCTTTGTGGAAGAACTGTCAAGCTACATAACTCCCTTAGTATGTGGTTCATATTTGAGGTTCAGTTGATCAACTATAGACTTTAGCATTACTAAAGTGATAGCTCTGCTATCTACCAAGCATTTATGCATCAAAAAATCACCAATGATTAATGAAATGTAGAATGGAGGAGGTTTGACCACCTTACTTGATCTTTCTCCCATAGGACCTTGGGTTGTATTGGTAAGGACCTCAGTTTCTTTTCTTGGTTATTTGCCTACAGTTGTTATAACACGTATCTTAGACGAACCTTCTTGAAGGATATCCACTTGACCAAGCATGGAAAACATGTCTCACATCCTCACACTATATTTCTTCATTTTCTCAATAATGTTAATTGGTGGAACACCAAACTTTGCCTGAGCTTTGGGAGCCACTACTATTATTTGTTAAATTTGTGAGTTTTGTGGATAAGAACCTTTCTCTTGATTCTGATTTTTAAGAGGTGCTAGGACCTTTGGAGTGAGAACAGACTCATTAGGCTTAGAAAATGAAGGAGTAATGATAGGAGGTTATTTTACCACCTCTTGATTACCATCCATATTCCTTCTTTTGGACCTTGTATTAGCTGCCACTAGAATGTATGCTTGGCTAGAACTAGCCTACTGATTGAGTGCATATCACTCTTCTTTCTCACTAATGACCATTGTAGCATCTAGTTGGTTTGGTACCTGATCATATCCTTGGTCTTGTGGAGACTATCTTGGTTTTGTCATCATGGGTATCTCTGTGTTTTGATCCATTAAGGCTTGATTGTATCCATAAGCAACCACCTGTTTCCATTGGTCATTGAAAGCCTGGTTAAAACCATTAGTTGGGATAATGGATTGCCCAAAAGATTAATCCCAAGGTATGGTCCCTTCAGCTTCTTGAGCCATATTATTTTGAATAGGAACCAAGGAGTTGGAAGAGCCTATGACATTTGGGTTATAGCTGCCCTGCTTATTGTAGCTAGGCTGTCCTTGCCCTTTCTCATGGTTCTAGTTTTGGAAATTTCCCTTGAAGGGTGGTTTATTCCCTTGATAAGATTACTACTGAGGTTGATATGGAACTTGATAAGGTTTATTGAACTGAGTTTTCTATCTTTTGACATTTACCACATCATTTCCTAAGGATTAGAATATGCTCTTAAGTTCTAGGTAGTTTTTCTGCTCTTAGGAATCACTTGATCTACTAGTGGAGGCCTTTTCTTATTTAGGTGAAGGTATATCAACAATTTTTGGAGTTGGAATAATAATATCAAGTGGGGGAATAAATTTATGGGGTGGTCTAATTTTAGGGAAAAGAGGCATTAGGGGTCTAAGATTGAGCTTGCCAACCTAAACTAGGCAAGTTTCTACTTTAATAGCCACCTCATAAGCATATAGCAATATGCCCCCTCCCATGGATTGGATCATTATAGCTATATCACTATTTAGAGCCTTCAAATAGTATAGGAACACAAAGTTAGGGGATGGTCTAATAGAGGTTGGAATTCTATTCCAAGATTTTTGGAATCTTGTTTTGAAGTCTTGCATGACTTCATGGGGGGCTCTCTTGATTATGGTAAACTATTCTGCTAGTGACAAATGGTGGTCACTCTTGTCTGAAAATATTTTACACAAGGCCTCTCCTAGCTGATTCCATGATTGAATAGAATTAGGAGTTAAGCCTCTATACCAATCTAAAGCTTTTCCCTTAAGGGATATAGCTAATAGTCTGATAGATATATTTTCTACAATGACATTATGGATATTGAAAAAATTGTCTATATCATTGATGTGTTCAGTAGGGGTTGTGGCTTGGTCTCTTGTAAAATATGGGATGCTTTTGAGAGATGATATTGGCATAGGATTGTATTGTGGTAGATTCAAAGGAATTTATCCACTAAAGCCTACAAAAGCTCTTTGGGGAATCATGGTAATAAAAGGGGCTAACAAAGGTCTTCTTATTTAGGTATACCTTATGATTGATTTAAGAAAATGGTTTCTTATGTATGGGTGAATATAGGCAAACCTTAACCTTTTGGATAAATTTAAGGGAAGTTAAACCAACTCAAAAGGAATACCTCTAGAAGCTGATCTTGTAGTCACCTTTGGCATGAAAGATAGTTACTATTCTACCACCAAATTAATGAGTGTTCTTTAGAGTCACCAGATACTAAAATATGAAAGCTATAACCACTACAAATTGATCAAACCAACATCAAACTTGACCAATTTTCCTCGAAAGGAGTCACACTAGGCATGCCATAAACTATTGTAGCATAGAATAACACCCTTATGGGAGAATGTTTTAGGCTCTCTCACTCTCAGCTATAATATCAAAGCAACCTCAAGCTATGGGTATCCTGTAATGAGGTTGAACCTCTAAAGAAGGCTGACTTCCTCTTGGTAGATCACCTAAACTAATGTTTCTACTTGTAAAAGAGGTAGAAAGGGGGTATAGGGTAACTAAGAGAGATAAATGGGTAATACACCAAATTTATTGACACTCACATAAGCATGTAATAAACACTAATCAACATAAGATAATTCTTGCTCACACAACCTCACAAACTAGTTAATTTGTATACGTGTTTCATAAACTAGGCTCACCAAACTTTACATGAAGTAAAGAGGAATTTCAAAATTCACACCAAGCATCCATTAATGGTGCAAATAACTCAAGTTCAGACTTGCAACTAACTTGAAAATACCTAAAAATAGGTAAGAAAGAAGGACAATGGACATGGAAGAACACTTCTTCACAAGGCCATCATGTACAAGCTTGTTAAGCACAATTTAGAGGCAAGAGATAGGTAAAAATTGATCTTTATTGCTTTAAAAGGTATTTCTTACAAATTTTGATAGGGTTTCTCTTTATCAAATGAGGATATATTTTTTTTATGGAGGAGAAAATGGAGATATAGGAAAAAAAGGGAAGAGAAAGGAGAAGAGGTAAGCAAATGGAATTCAATAAATGAGATCCAACCACCCTCCATGAATTCTCACCCATATTTGA
Source organism: Torreya grandis (assembly GCA_037957365.1). Lineage (NCBI taxonomy): Eukaryota > Viridiplantae > Streptophyta > Pinopsida > Cupressales > Taxaceae > Torreya > Torreya grandis. The sequence continues at coordinate 1,916,661 of JARHVA010003419.1, read as the reverse complement.
GTTAATTAAAACTAATCCTTCTTCAATAAATTAACCACCATTAGATCCAATAGTCTTCAAGCCCTCTCATTTGTTGAGAAACACACTAGAAGATAAAAACTTGTTAAGGATGATGATGTCATGATCCACTAAAAAAAGGAAAAGTCCAAGAATGTCTTTAATGCTTGAACTACCTTTTCTAATCCCCTGATCTTAATCTTTTACTTCCACACCATCTTTCACTTGTCTTCCATGTATAAGGACAAAATCCCCATAACTTTGAACCTAGATTGATCCATGTTACCTCTGAGTTGAGTGACTGTTTGTCAGAGATGATGGCCATATTGAAGGATGAGAGCCTCTCCATTAATTGCTTACACCAGCTCCTACTTTGAAACCTGGGCCAAATCTTTTTTATATATGGTAAACCAACTTAAGGACATTATTTTTCCTATATCCATTTATGTTGATACAAGTCTATTGATTGCATAACTTCTTTTGGTCTTTTTGAATGTCAACAACTACTTGCAGGCGTTCAAATTTTGATGTTTTTGGGTCCATCATCAATTCCTTCAAATAACTTGTTTCGGCCATTTTGTTCAGACATTTTAGCTTTTGAAGGAATTCCTTTAGCATTTTTAAAATGGACTTTATTCCTTTATCTGCTATTCCTTCTTGTCCCCTTTTTCTAATCTTATTCCTTTGAACAAATATTTGGGTTTTATTAAGTGTCCTTTTTGAAGGTAAAGTACCTTTCCTTTGTAGATACCCTTCAGAATGCTGCATAATGTAACACGTCAACATGGAAATGACCCTTCAAAAGAATTTAAAATGCCTTTTGAAAGAATTGAAAATGCCCTTTGGCTTTGATAAAGTGACCTCCTGAAAGGAAAGTGGACCATTTGACAATCTTGAAAATGCTTTTTTTGAAAGGAATTGTACCCTTTGGAGTTTTTGTTTGGTTCACTTTACCTTGAATAACCCTTCAGAAATTTTGTAAGTGCCCTTTAGAAGAATTGTTTCAAAAAAAATGTTAAAAATAATTCTTGACACTTAGTCAAATGAATTAACTTGCCCTTTGGAACTTTTCTTTCAGGAAAAATGTCCGAAGAAATTCTAACACTCAGCCCGAACAAAAATCCAAAAGAAAATACTTAGTGAAAAAGAGTCCCAAAAGAAATGAACCTTTGCACTTCTACTTCTTTTGGTCCTCCACTTCTTGATCATGTCCATCTCTTTAAACCAATCAAAATTTTGGTATGTGGGCCAAAAATTATGCAACAACAAAGATAAATAGTTTTTGATGCATGCTCAATCTAATCTTCCATTCATATTATATAGCTGATATACCTAATGTAGACACCTAAATTTTTTCTTTGGAAATTTTGAAGCATAAAAAATGACACGCTTGAAAATTTTAAATATTTTTAAATCTTAGGTGCACTTTCCCTCAATACATCTACCTGTATACTATCTTAGCCATCTTTATTTTCTAGTCACATTTATTTAAGATTAGTTCAATCTATAAAAGAACCTTCCAAAATCCTAGATAAACTATATCCATATTTTAAATCCTTGTTTTACATTCGCAAGACAACATCGGTAATAATTGATAGTGTCAGTTACCATAGGTGTCTCCCTTTATCGATATTATCTAGGGGCCTTCAATGGCTATTTTTAAAATATGAAGGTCTTTATTAGATCAACCTAGACATGTTTCATGGGTTGATCATAGTAGGAATAAGAAAATATTCATTTATAAATATAAATCACCCCATAGTTCATTCTACACTTGAGCATCAGTTGGTATACTTGGGTAAACACCTAACATTGTCTTAAGACATCATAAAAAAATGATATAAATATAAACCATTCAAGGAGAATCCCTATATCTATATTAGTCCATAGAGCAAAATCTCAACCTATGAAGTGAAATTTACATGGTGCCATATATCAAAGATCAAAAAATAACATTGCATTCTATATTATTCAATATGTTACACACACACATAAGTGGGATAACTATGTGAATTTTGAGCCTATTCAAAGCAATGAATTATAGTAAATGCTCAATCATTTAGTAAAGAGTGGTTTGGGTTAGTTCAACCCAAAATATGAACCTCTTTTTAAGTGCATCTTGTCATCAATATAAAAATTATGGTTTGAGAAGGAACATAGATAATATAGGCATTTTAAAGCTTGATTAAAGAGGTGCACATCCAAAAAATCACATTACTCCCAGAGATATCAGACCCTTATATGCATAGGGATAATGTTAGTAAACCTTGAAAATTTAGGTTTTTGTAGGTGTCTAACTGTGCCAGTAATATCCATGTAAGTTTTCATCTCATGTTTTTGATATAAGAGGTTGATGTAACACATAGCGAGAAGTAATATATATAGTGAAGACTTATGTGAGTGACAGATGGGTAGAAATAACTAAGTACATCATTCTTATTTCACTTTATCCTTTATAAATTATGTAAGTGTAATGTCTAGCAATTTGTTTAAATTCAAATTAGTGTGTTTAATTTCATATTTAACATAATCTAAATAAATCTATATTTTATTTAATTTTATATCTCTTAGGTGTAAAATAATTAAAAAAATTGTGAACTTGATTATTAATTCAAATGCAAAAAAAACTTAGGTTTCTTCTCCATTAGGGTTTCAAAATTTTATTCTAATAATTTCAAATTTACCCATTATTAGGGTTTGAATTTTATATGTAATTTCTGATTTCCCCATGTTACATGAGCAAATATAATTTTTCTTCTTATTTTCCCTAGTTCCCTTAGTGTTTCCTTTTGGTATCTAGTTTGGGAGGGTTCTAATGTGAATTAAGGCATATGAAATATAATGGTGGCTATTATTGGATGGAAATAGTTGCACATCCTAACTAACTAAGCCTAAATAAAATATTTTAAGATAATCACAGGATTTAGTAATAAACCTAAGTTAACATAAAAAAAGTGAATTTAAACTATTACACCAAAATCCCTCCTTAAGTGCAACTTAAGGGGATATAACAAAAAAATAGGTTTATAATCCTTTGAAATATGTCATGACACATAGGCTTGATGAGGTACCTATGTATAAATATTAAGAAAAAATAATGTGATGTCAAATGTCCTTAATAATGTTAATCTATATTATCATAATATATGGGTGTTGAGATACAGTAACCACCATGTAAAACTAGGATCTAGTGCTTTGTATGAGACTCACTCAAAATAAACATAGATGTCAATAAATTGGGTATAAAAAACTCAAGGAAACATTGCACACTCATCTCCCCACAATGTTAAATTGGGTGGAAGATAGCGATAGCAATGAATATATTTCATCAGGTGATGGGAAATAATTGAAGTGGGTGAAAAGTGATAATTTAAAAAAAAACATAGGTCCAAAATGACTCACAAATTAAATAACTTCCTTTGAAGTGCTCTAACAATATTATGAGGCGGGAATAACTAGCTAGTGTCACTAAATAAATTTCACCAAGTTTTTTTGAAAATGTGGGCTCTATGAAACTTCAAGGTGGGAATAACTCCACACTTAGACAATATTGTACATAATTAGAGTGAACACATAGTAAAAAACTCATGAGATTTTCATGAGTGGTACAAATCCACTACTCAAACATTGAAAATATGATAACATCTGATACCATACCAGATGTATCTCATAATAGGAATAATGTCAAGTTGCCAATGAAGGTATCAAAAATATAGAAGATTACACAAATGAATTCTATAAAAATATGGGACATACTAAAATACACATATGTGTTCCAACAAAAAATATGACTAATAATATCCCATGTAAACATGATAAATCTAAATTCATAAATATCGTACAAAAATGAAGAAAGCACATGTGCACATCAAGGTGCTTATTTTTGAAACAAATAGATAATCCCATATAAAATGTAATGAGAAGCTTGAAAATGGGCCTCATATTTCTATTTAAAGGAAAGGAAAGAGCCAAAGTGGGAATATTAAGTTAACCATCAATTACTCAAAATGGAAAATAAACTCGTAACAAGCCAAAAAATATATTGCATGAATGGTATAAAATCCACTACTTCGATCACATAAAAACTAAAATATGATGTGTACACTAGAAGTTACTCATCCAAAAAAATGATCATTACGTCAAAGTTTCTAATATTATAAATAACTAAGTAACTATCTACACGGTTGTAATGAATCCACTACTTGAACAACATGTTTAATAAATATATAAGGAGTCTTGCCTAGAAGATGCCATGTGAAAAGAGACAAAATAATTTCTCATTAAAATCCTAGAAATGAAGCCATGTTAGGTACCTTAGACAAATCAAGGAAAAAAACCATTTCAAAACCAAAGGACTATTTTATTGCATAGAATGTGAAAAACATGTAGTTTTAAAAAAGCACTAGAAAATCGGAGTCTATATGCAAAAGCTATGGATCACATAAGATTACAAGATAGAGACACAAAATAGTAAAATAAAGTTTTTTTTGGGGGGGTTGATCACTATAGTATTGGGCCCCACCCTCTGATCTTCAAATAAATGAGATCATGAAGTTAAATATATATCATAAATACACAAGCTATTGCCATAAAAATGCTCCAAATGACACTAATGCAAGAGTGTTGGAAATGAAATCCACCAAAAATTATAAAATATCCCCACAAATATTAAACACCCCCTAAATACTCCCACCCTATTTAAAAAAATCTCTTTTATGAGTCTTGGTAAAGGTAAAGGGAGACTTGGCCCATTTTAACTTATTTATTTGGAAGGTTTTAGAAAAAAATCATTTACCACCATACCACTCTATAATACTAGTCATACAGGTTGAAAAATTTATATTCAAATGTTTAAAAACAATTAATATTATTGATGTGTGTTTTGGAAAACAAATATACATGTAGAGAGGGAAGACTTAACTAGTGAGGATCAACCCTCCACCTCTCCTAAAAGGAATTATTGGAAGCAATTTTCCCAAGATCTATGCCTAGTAGGTCATGGCCAACTACATTCCTCAGTTGGTTAATGCAAGTTGTTCCATACAAGGGGCCTATTTGGAATATATTTAAAGATTTATGAAAAAATATTGGTCTATTATGCTCAGTATAACCAAGTCATTTAGACTTATTAATGAACTCATCATTTGTTGACATGTGTAGTTAGTCTATTATATTCAATAATGCATAAAATAAGAGACAAGCAGTGTACATTCAATCTAGATGAAACTTGTAAGCACATATTATAATTTTCATACTACTATACCTACTCTAACATAAATATAAAAAAGATAAAGAGAGAGAGAGAGAGTAGAGAGAAAGAGAATTTGAGCCTATTTGATAGAGAGGATAGTTCTGGACCTATTGATTAAACCAATTCCTTGAGAAATTGTTGGCCCTTTTTTTGGCCCACATACCAAATTGTGCCCAGATGGATCTGGTTGCAAATAGATGAGCAAGTTTTCTAGATGAAACAAATGGACCAGAGAGATTTATAGTGATAAAAAATATTTTTAAACACTTTAAGATTGATTAAAGTGTATTTTATCAAATTCTATGTGACAGGTTTGTAGATCCAAGAAAAGGTTCTTGAGTAGTTTTCATGGTGAACCAAGCATTTCAAGCATGAGTTCATTAGAACTACGGACTCCATCAGTGGAACTAATTTGCTTAAATTGCCTTATAAGTTGAAATTCTCAAAGGGTCAAAGTGTTTTGGGCCTACTTCCAATGTAAAATTGGATTTTCCATGTGTTAAGTCTTCTTGCTCCAGAAACCCGAGTTACTCATTGCTCCTCTCTAGAATAAATTGGGTTTTCAACAGTGCTCAACTTCTAAATGTTTTATAAGTAGAAGTAATTTGGGTTTACAAACCCAAATTAACCATAGACAGTGTATTTTGGGTTCTCCAAGGAGCACTACTTGATTACTTCATAAGTTGTGAGCAATCAAAAACCCAAAATAAGTAAAAAGGATTGACAAACCTGATTTGGTCTCAAAAAATAGTACTTCTCGGGTTCTTCAAGGGACAAGTCTTCTCCAAAAACCAAAGGTCCTTTTCACTTTTCTAAAGGGTCTTTCAAAAAACCTAAAATTACACTTTAAAAATTTGAAGGGAATTTTCAAAATGTCAAAGGGCCTTTTTTAGGCAAAAGCAATCTTTTCAACATTTTCGAGAGACCAGTCGACTTTTCTAAAGGTCACTTTCATAAATCTGAAGGGATTTTCCTTCTCCAAGTAGATAGTTGCAAGTTTTTAGAAGGGTATGCTACTTTTTGGAAGGACCATTTCCAAATTCCTAAAGGGTATCTTTCCCTTTATAAGGATCATTTTTGGAAGTCCAAAATGATGACAGAGAGCTTGAAGGGTCTCTCACCCTTCGGGAAAGTTCATTTTGAAAAGTCTGAAAGGTAGTTTCCAAAGGAAGAGAGCAAGAAGGAAGCTTCAGACAAAAAGTCTGAAGGAATTCTTTTAGACAAATTATCCTAATGAATTCTTTTGAGACATTTTATTGAGACAAATAGGAGCCCATAGAATAAAGAAGACTTATAGATGTAGAAGCCCGAAGACTTCAAGATGGACAAGTTTAAAGTAAGTAAGCTTGGAAAACCTAAAATAATTTGTATAGAATAAATCAAGTTTTTCCAAGTACTTTACTTAAAAAGGCTTCATAAGTAAAGGATCTGGGAAAGTTTTTCCAACCAAGCATTCAATGATCAGTGGAAATAGGTTATTGCTTATGGGTATAGCCAAGCTCTTATGGTCCAAAGCATGAAGGTGCCTAGAATGATAAAGTAGGAGCATCCTACATAAGAGAAAGGATCAAATCAAGTGTCAAACCAATGAGAACCCAAAATGGTCATCATTGAGTAGGAGTGCTATGCATCAAATTAGTAGGCCAATCCTAGTCTAGCTCACGTCCTACTCTCAAAAAACACAAGGTTTAAGAGAAGGAATATGGCTGAAAATCAAGAAGCTTTCAAAGAACCTCTTGTCATCACTCCTTCATTGAAAAAACCATTAGCAATGGCTCCCAAAACTCAGGCAAAGGCTGGTGGTATGCCAATCAACATTTTAGAGAAAATTAATAAATCCAATGTGAGTGTATCAATGTGGGACATGCTTTCCATGCCTAACCAAGCATACATCCTTCAAGAAGGATTGTCTAAGATGAGTGTTGTGATAGTTGCAAGTAAACAACCAAGAAAGAAGCTGAGGTATTCACTAATACAACCAAGAATCCTTTGGGAGAAAGGTCAAGTAGTATAACCAAACCCCCCTTTCTACATTTCATTAATCATCAGTGATTCCTTGGTGCACAACTAGTTGGTGGATAGTGGGGCCAACACCTCAGTCATGCCAAAGTCTATAGCTGATCAACTAAACCTCAAGTATGAGATACATACCAAGGGAGAACTGCATCTTGATGGTTCTTTCACAAAGCCATTAGGTATCATCAAGAATTTGAGCTTAACCCTATGTAAGATATCATCTTAGAATTTTCATGGTGTAAGACGTACTGATCTTTGATGTTATTCCTCACTTCGCTTTATGTCTCTATAAGGAGTTAAAAAAAATATTGGGGGTTACCTTGCAACAAATTGGTCTTACATGGCATTTAGAACAAGGTATGGGACTAAGGTCTCAATCAAGGCTAAACCCATGGAATAATTCCACATTGAACCCCATTAGCCAAATAACATAAACCTCAATTATACTATCCTTGATGAGGATGAGTTTACATTTGGCCAGGAGCTGAACACTCATCCTGAAGAGGTTCTAGACTTGTTCTTGGATGAGCTATGGGGAGATAACCAATTTTTTAACCCTTTGGAATGATTTGAGCAAAGAGACATGGGTGTCTATCTAATGCATGAAGAGAATCAACCCATGCCTTCCCTCATTAGACCTAAAGAAGACCCTAATGGTTTATGGAAATTATTCTTTGATGGCTCAAGGAGAAAAAGTGGTGTAGGTGTTGGGGAAATGTTAGTTTCCCCTTTGGGTAATAATCTTTTATCTTCCTATAGGTTCCATTTTAGTTGATCTTCTAATGTAGAAGAATATGAAGGCTTGATCCATGGCCTTTAATGGGCCAATAAAAGAGGAATCAAACTGCTAAAATTTTATGGGGACAATGAACTCATAGTAGACCAAGTCAAAGGCATAAACATTACAAAGAATTCCTTGATGAGGTCCTACAAAAATAGAGTGTGGGACCTAATTAAAGATTTTGATGCCTTTGACATTCAAGCTGTCCCAATAAATCAAAAATAACATGCTGACAGGTTGGCACCTATGGGAGCTCATTTTGACATTCTAAGTGAGTTGAAAGAAGCTAAGGTTTAGCCACATGTCAAGGTGGTGGTGAGGCCATCAGTGCTAGATAATGAAGCTCATTGGTAGGTTTTTGAAAGTGACAAGAACATTGCTTGTTTTTTATAGTAGGAATTTGAGTTCTCCTCCTCCAATAAATCTAAATTATGGAATCAATATGAGGATCAGATTCTTTAGCTAAATTCAAACAAACTTTCTAAGGGGTTGGTTATGCTTGAGGGCCTTTTTAATGAAGGAGACCATAGGAAAGAAGAGAAGGCAACAATGTCTACTAATGAATAAAACTATGATAAAATCCTCATATTCAAGGATAAGCTTCTCAAGTTTGGGAAGGTAAGCAACAAGGCTAAGAGGCATGCTTTCATAGTACTTTACTAGGAATATGCAAACATTATTGCTTGGGAGTATAGTGACCTAAAAGGCTTTGATCTAAAGTTAGCTCAACACACCATAGAATTGGAGGCCAATGCCAAGCATGTAAGGTAGAACCAAAGGCTATTCAAGCCTAAGATAGAAGAGATGATGAGGAAATAGTTAACTAAATTGATTGAGTCTAGGATCATCTTTCCCATCAAACACTCATCATGGGTAGCCAACTTGGTGCCCATAAGGAATAGAGTGGGAATATTAGGTTGTGTGTGGAATTCAGAGATTTGAACAAAGTCTCCTTGAAGGATCACAACCCTCTACCATCCATGGAGCAACTTCTCCAAGTAGTTTCAAGATCAGAATGCTTCTCTCTATTGGATGGATTTTTAGGCTACAACCAAGTCTAGGTAAAGATGAAGATCGGTACAAGACTAATATCACCACCAAATGGGGCACATATGAATACCAAAAGATGAACTTTGGTATATCAAATGATGACACAAATTTATAAAGAGCCATGAACATGTATTTATAAGGGATGCTAAATCAAATGGTGCTAGTATACTTGGATGACATCACAATTTTCTCCAAGAATGCTAGTGAACACATGAACCACCTGAGGTTGATTTTTGAGAGATGAAAGGAGTATGGGATTTATTTGAATCCTAAGAAGTGTGTGTTTGTCATGCATGAGGGAAAGATGCTAGGCTACATCATCTCAAAGGAAGGGCTGTCCATTGATCCTAATATAATAAGTGCCATCTTGGCCTTATCTTTACCCAATCATAAGAAGGGACTCCAAAGTTTCCTTGGAAAGATAAACTTCATGAGATTATTTATCCCTAATTTTATAAGTTTGGTCAAGCCCATCATTGCTATGCTGAATAAGAACCAAATGTTAACTTAGTCAAATGAAGGTATGTTAGCATTTGAGGCTATCAAGTAAGCCATTACTCAAGTACCCACACTTATGAATCCATATTTCTCAAGGGATTTCAATTTGTATAGGTTTATATAAAATCAAGTCTTTACAGAAGTAAGGAGCCTCAAGAAGTTTAAACCAATGCTCTCCAACAACAAAATTTACCTTATGGTGTCTCATCTTGGAGTAAGAGACTTCCTTCTTAACAAGGACTTGAGCAAAAAAAGAGCTGGTTGAATTACTAAGGTCATGACATGGAGATCAAGGTCACTAAGCTAGTAAGAGGTAAAGGCTTATGTAAGTATATGGTCGATAATCTTCATGAATATAAAGATACCATCTTGGTAACACAAGATAACCCACAAGCAGATGCACCCCCACCTCACACTAGTTGGTTCCATGGTATGATGTACTTTATACTAATAGGTGAGTGCCCTCAAGGTATGGACAAATAAAAAAGAAGGTATTTTAGACTTTAGTCCATACCTTATGCATTGGTTAATGGGATTTTATTTAGAAGGGACCTCAAAGGAATGCTCCTAAGGTGCATAGATGATGACCAAGTGGCCAAAATCTTGGAGCATTTCCATGATGGACCTATAAGAGGTCATTTTACACCCAAAAATATATCAATAATGATAATGAGGGATGGATATTACTGGCCCCACCTATTCAAAGATGCTTATACATGGGTGAGGAAGTGTCAAAAATGTGCTCTCTTTATGGGTAATCAAAGATTAGTAGCTTTTCATTTCAACCCAATTCAGGTAGAGCAACCATTCATGTAGTGGGGTTTGGATTTTATTGAAATGATCAACCCTCCATCAAGTGCAGGGCATAGGTGGGTGCTTACTGCAACTAATTATTTCACCAGGTGGGTGGAAGCCATTGCATTAAAGGAAACTATTGAAAGTACAATCTTAGATTTCTATGACAACATCATGATCAGGTTTGGTGTTCCATCCACTATCATATCTGATAATGCATTAGCTTTCCTCAATCTGAAAATGAGTGAATGAACTCGCAAGATGGCCATCTACCTCAACACATCTTCCAACTATTATCCTCTAAGAAATGGATTGGCTGAGTCCACAAACAAGAATTTACTTAGAATCATTAGGAGGACTATGGAGGAGTACCAAAGAGTGTGACACACCAAACTAAAGACAACCTTGTGGGCTAATAGGGTAACTCCTAAAGCTATTATTAACAATTCTCCATATTTTCTAGTATATGGAAGGGAAGCCAAGTTACCCATTTCTCTTGAGCCACCTACATTAGAACTAACCCATCAACTGGAGCTATTAGAAGATGAACCCATGAATGTGAGATTGGAAAAACTCATAGAAATTGAGGAGATAAGAAACCTTGCAATGAATATTCTCGAGTCACATCAAGCTTAGGTCAAGAAAGCTTTTGACAAGAGAGCCATGGCAAGGGGCTTCAAGGAGGGAGATCTAGTTCTCAAATAAAATTCAAAAAAGGCCAAACTAGGTAATCGTACCAAGTTTGATAGCTTGTGGATTGGCCCTTATGTGATCCATGAATGTAAAAAGCATAATGCTTTTTACCTTTCCCAACTAGATGGGGAGGCATTACCCATCCCAGTCAATGGGATTCATCTATAGACTTGCCATTAAAATATTTTGTATTCATTATATATATTGTACCTTTTGTATAGTTTTTAATGTTTTCTTCTAAGTGCCTTGTGCATAGCCATTTTAGTTGTGTATTTACCTCCCTTAAGTGCCTTGGGCATAATTTGTTTCATTTTGGTTATTATTGTGCCTTAAAGGGAAATTTTTAGATAAAGCTAGCCATGTAAAAAAGTAGTGACTCCATGCCCAATGGATCAAATGAAGTAAGTGGCTAAGTTTTTCAAGCATAGCAAACATGCTTCCCTACGAGTTGCCAAAGATGATGGCCCTTTTTTTTGGCCCACATACTGAATTGTGCCTAGATGGATCCAATTGCTAATGGATGAGTAGGTGTTTTGGATGAAATGAATGGACTAGAGAGATTTAAAGTGCTAACAAAGCTTTTGAAACACTTTAAAATTGCTTAAAGTGTAGATTGTCAAATTCTAAGGGATAGGTCTGTAGAGCCAAGAAAAGGTTCTTGAGAAATTTTCATGGCAAACCAAGCATTTCAAGCATGAGTTCATCAGAACTACATACTCCATCAATGGAACTACTTTGCTTAAATTGCGTTATAAGTTACAAGTCTCAAAGGGTCAAAGTGTTTTGGGCCTACTTCCAATATAAAATTAGATTTTCCATGTGTTAAGTCTTCTTGCTCAAGAAAACTGAGTTACTCATTGCTCCTCTCTAGAACAAATCAGGTTTCCAGCAATGCTCAACTTCTAAATGTTTTATAAGTAGAAGTAATTCAGGTTTATGAACCTAAATTACTCATGGACAGTGAATTTTAGGTTCTCCAAGGAGCACTACTTGATTACTTCATAATTTGTAAGCAGTCAGAAACCCAAAATAAGTAAAAGGGCTTGACAAACTCTATTTGGTCTCAAAAAATAGTGCTTCTCAGGTTCTTCAAGGGACAAGTCTTCTCTAAAAACTAAAGGCCCTTTTCACTTTTTCGAAGGGTCTTTCAAAAAACCTAAAGGTACACTTCAAAAATCTGAAGGGCATTTTCAAAATGCCGAAGGGCATTTTTAGGCAAAAGGGATCATGTCAACATTTTCAAAAGACCAGTCAACTTTTTCAAAGGTCACTTTCATATATCCAAAGGGATTTTCCTTCTCCAAGTGGACAATTACAAGTTTCTCAAAGGGTATGTTACCTTTTAGAAGGACCATTTCAAAATTCCCAAAGGGTATCTTTTCCTTTAGGAGGATCATTTGTGGAAGTCTAAAATGATGATAGGGAGCTTGAAGGGTATCTCACCCTTCGGGAAAGTCCATTTTGAAAAGTATGAAAGGGAGTTTCTAAAGGAAGAGAGCAAGAAGGAAGCTTCAAAAAAAAGTCTGAAGGAATTCCTTTGGACAAATTATCCCAAGGAATTACTTTGGGAGATTTTCCCAAGACAAATAGGAGCCCATAGAATAAAGAAGACTTCTAGATGCAGAAGCCTAAAGATTTCAAGATGGATAAGTTTGAAGTAAGTAAGCTTAAAAAACCTGAATTACTCTATATAGATTAAATCAGGTTTCTCCAAGTACTTTACTAAAAAAGGCTTTATAAGTAAAGGATCTAGGAAAGTCCAAAGTTGAAGAGATCAAAGAACCTAAATTACTCTACATAGAGTAAATCAATATTCTTCAAGTGCTTGACTTAAGCCTGGTCCAACAATGTGAGAGTCATGATGTAATGAATGAAAGGCTACCATGTGGCATAAGCTAGAGTAGAGAGGGCCAATCAATAAAGGACAAGTGGCACAAAGATGACCAATGATCATGAGAGAGTCCAAGCAGCTGGTAGCTATAAATTTATGAAGGCTCTCATCCTTTAATATGGTTTGATCTTCTCAAATAACCATCCAAATATAGAAACAACATGGGTCAATTTGAAATCTCAGGCATGGAGACATTTGTACTTCTTTAGATAGGACACACAAAAGTGAAATATGCCATGCCATTTAAATGGAAAAATAAATGTAGTCATGACATGAAAAGACACATAACTACCTGCAATGTGACTTCTTTTAGCTCCATCAAAAGAGACTTGAATATGGGAGTGGCTCAAGAAGGTGGTTTAACGATCTTGAGTGGCAGATTTAGTGACCAAGGGAGGAAGATGACAGTGATCCCAGTCATCAATGACTTCTTCCATCTTCCCATCTTCTCTTCCCCCTTTTTCTATTATAAATAAAGGCCTTGTATCCAAGAAATTATCCATGGATTGGTGATAGAATTACTCTATAGAAATCACTTTGTAAAAGACTCTTTTGAAGCAATATAAGGAATGCTTTTCTATTTTTGGTTAAAGATAAGTGTGCACATTTGGTTTTGTTGTAGAATATATGATTGTTGTTCATCATCTATGATTTTTTTCAAGCATCTTGCTTTTGATTCTTTTAGATTTATGTAGGATTGTGTGAAGTGTCTATGTGTTGAGATCCCTTTGAAGTGTTACCAACTTATAGTGTCTCTCGTAGACCTATTCTTGTTATCCTTCAAAATGCAAATCTCTCCTTTGACCTCCATGCAAAAGCTCCATGCCTATGGCCTTGAGATAGAACTAGAATAGCCTGTGTCTTATTTGGTTTGATTAGTAGTTGAATCCTTTCCATATTCAGTGGATCATTTTTTTGGTGCATCACCTCCCTTAGATTAGATTCCTTTCCAAGTTATCCTCCTATCCCTTTTCCTTAGCCATAGTAGATTTTAGTGTGGGAATCAAGAGCTAAAGTGAAACACGTAAGGAACTAGCCTCATTAAAAAGCCTAGAGGTTCAACCCCACTATAAGATACCCATAGCCTAAGGTAGTTCCCATGCATGTAGCTAGAAGTGAGAGATCTTGAATAATTCTCTCAAAAGGATGAAATTCCAAGCTATAAAAGAAACTAATCTTTATTTTTCCAACATAACACAACCGTAAGATAGATATGGTGCAAGAGTCCAAGGATAAAGTGGCTATGTAGAAGAGGGGATAAATTCACCATATACATGTGAAAATAATAAATATCACTCTCAAAGATTTTAGATAATACATATTTCATGAATCATAAATATGGGATTCATCAATACTTGGGGGAGTTATAGAAAAGTCCTCAAACAGCATCAACCCATGTAAAAGGGGAAAAAATAACTATAAAAATAAGAAATATGGAAAAAAAAGTTTGGTACTCTAATTTAACTTCTAATTCTACATATAATAGTATTTTATAATGAATAACCAACCCTTTATAGACAATGTAAGCCTGTGGAGTCACTAAAAAACCCACTATTGGTGGTTACAAGCATTCACTAAGACATGCCCACTTGATATCAAATTTGAATAAGATCCCACTCAATCCAAATTAAATCATGACCAAGACCATGTGAACTAATTTTGAATTAAATTCAATATGGTTGAAGCTTTTTTGACACTCACAAAGCACTTAATTAGCCATCATCTGTGACACAATGGCCGTGCCTGATTAATACAACATTTTATCTTTTATTCTATTTTTTATGATCTAATGCACATACCATGTCATTTGAATGAATTCATCTATTTGATCCTAAATTTTATAATCATTTAGATACCACACCTTATTAAGGAATATTTTTATTTTGTGGTGTTTTCCTACTCCCAATGTGTATCCCACTACTTGGTTCATTGCCACGATCTGATTTGGTTTGAATTCTACATCCCATGATATCCATGTTGCTAAAAAATAAGCCATAACTTGATCACACAAATCTGATTAGACCTCTAATCCAATCTATATATATTGATAGTCTTTACGATCAAGATGGCCATCATATTCAATCTTGAATAACTATCATGGAAACTTGTGTATCCTCCTCGAGAAGGTCTCACCATATGGTAACTTCTCACTATGTTAGAAAGATAAAGTGTTTTTATGTTTTAGGGATGTGATATGTGGTTATCCCATGATCTTATGCTACTTGATTGAGGGCCCCTACATCCTTTGACTATTATTTGGCTTTGGTGTAGTGAGATCTTTCCATGTGGCATAATATCAATTATCTAGGTCCTCATCTTGGCTATCTAGTGCTTTGAAGACTTGATCATTATGCACCAACCATCTAGGGCCATGGTGAAGCAAGATTTCACCATGTGAGATCATGCCATTCACCCACTTTATTTCCTACTTTCCCTAACTATAATGACTACCCTAGGTCCATGGATAACTAGGATTTTACCACACGGTGTCATCTCACTTATCTAGGTGCTTGTGGGCCTAGGTCCAAAGATCTAGATGTTTAAATCAGCCTTGAGAAGTAGAGGGCCAAGATCTTGATAGGTGGTATCATCTTGCTCATTCAAAGCTTAAAAGGTTTGGCATAAAGACAAAAAGGGTCGGGATACATGGGATGGTGAGATATCGACATACCACCTCATCTTATTCATTTGGGAGCTTAGAGACCTACAAGGAAAAGTGACCATTACAATTCAATTTTTGAATTAAAATTACTAAGTCAAAAGAGTTAAAAGGGAGGGCAAAGGCATAATATTTAGAGAAAATAAATAGACCCTTTACCAAATTCTTATCCAAATTAGTCTACTTTACGATATCACCCAAGTCTAAAAGATAAAATAATTCCGATGTTTAGTCACTTTAAATCAAAATAAAATAGAAATGGACCAAACTTAGATAGACTTAGTGAATAAAAATAAACCCACTTGACAAAATCATATCCAATTTATTATAGAATTCTTAAAAATGACCAAGCCTATAAGATAAAATATGACAAATATTTAGTCCAATTAAACCCAAAAAGAAGTAAAAATAGACCAAAATTTTAAGTAAAAGATGTAGAAAAAAACCTAAAAATGGACAAATTATTAGAAAATATCCAAGCCTCCTTTTAGTTTGAAGTTCTTAACAGGCAAGATGCTCATCAGATTTAATCTCACATACTACTGACTAAAATGTCAACATGTCCTTAGTTGTCATGGTCATGCTATATGAAACTTCCTTACTCATCTGGAGCTTGGTTGGGTCTCCAATTAGATTAACTAATTCTTTACTTTAGTGAGATGAGATTTTTCCATGTGGCATCATCTCAGTCATCCAAGGCTCAAATATATTTTATTATGTGTCGATTGTTGTAAGGCTCTAGGATCCTAGGAGTTTGACTATGTAATTAAAGCAAAAAAACTATCGTGTAGCCTTAGAGAAGTGAGATTTCACCTTGTGGTATCATATCACTCATCTGGGGATTGAAGACCTAATATCAAAGACTAGTTCACTTCAATAATCAAGGAAGGTTAAAAGTGATAGATGAAAACATGCCGATCATCTGAGAGCTTGTAGACTTGTCTAGGGTAAACATGATTATGACATGTGTCATCATCTTGATCACCTAAAATGTTAGGTTATGGAGCTAAAAGCTTCACAGGTATGCAAACATGGAGAAGGTGCTGAGTGTCACAGTAATCGACATCGGTCAGGCCAACCGATGTTAGTCAAGAGTAGACAGGAAGCTACCAACATTGGTCATTGATCAGTTGACATCGGTCATCTCCAGATAGACAATGATTGACGTTGGTTGCCTATGCGGTTCCAGAACTGTTAGTTACACGAACAGTTTGTTTAACGAACTGGTTGTTGCATGTAAAGACTAATTTTAGTCTTGGAGTTGCGTTTCTAATTATTGTAATTAGAAAGTCTAATTATTATTTGTATGGGGTATATTTAAGAGACCCATGGGCTGTATTATAAGATTTTAGAATCAGAAGGGTTCTATCCAAAGGAGAATCATAAGGACTTGGTGAGGCAAGGACAAGGGTTCTTTCGGGTGTGTAAGATCTAGGTCGACAGGTGTGCAAGACCAGGTTGATCTACGGTATAACAAGATCAGGGAGATCTACATGGTAAGTAAGATCATTTGATTTGCATGTTGTTGCAAGATCAGTGAGATCTACTTGGAGTACGTGGTGTACTCGGTGGTACTGGCAGTATTGTTACTGACTAGTTGAAATAACAACTCTGTGTTTGACTTGATTTTGTTTGTAATTGAGAGAGAGAACTCTTGAGGGAAGATTATTGGTATGCCCAAGAGGTGTGGGAAGAGTGTAATCTATTTATTGTATTTCCTTCTGGATGAGTATTAATACAAGGTTGTATTGTCTCTCATATTTTGTGCTATTTCTGAATTCTAGTTACTTATTATTCTGGTTAAATTCTATGTTTAGTTGCTTATACAAAGGTAATCAAGTGTGCTCTTTAGTAGCAGGGATCTTGATAATTGGTATCAGAGCTTTGTGAGCCTTGGTTCTATCAAGTGGTATTAGAGCCAGGTTACAGGTTCATCAGAGCTAGGATCACCAAGTGATACCACTGTCAAGTGGTATCAGAGCTAGGTTGTTGGTTCACCAAGTGATACCACTATCAAGTGGTATCAGAGCCAGGTTGCAGGTTCATTAGAGCTTGGTTAGGTACACTAACAGGTGGTCAAAGCGTGTTAAGTGTTTGATTATAGGTCACTCTTAGGGGTTTCTGATTGAGTGGGAGTAAAGCAATGGCAGAAGAAAGTAAGCTAAGAATGGAAGAACTCAATAGCGAGAATTCTCAATTACTAAATTATGGAAAGAAAGAGCAGGTAAAGAAAGATTGTTGGTTGGTACAAGATCAGTATGAAGGAAATAAAGAAGCAGGGGTTGTAGGTATTGTTGCACGGGTTGCTCTTGTATGTTCCTTGGATAAAGTAGAATCTTGGATTATAGATTCTGTTGCCTCTTTCCATGCAACCCCAAATAGAGTATTTTTCCATGACAGACATGTCTATGAAGACTTTGGAAAGATTTATTTAGGGGTTAGTGAGCCTTGTCAAATTGTTGGCAAAGGGAAAGTGCGGCTGAAATTGCAGATGGGCAACACATGGGTGTTGAAGAATGTCATGCAGGTCCCAGTCTTGAAGAGGAGTCTAATTTCTTTAGGAAATTTGGGTGATGAGGGATGCATAGTAACTCTCACAATGGATGTAATTGAATTAACATGTGGTAAGAAAGTAGGTACTCTTTATCTATCTACTTATATTACTGATTCTCCTTCTGTTGCAAAGATGTGGCTTTGTAGGCTTGGTCACATGAGTGAGAAGGGAATGCATGTTCTTAAGAGGAAGTCTGATGTCTTTGAAAAACTTAAGAACTAGAAAGCCTTGGTTTTCATAGAGGAGATGATGGACAGAGATCAGCTTAAGGGGCTGAATAATTCTGAGCAGGGCAGTTTGGACAGGGTTATGATCCAAGGTGAGCTCGCAGGTAAAAAGTCATCACTCATAAGAAAACATAGTTATCGATGTTGGTTAGGTAGAACTGATGTCAAACAAGTAGGTACCAATGTCGGTCATGTGCAGATCAAAGTTAGTGGTGTCGGGCAGGTGGACACCGACATCGGTCAAGAAACTAGCATCGGTGATCAGGTGGATTTGACATCAGTCAGGTGCAGACCAGGTTCAACCAGAGAATGGATTTTGGGTGGATAACAAGCTGTCAAGGAGTCTCAAATGCCCATGTGGAGGACGAAAGGGTAAGTAAGCCTCAAATTCATTATTCACCTTCTTTATACTAATTAAACTTGTTACTCACTAATGGTCAAGAACCAGGAAGTTTTAAAGAGGCAATGCAGGTAGAATCTAGTAAACAGTGGGAGCATGACATGAATGAGGAAATTGATTCCTTGGGAAAGAACCAAATGGGAGATTTGGTAGAGTTGCCAGCCAGGATAAAAGCACTGAAAGATGAATGGATTCCTTGGTTAAAGAAAGGAGAGAATGGACACGTGAGACAAAAGGCCAGGTCATATGGTCTTGAGCAAGCTCCAGGACAGTGTTATAGGTTTGATGGGTGTATGACAAAGCATGGCTTTAGTCAATGTCAATGTAACCATTGTGATTATTTTACCAAGTTGAATAATGGTTGAAACATTATCCTATTATTGTATGTGGATGATATGCTTGTTTCAGGTTCATACATGCATGGATTTGCTGAGCTAAGGGTAAAATTAGTTCAGTGGTGTGCTAGGAAGGATTTAGGAGGAGCAAAAATCCTTGGCATGAGTATTTATAGAGATAGGGAAGATCACAAGTTGATGTTGTTTTAGAATGATTATGTGAATAAGGTAGTGGCAAGGTTCAACATGCAGGATGCAGAACCGGTTAGCACACCTATGGATGAGCAGTTCACAGAATAGTGTCCCAATTCACATGATGAGGTTAAGTACATGTGTACTAGACCTGAGTTTTCCCAAGCAGTGGGTGTTGTCAGTGAGTTTGTGGCTAATCTAGGAAAGAAGCACTAAAAAGCAGTTTTGTGGATTCTCAGGTAATTGAGAGGGACCAGCAGCAGGTATACATGCTATGTAAGGTCAAGCACTTCTCTACATGGGTATGTAGATTCGGATGTGGTAGGGGACTTGGATGACAGGTGTATCACCATAGGATGTGTGGTGGTTGGTCTTCAAGATTGAACTTGAAGAGGGATACAAGCCAGGAAACAAAATTAGATGATGTACAGGTATAGGTACAGGTGCAGCTATTTATCTTCAAGTGGGAGATTGTTAGGTTGTGGAGCTAAAAGCTTCACATGTATGCAAACATGGAGGAGGTGCTGAGTGTCACAGTAACCGGCGTCGGTCAGGCCAACCGACATCAATCAAGAGTAGACAGGAAGCTGCCAACATTAGTCATTGATCAGCTAATGTCGGTCATCTCCAGATAGATAGTGACTGACATCGATCACCTGTGCAGTTCCAGAACTGTTAGTTACATGAATAGTTTATTTATCGAATTGATTGTTTGCATGTAAAGACTAATTTTAGTCTTGAAGTTGCATTTCTAATTATTGTAATTAGAAAGTCTAATTATTGTTTGTATGGGATCTATTTAAGAGACCCATGGGCTGTATTGTAAGGTTGTAGAATCAGAAGGGTTCTATCCAAGGGAGAATCATAAGGACTTGGTGAGGCAAGGACAAGGGTTCTTCTAGGTGTGTAAGATCTAGGTCGGTAGGTGTGCAAGACTAGGTTGATCTGCGGTATAGCAAGATCAGGGAGATCTACATGGTAAGTAAGATCATTTGATTTGTAGGTTATTGCAAGATCAGTGAGATCTACTTGGAGTACGTGGTGTACTCGATGGTACTGGCAGTATTGTTACTGACTGGTTGAAACAACAACTCTATGTTTGAGTTGATTTTGTTTATAATTAAGAGAGAGAACTCTTAAGGGAAGATTACTGGTACACCCAAGAGGCATGGGAAGAGTGTGATCTCTTTATTGTATTTCCTTTTGGATGAGTATTAATACAAGGTTGTATTGTCTCTCATATTCTGTGTTGTTTTTGAATTCTAGTTACTTATTATTTTGGTTAAATTTCATGTTTAGTTGCTTATACAAAGGTAATCAAGTGTGCTCTTCAGTAGCAGGGATCTTGAAAATTGGTATCAGAGCTTTGTGAGCCTTATTCCTATCATAAAAGATATTCAAAAAGTGACTAAGTCTATAAATCTCATGAGGAAGTGAACAAGTGACAAGTGGCAACTTCTCATTCATCTAGGGGATCACAAGTTTAAATTTTTGATTAAGTCTAGAATCTTGTAGGGAAATAAAGTAGTTGTTTACCTCTTTTGAATTTAAATTCAAATGGATAAGTTGAAAATCCAAAAGGAAAGCTAAAAACATATAATAATATTGAATAAAACAACCATTTCACTAAGCCCAAAGCCAATTTTATCCAATTTTGCAAAAAATGATTAAGTCATAGAATGAAAACAATACAAAGGCTTAGTCAAATTTAGATAATTAGATCTCAGATGTGATTTTTTTAGACTAAAAGCACCTAATGAATGTCTCTCTTTCAAACTTGGTTAAAATAATGAAGCTTGACATCTAAGGAATTTCTTAGGTCAGATTAATATATCAAGTAGGCCAAAACCACTAATTATATTAAAACAAAAGACTAGGATCTAAATTAAAAAGAAGTTCCATGATTTCATTGATGAAAGTAGGCATGTTATGCAAGCAACAACAAATATTGATTCTGATGTAAAATACTCATGATTATTTTAGAACAAATAAAAAGTTAATGAACCCAAAATTTTTGGAAAAAACATTTCATGAAACATAAACAAATCCAAGAAGGTATAGGATGGGAGAAATCAAGTGAGTAAATTCGATATTATCATTAACCTGGTGTGTGAAAATGAATTAGTTTAATATTCCTTAAGACCTATAAAGTTTAATTGTTATGGCTCCAACCATCAGGCTAGTGAGTCATACCTTTAATATGTTTTCCCAAACATTGCTTTGCTACTAGTTATGCATCTATAGACTCGATGGAGATGAATTTGGTCCCACTTAAGGCCTTTCTATAATGCTAGTTGGGCATCTATAGACCTAATAGAGATTTATTAAATCACCTAGAACTAAGTCTTTCTAAAACTAATTTTCTTTTATGTTTTTATTTTCTCTCTTTTCTATACTATATCAATTCAGGGTTAGGAACCACCATGAAAAAAATAGGTATAACTATATATTTTTCACCTTATACCTTCACCACAATAGGTTCACCCAAGTAAATTTAGAAACCACTTTATATGTGAAATTTGTGCTTAGTTTCAGGAGAATACTTCCAATGGTCAACTCGTTTTTCCCAAGCTTACCTAATCAAGACCAAGTCTAGAACACATAAAATAGTCTAATCCTTCAAAACCTACTCAAAAAAATTATCTAAAATGAAAAAAAACTCAAGGAGCACTCTCACACCAAAATGTTACTTGTGTTACCTATTTATAGGCCTTCCACTCACCATTTTTTATTTATTGATCAACATGGGAACCATAGGGAAAAACAACTGGGGTAGACCCAACAACAAAAGAATAAAGAACCAAAAATTCTATACCTAAGCTAATAACAAAAATATAAAAGGAAAAAAAAGGCAAAGTAGGCTAGATAAAATGAAAAATCAAGAGAACTTATTTACAAAGATTTCCAAGCCAAGATAAAGCTTTTAAGTGGAGGTTAAGGAAATTCCCATTGACAAGCAATATGACATCCTCATTAGTTAGAAACTTGAAATGGAATAAATTCATGTTTAATATTTAGAGAAGGTTGGTAGGAATATTACCAAGGGAAACACATACTTTGCTTGTGATGACCTTTACATTGGAAAAAAATATCCTAAAGAGCCTTATTAATAATGTTTTCATGCAAAGTAAGTAGGTTAATGTTATAAAACTTAGCCATGTACTTTCAAGTAATTTTAAAGAAGCACCTAGGATAGGGTCTAAGAATTACCTTTGCCTGAACATGGAATTACAGTGGGGGATAGGGGTGAGAATTAACACATACTAGAGTAATTTGTCTACTTAACCTAGCAGAAACATCTTCTTTATGGTAGCCAAGTGGTGAATCCACTATTGGTTTCTCTTCAACCAACATGCATACTTTAGTAGTACACATATTTCCATTTTTCATCAATCAAAGGTATAGGTTTGGTCCTTCCCAAGTCATAACCCTTCTAGATTTATCATTGGTGGCTTAATATGCAGAGAGTTGTATTGGATACAATTACTTTTAGATCTAACTCTCATTAGATTTATTTCTTCATTTAGGACACCATGCTTAGGGTTTCTTATTTCTATTTTTAATACTTCTACTGGTGTTAGGATCACATGATTGTTGTAATACCATTCCTCTTGTTTCAAGTGGATTCAAACCTTCAAATGTAGGTACAAAATTTTGGCTTTCTCCTTCCTTATAACCATTGTTAACAAGGTATGGGTTTCATTATTTAGGGGTGATAATCCTCACGATTGGACCATTAGGGTTCATTCCAATTGAATAAAATTTAAGGTTGTTCAAAGGTGAGATATATTCCAATTTGAGCTCTTCTAACTCATCTCCTGCATGTGGAAAAATTGTTTCAAAATTATTTTCTTTTAGTTCATCCATCTCAAATGGAAGGGTTAGGGGGGGGGGAAATTATTTCACTTTCATTGTTGATCTTATTAGGCCATATTTCCAAATGTAGGAGTAATAACATACGGTATATGTGTTTTAGATGCATAAGATGCATTTTATTCATCCAGCTGTTCCAACTCTTCTATTTCATCTCTATGCTAACTAAAAGAAATGTATGATTATTCTTATTTTATACATGGATCTTTTCTACTTGTATCTTTATCTATGAACTTTCCTAAGATTATTATCACTACATCATCTGACTCATATTCATCACTACTCTCAGAGACTAATTCTCACTTACTAAATGGGACATTCTCAGTCAATAGAATTGCTTCAACATTCATTTCATTCCTACCCTTATAAGTCAAAAAATGTGATCTTGGTAGTGAAATCTCATAACTCATCCCATGCATTAATGGTTGGGGACCTCTTGTAAAAAATTTCACATGATTAATAACACTAGAAGATGATAAATCCTTAAAACCAAAAAAAATATCCCATTATGTAGATACCGAATAAACATAATCACATGTGTTAAAAGAAATAACATGGTTTCCATTCATCACAAGGAGGTTTGGTTCAACATAACCTTGAGGTGATTCCTAGATATAAGGAACAAAATTATTTTTAATATGACTTATAGGCAAGTAAGTTAGAGGATTTTGGGTAAAAACACCTAGATTCCCTAACAAGAAAAATAGGCCAACACCATAACAATGTGGCATTAATTTTTGTTCAATGATAAAATATTCTTGGTAGGTGTATGCCAAAGATGTGAGTGCAGATGAGGTCCTCTAAATAATCATAGTAGTTAGGGGGTCTAACACTCTAAGATAAACCTCGATAGACACAACCTATGTTTGTAGGAATGGGTATTTCAACATCATGTATAACTAGTGAAAATGACTATTGAATGAGCTCATGGGTTTATTAGTATCTCTTTGTATGGTAGTAAATTGTTAATAAAAGGTTTCAAAATCAATAAACACACTAAAATGGTTAACAAACAAATTTTTAAATATATCCCACAAGGTGATGTATCCATTTGGCAAACTTAGGTACTAATGGTAAGCATCTTCATATAGGGAATAAGGAAATAGGAAATAAGACATAACCTCATCCTAGATTAGTGTTTGGATAATCACCTCCTTAAATGCTTGGATGTGTACTTCATCCATTTTAATCCCATCATGTGTATATTTTTAATATAATTTATTAGGGTTCTTAGTAAGTCATGAACAAGTCCTAAAAGGTTCACAGGATAAAAACCTCCACCAAGCCAAGCTAAGGCCATAGTTGGGATTAAATATTTTTGGTGTGTTGTTTAGGCACACAATAGGGTTGAAAGGTAGGAAACAAGGCCAAAATAAGGCATAAACCTAAGAGAAATATTTTGTTTAGGCCCTCCTTATACCACCAATTTTATTAATGTGTGTTTTGGCACAATAACATGTAGGCAAAGAGGGAAGGTTCAACTAGTGAGGACCCCCCTTCCACCTCTCCTAAAAGGAATTATTGGTAGAAAATTACCCAAGGTCCATGTCTACTAGGTCATGGCCAAATAGATACCTTAGTTGGTCGATGTAAGTTTTTACATACAAGGGGCCTGTATAAAATATATTTTAATATTTATGAAATAAATGATCATAAGAACCAAATCATTTAGACTCATTAATTCAATCATCACTAGTTGTCATTTGTCTTTGGTCTATTAGATTCAAGATTCATAAAAGAAGACAAGTAAGGTTCATGTAGTCTAAATGAAACTTGTAAGCACAAATTATAGTTTTTTGACTACTCTACCTACTATAAGAGATGTATAAAAAAGAGAAAAGGGAAAGGGTAAGGAAAAAGAGAATATGAGCCTACTTTATACATAGAATATTTCTGGTCATATTAAGTATACCAATCCTTTCATAAAGCAATCTCTATTTGTCCATCATAACACAACCATAAGATAGAGATGGTGTAAGAGTCTGAGGATGAAGTGGCTATGTATAAGAGGTAAATAAAGTCACCATATACATGTGAAGATAATGAATATCAATCACAAAGCTTTTATATAATATATATTTCATTAATCATAGATATAGGATTCATCATTACTCATGAAATTACATAAATGTCCTCAAATAGCCTCAACTCATGCAAAAGGGGAAAAAACTAACTACAAAAATAGGAAATATAGAAGAAAAGGTATGGACCTCTACTCTAACTTATAATACTACATGGACCATCTTTTTATAAAACAAATAATCAGTCCTTTATGGTAATATAAGCTTATGGAGTCACTACTCAAACCACTACATGGTGGTTACAAGCATTCAATGAGACATGCCCACTTTTGAGATCAAATTTAAATTGGATCATGCTCAATCCCAATGAAATCATAAGCAAGACCATGTCAACAAATTTTTAATTAAATTAAGGGTGAAAGAATTTTGACACTCACCAAAGCACTTAATTGGCCACCATCCATGTAGTAGGGGCTATCCCTAATTAAAACATCTTGTCTTTTATTCTCTTATGTCTGATCTAACACACATGCCACATCTTTTGAATAAATAAAATTATATGATCTTGCATTTTAGAATCATTTAGAGACCATGCCTCATTAAGGTATATTTTTATTTTTTGGTGTTTTCTTGTTCCCAATGTCCTTTCCACTACTTAATTCATTGCCACTATCTAGTTTTCTTTGGATTTTGCATCTCATTATCTCCCTCATACTAAAATATAAGCCATGACTTGATCACATAGATATGATTGGACCCACAATCTAATTTTTATATATTGATAGTCTTGATAGGCAAGGTATCCATCAAAGTGAATCCTGAATCACTATCCTATAAACCCAGATATCCTCCTTAGGAAGGTCTCACCACATGGCCAATTCTCATTGTGTAGGAAATCCAACATGTCTTTATACATCAGGGATGTGTTGCATGGCTACCCCACACTCTTATGCTACTATAATAAGGGTCCCCATGTCCTTTGACTATTATTTATATCTAGTGTAGTTAGACATCTCCATGTGGTATAATTTTGATTATCTTTAGCTCTTTTGGTTTTCTATGAATACATACACTAGTCTAGGGCCCTAAGATCTTGACACATGACCTCATCTCAGATATTTAGGGATATATAGACTTGATCACTATGTATTGATAATCCATGGCTATGGTGAAGTGGGATTTCACCACACGGGGTCATCTATTCACTCAATTTATCTCCTGCTTACCCTACTTTTACCCATGACCCCAGGGCTATGAAGAAGTAAGTTTTCACCATGTGTCATCAATTGCTTATCTGGGTGCTTGTGGGCCTAGGCCCAAGGATTGAGATGTTCAAAGTGGCCCTTAAAAATGAAGGGATTAGATCTTGATTGGTGGTAACATCTCATTCATCTAAAGATCGAAAGGCTTGAAATAAAGACTAAAAGGGCTAGGAGATATGGGGTGGCAATATGTCAATGTGCATCTTAATCCTATTCATCTGAGAGCCTAGGGACCTGTAAGGAAAAATGATCATTATAATTCAATTTTTGAATTAAAACAACTATTTCAAAAGAGCGAAAATGGAAGAAAAAGGCATAAAATTTAGTTAAAATTAACATTCCCTATACAAAATTCTTAGACATATAATTCCATTTTATGACATCGAACAAGTCCAAAAGGCAAAATAATGCCAAAATTTTAATCACTTTAAATCAAACTAAAGTGCAAATGGGCCAAATTAAAAAAAACTTAGCAAATAAAAACATCCCCACTTGTTAATATCTTAGCTAATTTAGTCTATAATTCCTCAAAATGATCAAGTCTATAAGATAAAACATAACAGATACTTAGTCCAATTTACCCTAAAAGGAAGCACAAATAGACCAAATTGTTAAGGAAAAGATACATAAATGAAACCCTAAAAATGGATAAATAATTATCAAAGATCCAAGTCTTGTTTTAGTTTGATATTCTTGATAGGTGAGATGAACATTAAATTTAAGATCACATTTTGTTGAATAGGATGCCAGTGTGTCCTTAATTGTCATGGTTATGCCATGTAACAACTTCTTGCTCATTTGGGGCTTGGTCTTCGTCTCTAACTAGATAGGCTACTTATTTTCTCTAGCAAGACCCAATTTTTCCATGTGGCATTATCTCATTTATCTGGGTCTTGATTGTATTCCATTATGTACTGACTATTTCAAGGCTCCAAAATCTTAATAGGTGGCATCATCTTGGGCACCTAGGAGCTTAGATATGTACTTGAAGTGCATAGACTATCCTAAGGTTATGGAAAAGTAATATTTCATCACATGGCATCATATCACTCATTTGGGTCTCAAAAACTTAATCTTGAGGATTGATGCACCTTGATGAAGTGAGGAAGATAGATTATAACAAATGGTAATATCCAAGTAATTTGGGAGATTTTAGACTTGTCTAGGAAGCTTAAAGGTCCCATGGAAGTGGGAAAGTAGGGTTGTGACACACATCCTCATCCCACTCAAAGCAATTAAGTTTAAAAATATTGTGAGGAATCAAAAAAGTGACAAGTGGTAGCTTCTCATTCATCTTGGGGCTAATAGGTTTGTAATTTTTATTAAGTCCAAAAGCCTACAAGGAAATCAAGTAGTTTTTAGTCTTTGTTTAATTTAAATGCAAATGTCTAAGTTGAAATTCCAAAAGGAAAGGTAAAATTGGATAATATTATTAAATAAAACAACCATTTCATTGATCCAAAAGCTAATTTTAACACATTTGGTAGAAAGAGGCTAAGTTAGAGAATGAAAATAATACAAACACTTATCCAAATTTAGCTAATTAGATCTCAGATGTGTTTTTAAGACCAATAGAACCTAATGATTGTCTCTCTTTCAAACTTGGTTAAAATAATGAAGATTGACATTCAAGGACTTTCTTAGTAACATTAGATCAATATATCAATTAGGTAAAGGCCACTAACTTTATTAAAACAAAATATTAGCCTCTAGATCAAAAAGAGGTTCCATTATTTCATTGATGAAATTAGGAATGTTGTGCAAGAAACAAAAAAAATATATTTAAAAAAGGTGAGACCATCAATGGAGTGCATGGTGAGTATGGATGGTGGTTGAGGTGTCATAGGGTGGATATATTAAAATAAAACTGATGGTAAGTGGTGAAGCTAGTCAAAGTGGGATTAGGTAGAGGGTGGAAGGAATTCATTAGAAAAAGGGAGTTTAAAAACATCTCAAGATTCATGACCATCAATCAAGATTCAAATTGAACAACATTTCCAACACTTCAATAATTGTCATATAATACCGATATAATGCCAATGATAATGTAGTTAGAGATGATGTGGCATGAAGGAGAAGCCCATGTAAGTAAGGTCAAAGTATCAATAGATAGAGGTTTAAAGATAAATATGTTAAGATAGTAGTATAAGGGTCAATGAGGTCATTAGGTTAGGGTTAGTTGAATTTGATTACAGTTAGTGAAGCCAAAATTACATAATTCACACACTTTAATTTAAATCATGCCAATTCCAATGTTAATTTTCAATGTTTATACCAATGATCCATGTAAAAATCAATGCATTATTATGTTTAATTGATTTAAAATTGCTTTAGAGACAACTATAAGGATGAAGGAAACCAAACGATGGTAATGGTAGTGGATGTATGACTAGAAAAATATTTATTTATTTTAATCCTAAAAAATGCATCAGGTTCTTATGATCCATACAATATAGAAAATAAACACAGGGACTATATAGTTGAGACAAAAAATAAATAATTTATTTCCAAAAAAACAGAATTCCATACCATGCTCATATGGTATGGACTATACCTAGAAGGCCATAGTGACCCCTTAAAAAGCTTCAGAAAGACTATCAAAAAATCATATCGAGTTTATAGTTGATCCATGTGTTTTTATGCCTTTTGAACACAATGGCATAGGTTAAAATGATCTAGTATTTACCATAAAAACCATCCCTCTAAAAATAACTAAAATTATCCTAACGGTGGAGTTAGCCTTCAATGACTCTAATACCATATTGGGATCCAGTCTAGCTTGGTTCAAATGCAAACTAGGGATATCTCACACAAATAAATAGGATAATAGGTGAGAAGAGGATAAAATAATGAATAATTATGTATACAAATTTATTCATGTAATGTTATCTAACGTGTAATACAAAGGAGGATAAGAGAATATATATCAAAGTCAAACTTCTCTTCTCTTTTCCTGTTAAACACAATAATAGTCATATGTTATTGGCCTATAACCATGGCTATTATTCAATAAAAATTATTTCACACCCTAATAAACTAAGCCTAAATAAAATATTTTAATCTAACCATAAGTTTTAGTAATAAACGTAAGTTAACTTAACAAAGGTGTAAATGAAATATTTGCACCATCATTTTCATGTATACATTTTATGCCTTCTAAAAAGGATAGGTATTAACTACCTAAATGTCAAAGTGATAAATTAATTGGTATTAAATTAATCATATTTAGATTCATTTAAGTCAACCATGTGCATGTATGCTAATTATAATGGTAAAAATTAATTAATCAGATGTTGCTTCTGCTTTTACAATATAGTAGTAAATTTTAGATTCTCTTCAAATTTTCTTAAACTTTTAAATGTGTCTACCCTAATTTTGTGTTAAATAAAAATAATAAAAATACTATTTTCAATTAAATATATCTAATAATACATGATTAAAAGTATATAATTCATATCCATCTAATTGGCTACAATGAGAAATAAGTCCAAATGATAAAAATGATACTTTACTAAAAAATGTAAAGGAAATGAGGGTAAATAATGAACACACCTATTTTTTATTCTATAAATATGAGATTGTAGATAAACTGTATAGACTATGTGCAACCTAGTCCTAAAATATGGAAACTATGTTATGCTTCAGGATAGACCCATTCACTAGGTTAAACCCATTTATGTATTGTTCCTACTAAGATAAACTTATATAGTAAAGAATCTTTAGATATGGTTAGGATTAACATTTGTGGTGAGATATTATTTTAAATTGATATTTCAATAAGTATTTACATTTATATCCTCATAGTTTCTTAGAAGGGGTGAAATCCTTTATTTAAAATTGGTTGTGCATGAATGATACCTTGTAATTTATCAGTTCTCACCACGATTGAATCATCTCAATACTCTACTAGGACTATAGTTGAATATTTTA
Source organism: Torreya grandis (assembly GCA_037957365.1). NCBI lineage: Eukaryota > Viridiplantae > Streptophyta > Pinopsida > Cupressales > Taxaceae > Torreya > Torreya grandis. The sequence goes on along the minus strand of JARHVA010003419.1, from coordinate 1,886,236 downwards.
GATGAGATAGATAATTATTTATGTTCATAAGAATTTCATTTTGATCATCATCATTATCATCCTCCATAATATTCGATTGGGATCTTATGTTTGTCCAAGAAAGGAATATCTGGTATCTTCTCCTTTTGTGCCTCAAACATATGTGATGACTCTTTTACCATCACTTTATTAAGTGATATATTTAGATTTGACCAGTTTCATTATATTTCATTGACTCTTCAACTTCACATGTATGTATACATTATACATACATGACCTGTAATTGAAGTATTATGGAAGAGTGAAGAACATTGGATTGTAGTATACATATATCACTAGGTTAAATGATAATACTTGAAAGGTTTAATATCTATAGGAAATTTATTCAAATATAACTCATGTAAAAAAATTAAGCATCAATATAGAGCGGATGGTAAAAATTACATAACATGAATCCAAGGTTTACCTAATAGTAGTTCATAATGAAAATGATTTTGAATTACTTGAAATATAGTGGTTAATGTGTATGGCCCAAAAAACACATGAAAATTAATTATTCCTAGCATTTAATAAGGTACATTATAAAAACCTATTATATTCTTCTCTAATTTATGAATAAATTATACATTGATACCAAGTGTATGAAGAAACATAATATTGCAAATTTTTAACCTTGATCCATTATCTATAAGCCCATACTTAACTGCCTTATTTAATATTCATATTTGAATAAAAAGTGGGAGATTATGATCTATAATATGAGAAGGATTTTTAAATTTTTTTTTTTCTTATCCATCCTTCAATGTATTAACAATAATTTAAAAATAATTTGGTTATGTGTTGTCGGGTAAAGTTGCATCAGGTAGTGATGTGTAAAGAATGCCCTTATATATATTGGATATCTTGAATAAGCATAATATATATATTTTAATTAGAGTATTATTAAATTTATCAATGACATCATAATATCTAGTTGCATTGGTTGGCACTTTAGGGGGGACATTTTGACTACCTCTACATTGTCCTAGGGAATGGTGCACCCTACCTCTTCAATTTATGATAGAATGGACCTTTATATCCAATATAAGCTTATGGAAAATAATAGGTAAGAGATGGCGGCTATCATAACCATGAATAATAGGGTGAGGATGAATGAAAGGAACCATACATACCCTTTGACATTGAATAGATACTAAAACCATCTCAAATTCAATATTCATTTAATATGTGTTATTAAAGAAAGAACATAATTCATCATTATTAATATAATCCTTAGTTTTATTGTAGATAAAGTTAACCTATTTAATTATATGAGATAAGAAGACTGTATAATTTATAAAATAATTCATTCAATTATGAAAACCATAGATTGAATTGTAAAACATAAAAAATTAGCACCCATTGTAATTATGTCAGGGTTTTTATTGTGTGAATAAGTGGAAATAAAAATATATATTTTAAATTCAAACCCTAATAATAAAAAAATTAAACCATAATAAAGTATGAAAAATTAAGGTATAAGAGACCTAGGGTTTTTTGTGCTCAAGTCAATGATCATATTCACTAAAATGTTATACCTAACTTGTGATTAATGTGATATAAATGAAGTAAAACTATGAATATTTAGATTATATAAAATATGGAAATAATCATACATATTTGAACATAAAAAAAGAATATTTATATTACACTTAGATAATTTTAAATTTACAAAGCACTATGGAAGAGGGGTATTTAGCTTATTATGATACTATGGTAGTAATTGTGTTCATCACTATCTTTGAAAATGCTCTATATATGCTACATAACTACTCATATTAGGAAATAGGATCTCAAACCCTATGTGGATGTTATAGGTGAAGTTCATACCCTTGGGTACTACCTAGACTCTATTGGTAGTGTCCTTGTTGATTATGCAAGTATGTAACACCTTAGAACATTGTGCATGCACCTATAAAGATATCTTATTTGTTCACTTGCCTTTAGTTTTGTGTGTTGATTTCCATTTTCATTATTATTACTTTAAAATCCTAATTTTACTTTTGACACCAATATGACCTTTTAAAAGTGGTAATATATTGGTTTGGAAAACCCCAACCACTCCCCACAGTTTGACTAATCATTGTATATGTTCCAATACTCTAAATATGGCTTAATATACATATAGTTCTCCCACATAAGTCTCTATGTGTGTGTACCAAATTATCAAGCTATAATGAAATGAAATGTTTGGATTTCAAGAATTGGCACCATGAAAATTTGGCATGCATTTATATTTATAATTAGCTCTAAGACTGCTCTTTTTATGGATATTTAGATATATATGCCTTTACAAAAATGTCTCAAGAGAGTCAAAATGTAATTAGTAAGTTTTTTAGGACTTTCAAATATGGGAATAAACTTAGGATTGATTTGTATTTATATCCAAATATTTTATATTTATCACTATGAAATGTGTTTAGCTCATATTAATCGAGACATCCCAATTTGAAAAATAGTCATTGAGTGTTCTTGGACACTATCAGTAGAGGCAGACACCTAACCAAAATCAAAATTGTTTAATTATTAATGGTATTGTCCTAGGGATGAAAATCATTGATTTGATATATAGAGATAGTCTGTTGGGATTATAAATGGTTGTTTCATAGACTAAGGTGATTTTGAATATGTTTATTTAATAAATTGTGTTAGCCAAGATAACATATGGGTAGGCAGACGGGGAAAGTGTGCCCAAGAGTAAAATGTGTACGTAAAGTCTAAGTATGTCAAAGTGTAATAATATTGATGTTGTAAACATGTCTAATGCCAAATTTAAGTGTCTATAAATACCTTATCATCTTATATTTGACATTTTTTCTATGTATTCAACATTAAAATACATATGATATATCTATATTATGACCCTCGCTTCTATGAAATAAATTTTGTATTTTATCCTATTTTACTCAGTGACTATCTCATTTGATGATTTGGGATTCTTAATTTCTTTGTGTTATATTATACACTTAGTGTGTCATATTGGACTATTCATGACTATTATATTATGTTTTTAGCTACTTTATACACTACTCATTCTCACCTACTTCTAGTGTTTCATTAATACATCATTATTGTGACACATTATACATAGATTATTTTATGCCTTCACTATAAGTTATTAAAATAAATAAACATTTGGAAAAGGCAAATAAAATATTTCTTTGCCTTTATCTTTATACAAATCATGCTTGACTACATATGTTAGAGGTTTATATATTCATTTTTTCCACACATGCTTCTCATGGTATAAATTGAGTGGATAAGTTGTAGGATATACATGTTATATATGTGTTTAACCATAATTTGGATTGATAAATCCTACTTAGGTAGATAGGTTGAAGTATATATAAATGAAAGGACACATGGGTGAATATCATATCTATATGAGGCTAATTAATTTCAAAACTTAGATGTACCATATGCTAAATTTATTAAACTAATATAGGCTATTAATGGAAAAGCACAAATATGATAGATATATAAATGACATAAAATATATTAATTATTTGGTTTTGATACTAATGCAGGTATGATTTGGTATAGGTAGAAAGTAGGCAAGAAGATAGTTCTCGATTAGTTGTCAAATTTTATATATGATGCCTCTAGTTATCTAGACACTTACGTTAGCCTAAGACAATTACATTAATGTTAGTGTATAAGTTTAACACTAGTGTCATGTACATAATATATTTTCAAATAGGATGCAACCACTTGGATTCTTTTGGGTTTGGCTTCACCTTTGCTCTAGTGCATTTAGATCTGGGTCATGGACTGCCACTCCTAGTGAAATGGAAAAACCCTAGCTTTCCATCTTCAATGTGACCTAGAGAGAAATGGGTTAGTGGGAACATGGTGTCAATTTGACCCAAAATGGCCCCATTATTAAAGGGCACTACCTACATAGCCAATACTCTAGAAAAGGGCTTTAGTCTCATGTAGTTCTCCCCTACGTGTTGGCTTGTGTGTGAATCATGCAATGTGTATAAAGTAAGCACAATAATAACTTAGATTGTAACATGGAAAATATGAACTTATGGATTCTCCTTTATCACTTTATACTTATATCTAGGTTATTCCTTTGACTGATATTAGAATAGGGCATAATAATAAAGCTTTTGGTAACTTAAGTGCTTCTTTAGTGCTATTTTTTTCTAATTGCTAGGTGGGAAATGAATGAGGGTTGATATTATATTTATAAAAATCCTATAAAGAGATAAATCACATTAAATCACTTAGGTTGACCATTGTAATATGTTTCATTTGAAAATTATATGAATTTAGGGCACTGTATACTTATGTTGAGGAATGACAATAATATCAATGCTATTATTTATCCTGAATGTTAGTGTCCAAGGAAAAGGATGGAAGGAATAGGCTTAGAAATTATAGAGGTATAATATAAGTACATTTTAAGTATTTTAGGTAAGATAGGATGTTTGTAACATCAATATAAATTTGGTCAGATTAAGAGATAGGTCAACAAGCACAAGATAGAACATATGTGAGACTTGTAGAATTAAGGTGTGTCTAAAACTAAGAGGAACAACCAAGGTCTAAGTTTTCCAAGTGCACAAAACTGAGGTGCTACATAATCAAAAAATATCATCCACATTTCCCCCATTTAATATAGTAACGAAATTACTAGTTTAAAGGAAAGGAATAAGTACCTAGGTATGTATACACACATTATATTTACTTGAGTTGAATTTGAGTGATTCATTGGAGTTGGATTTGAGTCATTTATTGGTGAATGGAATGCAACCAAGAACATGTTATAGTGTATAATTAGTGCATATAATTTGGGTCAAAAGTACTTAAAATAGATTTAAATTGAAAGAGCAAGGTTTAGGAGTACTAGGAGTACACCTATGTGTCGATGTAACCACCTTGCCTATTAGTAAGTTGTTTTAAAAAAGATGTATCATTTTAAGGCTCTAAAACTAAGATTAGGATAAATATAGATAAAATATTTAAAGTTCATATATCCAAGGAGATAGAGAGATAGGTCGAAAGGAATATGCCTTGAATATTGGAGCAATATTGAGTTGCCACATGATAGTTGATATTATCTCAATTGTGCAACCCAATGATACTTATAGCCTAGTGAGTCTAGATGATCAAATCCAAACTAAAAAATTGTAAATATTGAGTAATAGAATCACCTAAACCATACGAAAATCGAAACCAACTATTGTAGTAGATTGGTTTTCTAAAGTCCATAAAAGTCCATAGGTTATTAGTACTTGCAATAGTTTTAGAATTTGAGATTGATTAGGTTTTGAAATATTAGACACATGTTGCATAACATATGCACCTTATATATGTATGATTCTAAAAATATGTATAATAATGGTACCATGTATAAAATTATGCCATAACTATGAATCTGAGTTATATAATTGTGTGCTTTGGTCAATTGAGATAACTTTATAAGTGTGGAGGACATGCTTCCAAAGCATGCCCCCATTATATATATGGAAAAAATTGAAACTAATATAAGTACCAATTTAAAGGACATGTTTCCAAAACATGCCCTTACTATAAAATGAAGATGCTAAATAATAAGTAGGTGTAGAGAACATGCTTCCAAATCATGCCCCCAATATATCTATAAATTGATATAATTATCATACTAAATAAATGTGGAGAACATGATTCTAAAGAATTCCAAAACTAAATATATTAATTGATATAAGTATCATACTAAATGAATGTGGAGAACATACTTTCAAATCATGCCCCCACTAAATATAAAAAATGTGAATGTGTGGAAGCCATGTCCATATGACATGCCCCCACTGAATCTGCAAACTAGTATAAATACTAAATACCAAATACATGTGGATTACATTCTTCCAAATCATGCTCCCACTGATTTTTGAAAAATATGAATGTGTGGAAGCCTTGCCCATATGACATGCCCCCAATAAATATAAAAATGATGAATGTGTGGACGCTATGTACATATGACATGCCCCCATTAAATTTGTAAACTAGTATAATTATCAAATAATGAATAAATGTGGAGTACATGCTTCCAAATCATGCCCCCATTGAAATATTAAAATTGTGAATGCATGGAATCCATGTCCATATGACATGCCCCCATTGAATCTAAAAAATATGAAAAGTGTGGAGAAAATACTTCCAAAGCATTCCCCCCTTTGAGATGAGGTAAAAATATTACCTGGAAGTTACCTCACCTCAAAAGGGTAAGACAATTATTAAATTTATGAATGTAACCATGTAGCATATAGAAGGAAATATGTCTATGTAAATATATCATTGATGCACATTAAACTAATGTGATCACATGTAGGTCTAAGATACAAAATAAATATCATGGAAACATCTATATAGTAATGATATAATATCAATAAGAAAATAAACACACACACAAGAGAACTCAAAAGCAAGTCAAAAGGTAATGGTCCAAGGAGACCACAAACAAGGGGCATTGTCAAATACCATAAAATCAAATGGACATGACTTAGTCAAGTGTCCACAAAGAAAGTAATAACATATTCAAGTGTACACACAATAAGTAATGACATATTCAAATTTCCAAGAAGATAATCATAGGCACAAGGGCCATATAGAATGGAACATGTTTAAATGTTTGAACAATCAAGACAATAACAAGGCAAAACACTCAAGGAAGTGTATAAAGTAAAGAATAATGAACCAACATAAAAATGTCATAGTGGCCCATGGATCAAATGTGCTAGAAAAAAATGTTAATTACATATCATATGAAGTACCATGTGAAATATATAATCATAGATAATAGTCATGTGTAATTACATATTTAAGCTCAATCATGATAGTGTAGAGTGATCATCGAACCATACAACCTATGTTATCAAGATCATAGAATATGGATGCTCCCAATGTCATGGAAATGTGGGTAGAGGGAAATAACAAAACCCATAAGTGCATATAATCATGTATATATGTATTCTTGTATGTGTGTGTGTATGATTAAATGATATGCTAGCCCACAATAAGAAACTAACACATAGATGCCAAGGAGCCAATAGAACATGTAGGTGCTGAAAATGTTTTTTATGTTTTTGAATGTTTTTGATTTTTTGGGTATATGTTGTGTATATGGTAAAAGGTATAACGAATATTTAAAATTAATGAAATAATTTTATGATTTTAAAAATAAAGTACTCATCGTATAGAATGGAACCATGTAGGAAATAATAATTATTTACTGTAATGATCATCTGTTAAAGTAATTGTTAGGTTTGATTTTATAGTTAACTCTATTTTAATTATAGGCATAACCATTAAATGTATAAGTACCTTATTGGGAACCCTAATATACTATAAAGGTACACCCCCTCCACATCTTCCTCTATCCAAGACCTAATCAACCAATGGTTCTTTGGTAGGATCAGTGTGGAAGTGATTAATCTTGGTAGAAAACATACTAAGAGGAATTTTGTTATTCGGCCTATTCTATGAAGGTTGATGGACCATGTTTTCCTGAGAAGGATCAATATGGGATGGCTCAGCCTTGTTAAATGATCCTCTAGGAGAAGTATGTAATGATTTCTAGATGCATCTTTTTTAAATGTAATGATTCCTTGATCTGCTAACTATGTAAGTCTTTGCTTAAAGGTAAAACACTCATTATCTCGATGACCATTAATACCATGATAAGTGAAAAATTGGTTTCCTTTTGCCTTCTCAAATATATGTGGTGGGTAATGTAATTTTAAAGGGTGTTTGATCAATCATTTATCCAAAAAAGTTTGTAATATATCATGTGTTTTATCTTGGTACCAATCAACCTGAAGACGCTAATGTATTATGGTGATATTTGGTCTAACTACGTGAGGTACTCAAAAAACATGTTCCTTTCCTTTGTTCAATACTTTAACTATTGGAGTTTTATTAGGTGCATGTGGTTCTAGAGAAGATTTGTGAATTGATTCATGATCCTTCATAACTTGTTTATGTGCCTTTGAAACATGATTTTTAGAATGTTTGGTTTGTTATGGAAAAATAGGTAATTGAGGTTTTTTATTTGTTAAAGCACGTGCATATTTATGCACATCCCAATATAAGTTCTCAAATGAAGCAAAGGGTTTGTGAAATTCTCTGTCTGAGTGGAGAAAGAAGACCCCTACTAAATATAATTTATATCTATAAATATGAGGGTAACTAATATAAGGAATATAAAACATCCTTAAATTGAATGATATAATCTTGCATATTTTCATTTTGTGTTTGTGTCAACATTTGTAAATTCTCTAACGGTAATTTTTGTAAGGTATAACAATGAAAATTGATAGAAATACATATTCAAGTTGTTTAAAATTTGATAATGAACCATTTAGAAAAGTATACAACTAATCAAATTCCCCTTTGTTTAAGATGTGATATAATTATTTTAAGATCAAGTTTCCATTTTTGGCCCAATGTTCAAAGAAGTGTGTATATTGTTGTAAATGAATATCAAGATCTCCTTGACCATCAAAGGAATATAATTTAGACATAACAAATTTTGAAGGATAAGGATGCTCAAACACATACCTAGAAAGAGGCTTATCTAATAATGTGTTCTCTTCAAGAACAACTTCATGAGAAGAATCTTACAATTTAACAATATTGACCTGTTGTTGTAAATATCTATTGGTAGTCATAGTAGATAACTTATCATAATAAGAAGTTGAGGATTTTTCTGTTGGTTGAAAAATACCATTTATGTAGAACATAGGGATGATGGACTCTTCATCATTCTTGGAAATAGCATCATCACATGGTTTATCAATATTTGGTAAAGGAACACCCATGTCTAATTATGTATGTATGTCTTCTAGAAGAGCACAAAGTTTAATATTAATATCATTGCAAGGTGGTACATTGCTTAGAAATTCATGACATATTATAGGAGTGGGAGGTGTAATTTCATTTTGAGGCACACTCTCCTTTTGAGAAGAAAATGCAAAGGAGTAAAGGGAAGAATCATTTGCTATGTTATGTACCACATTAAGAGATGTCATTTTCACTTTGAGTTGGAGTGTCACATCCTATAGAAGGAGGAGTAAGTAATGCAATATCACTTTCTAATTTAGGTTCATCATTTTTATGTGAGAAATGAATATTGACACAATTATCATTTTCATCCTTGTTATTTGTCTTAGGAAATTATTTCATTAGGAAAGCTTTGGGAACCTATTTTTTTTCTTAAATTTTCATGGTGTGACCTTTTCATAAGATACATCAAATGGACTTGGGAATTTTTTTGTGCCCCCCAAAAATGTAGGTTTTGTGAGTATTTCCTTAGGATTTTCATTTTCATTCTTATTATTTTATTCAATGATCACAATGGGAGACACAAGATCACTCATCACATATTAGAGTTGAATAACAAATTTAACTAGTTTCACTTGAAACTTGCAAAGGAGACATATGGTTTTCAACACTAGTATTACTTTGGGAAGGGGAGACACACTTGATTTTGTCAATATTTTCATTATTGTGCATGTTTGTTGGATATTTCATCTATTTATAATTATAAATCAAAGGGATATTAGATATTTCATAATCAAGAGGGATACCATTACATTCAAACTCATAGGTAGAAATGTCATTATCACTGACTTTCTCATTTAGATTTTCATTTGTATCATTGGTTTTTCATTATCATAGTTACAATAAAAATAAGGGGTTTGAGCCCATTTTTGACCTTACAAAAGATAATCATATTAAATACATTGATCGTCAGGTGGATTAAAGTAATGGTCATAATTGAGCTTCCATGTACAATGTTCTACTAGTGATGCCATAAGGTTTATAATGTTCAAGATGAATGTGAAGCATACAACCATTAGGGCCAAAAAAAAGATGAAACTAACCATTTATAATATATTCCAACATAAGGAAGGTAAAATAAAATATGATGATAAAATATAGAAATTTTAAATGAACTTTTAAAGAAAGTGAAAATGCTAATATGAAAACTAGGGTTTTGGTTTAGTAAACATACATCAGGTTCACCAAATGTTTAACCCTAATTTGGATTGAAGAATATTACTTAGGTATGATAAGGTTAATTATATAAAATGGTAGGTTTTAAGGTTGAATATCATATCTACAATAGGCCAATTAATGTGTTAAACTTAGATGTACCATATGCTAAATTTATTAAACCGAGATAGGCTATTAATGAAAAAGTACAACTATGCTAGATATGGAAATGACATAAAAGAGAGTACTTAACTAGTTCTGATGCTAATGTAAGTTTGGATATGGTAAGGTATAAAGTAGGTAGTAATATATTTCTAGATCAATCATCAAATTCTAGATTTGGTGCCTCTAGCTATTTGGACACTTGTGTCAGCCTAGGATGGTTGCATCGATGTCATTGTCTGAGTTCAAAACTAGTGTCCTATACATAATATCTACTCAAATAGGATGTGACCACGTAGATGTTTCTAAGTTTAGATTCACCTTAATTTTAGTGTATTTATATCTAGGTCATGGATTGTCACTCTTGGTCAAATAGAAAAACCCTAGCTTTCCATCTTTAATGTGACATTATGGAAAAATGGGTTAGTGGGTACATGGTGTCAAGATGACCCATAATGATCCTGATGTCAAAGGTCACTACCTACATATAAAATACTCTATAAGAGGTCCTTAGACTCATGTAGTTCTACCCGACGTGTTGGATTATGTGTGAATCATGCAATGTGTGTAAAGTAAGTAAAATAATGACCTAGCTTATAACTTGGAAAATATGACATTATGACTACTCATTTAGTACTTCAAAATTATATTTAGGACTTTCCTTTGATTGATATCAAAATAGGGAAGAATAGGAAATATTTTGGTAACTTGAGTGCTTCTTGAGTGATATTTTGGTTTGATTGCTAGGTGAGGAATGAACAAGGGTTGATATTGTATTTATACCAATACTATCAAGAGATAACTCACATTAAATCAATTATGATGACTATTGTAATACATTTCAATTAAAATTTGGATTAATTTAGGGCATTATAAACTTATGTCAGGGAAGGATAGTAATGTTGAAGCTATTGTCTATCCCAAATGTTAGTGTTCAGGGAGAAGGAGAGCAAACATAGGATCAAAAATTATAGAAGTGTAAGATAAGTGAATTTTAAGTATTATGGAAAATGTGGGATATCTATTTCATTAATATAATTATGGTCAATATAATATATATGCTAAGGGGTACAAGATAGAGCATATTTAAGGCTTGTGGAAGTAAGACATGTGTAGAACTAAGAGGAACAACTAAAGCATGAGTCTTCCAAGTACACAAGTTTGAGGCACTACATAATAAAAAAATATCATATATAATATGGTTAATGGAAATAAAATATATGACATGGGCATATTTTACACATTAACATCTTTCAGGCTTAATTTTTTTTATATATAGCTACTTTACATAGATCAAACATATACTACTATCATTTAAATTTGGCTTATGTATATGGATGTCTTCAAGTTATTTTTACATGGATATTTACATATTATGCCTTATGATTGATACTTAAAAATATATTTAACCTTGGTCCCATACCATCCATGCTCTAATATGACTATGATTCATTCTTATACTTGGCATTATTAGAGATGCCTCACCTATATGAAACATTATTTGCCTTTATATTAGGGGAAAAATCCTCCATGTCACCTTGAAATTAATATTATAGAAACATAAATTAAAATTTAAGTTAAAATAGTTCATTTGTGAACATATTTTTTACACACTTAGCTCATGACTTATTTCAGGGCCTTTTAACCACTTTCCTTGATTTTACACATGAATGACCCATTCCCATAATAAAATCAATGATCCAATAATGTCCCTCTTCCTCAATGAAAAATAACTCAAGATTATCCATAGAATTTTCCATACTCTAAAATTAGTTATTTGTTCTCCTCGGATAATGACACCCTTTTTGGATAGTAATACTCCTTGGGAGTGTCCAGTTCCACCACTCTTGTCCTTCCATAAAATAACAACCAATTTCTTAAATTCAAATTCATGTAATGGGTCGTCCCAAAAGTTTATAAATCCACATCCAAATTAATTCAATATTGATCCCTATAGATACACATTTCAAGTCATTTTTCACACATAAGGCTTCCACATTGAAAGGTACCCTAATTATAATTGCATGTTATGATAAAATTACACATTTCTCCCAATTTTGATTACATACAACCCTAATATCTCTGAGCTAAAGTATGAATACACTTATATGGCCATAAGTCATGGTTGAAATACTTAATCACACTAAGCTTGCACCAACATCTAGCATTTTTCACTAGTATTTCACACACAACACCTTATCATGGGATAATTACATGGAGTTTGATCCCTATTTAGAGTATTGGTATGTAAGAATAAATCAACATAAGGGGTATTGAGCCAAGCACAAATTAAACCACTAACCTATTTTTATTATGCAATTGAATTTGTCTTGTTTTTCCATTGAGATAAAATTTCAAGTGAAGGAGAAGATACACATTTATTTTCATGATAGATTAGAAGTTCCTATATAGTCCACAAAACACACATGAGAAGGTTAACCTATCACATAAATCTCAAATCTCTACCACCCACTAGACATTGGCACTCCCTAGGGACAACAAAAAACTTTTCTTATGTCTAGTTACAATGATCTTATCCAAAGATATTGCATAATTATGTTTCATATCCACATTCAGTCAATGCATCCTCCTAGTCAGTTTTAGTCCTTGATACAATTTTGCATTACATTTTTACAACTAAGTTTACTTTTCTTATTTAGCATATTTAAAAAATAAGTAACTTCCAAATTAGTTTGTGTCATTTATTGCATATTAGTATCATTTTGGTTTTATACAGTTGTTTATCTTATCTAAGAAATTAATTCACTAATTTTTCAAAATTTGATAAAACATATTGGTGAAACCATTTTATTTATTGAGTATTTAAATCCCTAGTCTCATCCCTAGTGTTTCCTTATAAAATTTTATTTTGTTAGGGTTTCAAATTAAATTATGATTTTCTTATCATGTTGGAGAGTTTACTAGCATTTGTATGTCTCTCCCCTCTTGTTATCATCTTAGTCTTTGGAAAAATTAAAATAGATAAAAAATAATTTCTTTACTCTCTTAACCCTCAAGAAGGGGATAGTTACTTTCCATCTATCCATGTCCATGGTATAAATACTCTAGAAGGTAAGGTATCCAATCTTATAGTGAAAAATAGAGTAATCAACCTATCCTTCCTCAACCATGTCCACCTCTCACATCTTCTCTAAATGGTGTGTGTATGCATATTCAATTTGAAGTATGTAGGGTTTGTGATTGTGAAGCCCTTAAATATAAAATTATCAATATGGGAAGGATAATTTAAGAGTTACAAAATCAAAATCAATAATCTAGTTCAAATATCACATCATTAGAGAATTAGACTAAATATGCACATAATACAAAGTATGTTATTGTTATTAGGCATCAATTTGAGATGTGTCATACATAGTACAAAGGGTAGTCACTTGTTGGATAGATTTTATGTGAGGATTGATGTAGTTGGATAAGTGACTACCCTCTGTACTATGTATGGCACATCTCAAACTGATGCCCAACAATCACCAACATCTCTCATAGGCCTTTTCTCAACACTAAAAATGCTAGCAACATAATGTTGACTCATACTATAAATCATTGATGACTAATCAAAAAACCAATATGCAATATCTTCACCCCCTATCAGGTGAGAGGTGAGAATATTTGCAACAAATAAAATAAGTAAAAATCACTAAAATTATCCACATCAAAGATCATATCATCACTATATATATTAAAGAAAAGTACCCAAGCCAAAAAGTGCTACTCCATCAAATCATAATCTTGAACCTAGTAGCTCACATAAGATGGGTGTGTCACTAGCTCAGAATATATAGCCATCAACTATGGAGCATGCAACTTTATAATCATCCTATCCATCAAAATAAGACGTAGAAGAATATCTAGAAGAGTGACTAGAGTGATCATAAATGTTTGCTTCTACCTTCTATCGATGTTGAGAGGACCTCCTTTTGGAGGGGCACTTTGTAGAAAGATGTCCTATATCACCACAATTATAGCATATTCTCTCACATCCACTATAATTAAAGGAAGAATAACCACATGAAGAAGAATGCTTATGCTTATGGTTGTGTCCATGTGAATGTTTATGGTGATGTTCATGCTTTGGAGAACCAGAATGATGTCTATGATTTGAAGAGCTTGAATGATCTCTATGTCCAAAATGATGCTTATGTTTAGAAGTGCAACTGTGAGAGTGTTTCTATTTTTCTTTGTCTTCTATTGGGATCATACAATGGATTTCCTTTTTTGGTATAGTATGCATCCTCAGTAGGCTTTTATTTCTTCTTTTTAAATTGTCACTCACGTTGAGTGAGAAATTCATAAATCAAATCAAATGTAGATTTGTTAAGCTTATCATTAAGTTGTAACATTTCCAAAAAATTCTTATAGCTAGGGTTAATACCATTCAAAATAATAGAAATGAGAATTTCATCATCAATTTTCCCACTAGTAGTCCATATTCTTGTTTCAAATTCTTAATGCATGACACATATTTTGAAACATCTTCATCATCAGTGAGTTTAGTGTTAAGCAACTGCATAAGGAGATCAATTTTCTTGTAAGCAAGTTGTTTATCATACAAGTATTTTAGAGTTATCCATGTTTTCCATGCTTTATATTTGATGGCTTCAATGTGAATTATGAATTTTACACTGCAAGTTGATTTCAATAACATGAGAGCATGCTTGTCACATTTTTGGAATTTAGCAAACTTTGCAGCTTCAGTGGGAAATGTGGGTTATTTTTCAACTATGTCCCATAAGTCACTAAAAATTAACATATTTTACATATTCATTGACCATTCCTTATATTTTTTAGGAGTTAAACATCCATTTTTAGAAATTAGGCTCACAATTTTCACCGTAAAGTAGAAAAAAACAAAAAATGAAGAATGCTATTGGGGTTTGGCCTTTACCTCTGAATAAATTCTGATTTACAAATAATTCCTGGGACTTGTAAAAAAAATGCACCTTATAACCCCTATTACACCCTTATATCACCATGATTATAATTGTATTCATTACAACACCTTTTGTGAAAAAATAATCCAAAAACCTAATTTGAATTATTTTCACCACTTATTTCTCCAATTTCAACTTGTCCTTATAACTTTGTCAAAAAATAATCTTTACAAAATAAAACCAATAGGTTTTGAACCCTAGACCTTTTTTTGTAAGTGAATTCAAAAAATATATTATAACCGACTTATCTTCAACACATTTGAATACACAAAGGTAAGATGTTTCATATGACCTTGATTTATTTGATAAAAAATAGAAATAGAAATCACATTCACTGCAATCTTTTATTAAGTTTTTACTTGCATGTAAAAAATGTTAGTGCATTTGATTTTCCTTGTGGGGCCCAAAAAAAAAATCTATGTAATTCTATGTAACTTATTCTTTCATATCTTCACCACCATACATGCCAGTTTAAGGACTTCAAAGATTGCAGAGCTTTCAAAGACTGCAGGTGTTGATCTCTATTTTGAAATAATGCAAGTTCAAAGTAGAACAATAACAACTCTATGAAGGTTAAATTTAAAAACTAACCTAATAATATTTATAGTTTTCACTCATACAAGTTCTTAGGTTTGGAAAAAAAAAAAACTATTTTTATTACACCTGTGCTTTACTATGAACTACTGGTACTGGTCTGTATGAGGACTGTGATAGAAATAGTGCCAGATCACTGATTTAAAATTGCTTTGATACTCTCAATCCTCCTTTGTATGATGCTTCTTATCAATTTATGCCAAGTGTTAGAGGCCAATTTGATCTCCCTGATGTCAATACAATTCTATGAATAATGATAGTGTTGGAAGTTGATTCAGTCAATTCTATGAACAATGACACATAAACAATGAATCTTTGAACTCATAGGAAAATGTGTAATTTTATTTGACTAAATGCAATTGAAAACTATTAATTTATGGAATATATTATCTAACTATCACTTCTCTCCAAAAACAACTATCAATGAAACCTTATTACCTTTCACCAGCCACTGCTTAGGTTCGTTATCTTCATCTAAACACATATATTTCCAACCATCATACAACTATAGGTGCTAGTTCAAAAAATTTCTCAGCTTTCTCTCTCCTCCAAGTTTTCAATTCTCCATGCCATGGCTTTGATACCACTGTTAGGCCAGGATGAAAGAAAAAATTAAGAAAAATATTTGGGAAAATGTTATTTTTATTTTTGTACAAAGAAGCTTTTAAAAAGATTTACGGGAAACAAGAGTTGGTTGAGAAACCAACTACTAGATAAAAACTACTTGAAAAATAATAACATAAAATAAACTAATAACAATAACTTTGGATCATTAAATGACCAAACAATTGTTAATCATGTATTTACATATTCATCTATCAATTTTGTGCCTAATAATACTTAATATCAAAATGGGAAGATAAAATAAAATTCATCTACAACAAGTGTTTCAAAAATTATGTAAAAGGATAATAAAATTTTGAGTGAGATTTTAAGATAAATTATTAAAAATAAGTTGATCAAACATTCTCCTATACATATTTTAAGAAGATAACAATATTATAGTGCATATCGTAGAATGCATGGGCAACATACAAATCATTGTTTGGATTTGAAGAAAAAAATTAAAAAATATAATTGATAGTGGTGATCCTATAATTGATACATCAATCAAACAACCCACTCACATTATGAGTTCATTTTCTAAATCACAAGTAAAAAAAGATCAAGTATGGATACAAAAAGATAATTTAGAGGAAAAATAGAATCAAGAGAAAAAATTGGAGTGAGCAATATTACAAAAGGAACAAGATGAAAAAGAGCATTTATAAAAGGAGTCTATCATAAAGGAAATGTTATAGAAAGATCAGGAATAAAATTTTTAAGATCCAATTCAAGCTAATAAATAAAGCATCTTTAAGAAAGGGTTCCTAAAAAGAGGTTCAAAAGCAAGAGATGCATACAAAATCTATTGTTACAAGTATGGTTCCAAATGATAAAATTACATGTCTTTCATCATATCAAGATCATTTAAATATCATTACTCACATATATGGAAATAAATTTACCAATGTCAAGGCTATGGACTACCAAGAAATACATTTTTTGTTCTATGTCATTTATTCTCTCTCTAGATATAAGATTCAACACTTAGATCAAATTAATGCATATAAAACATGTATGGGATCAATCTAATCAAGAGTTTCATTTAATTCAAAAGAGTGTTATCTTAATTTTCACATTATTTCAAATCTAAGTGCATATGATGTTGTGTTTGGAATATCATGGTTAAAATAAATAGGAATAATTATTGATAAAACAAATACAAAATATGATTAAAATGGCATGTCACAATCTCATTTGACCATGAAGGCAAGGTAATCTTATTTTAAAAATATGGATCCTTTTCAGAGAAAAAATAGAAACAATAAAGCATATAATTAGATAGAATACACATAGATACAAGCAATGGAATACTAGTAAAGGAAAATGACAAAATACATATTGTAAAAGAGAAATTAGAAAGGTCAATGCCAAAATATGGGGCAATTATTTTTTCATACAAAAATACAAAATATGATTAGAATGGCATGTCACAATATCAAGTAAAATATAAATAGGTGGTTCCCTCATATGATGATGATACTGATTATGCATAATATGATTAGAATAACATTAGTAATGTACAAGATGACTATGATAGTGTAAGTGAAGATTAAGAAACATGTCATATAGGCCCTTCATAGAGGCATCCACTTGATGAGATGTTGGGCTTATAATAACACCCTTACTTTTACATAGATCCTTTGCTAATCCTACTATTATGCTAAAAATACAAAAAAAAATCTAAGAAACTAAAACATCAAGACTAATGCATGATTTGTGTAGTTTATTTACATCAGTTAATTTTTGCTCAGTTACTCAGTACTTATTTATATCTATTTTCATATCAAAATTCTTCATAAAGGGTACATGAGTGAATATAGAGCATATAAGTTACCATCTATAGAACCAAACTTTGGTTATTTCACCATCTTAGACTCAGAATTTGTAAATAGACAAAAACACCTTATTCAAACAAGAATGCCCTTTGTTATTGTCCTATTCCACTAGCCCTATCCCAATGATAATAGGTTATTAGTTCTTAGATTTAAACAAGAGATATGGATTTTACAACTTGTACATACATCAACAAGCTCACTAGGGGAAACTTTTATACAAGTTCTATCCTTCTTTGACTATCCCTTATTTTTCATACCATATTTATTTACATTACATAACATCTCTCAATATGTATCACTTACTTTCACATTGATATTTTACTAGTTTCTTACATATATAAATATATTGGA
The DNA here is from genome assembly GCA_037957365.1 of Torreya grandis. Classification (NCBI taxonomy): domain Eukaryota; kingdom Viridiplantae; phylum Streptophyta; class Pinopsida; order Cupressales; family Taxaceae; genus Torreya; species Torreya grandis. Next base: position 1,867,737 of record JARHVA010003419.1, on the reverse strand, counting down.
GTTATAGGTGGCTTATGTTGATCAATTACATGTGCATTATTTTGTGTCTTATGTGTATGCTTTGTTTATATTGTGTACATTTGAACATGTCCTTGTATATGGCTCAAATATTTCATAGTATGTTTTTATCTATGTGAATTACATTTTAACATGTCCCTTGTATGTGACCCCTTGGCCTTAAATTTCATGATTTGTGTGTAATATTTATTTGTGTGTCATAGTCATGACACTTGTTTTCTTAGCTTGCTCATTTTTTGATGTCATGATGGACATTATGCATCTTCCCAACTATTCAATTCCATGATGGATATCATTCATCCCTCCCTGAGTTTATCTATTTCAACTTTACATACCTAGTTAGATCACTTATCTACATTATTCACTACTAACATTTATCTAGATAATGTTGCTATGTATGTTTTTTCCCATGCATCTCACATTACTATTTTTCTTAGTTATATGTATGATGATTCCATGCTCCTCTATGTTATCATTACTACTCAAATTTACATCTTATCATAGCATTACTCAATTAATATTTTATTTTGAGTGAAGTTATTGTGCAAAATTCATAACTCACCTCAAAAAAGGGGGTATACATAGTGGTTTGTCTTAGATACTAAGCCCCTATAGTGTAATATACAAACAAAATTTTGAAGGTATTACACAATTGATCAAGAATCATACTCATAAATCACCTAGAAAGTAATTTTAGATAATAACACTTAGTTTGGATAGGGGAGCACCTTGGATTTATCCTAAACAATGTGTTATTGTCCCATCAGGATTCCATAAATTCTCAGAATCATAGGCAATACATAATAGATAAAAATAGGTACACAACCATAGTTTCCATAGAAAATACTTAGGTTTATCTCATATTTTCTTAGTTTTTATTAGTTTAGGGGAACATGTGTTCCAAATTAGCATGCAAGGTTATTCTCATAATTTTAGTGGTTATTACTTGACCTCATAATCCATATACATCTATATATCATATCGGTGGCATGTGCATGCCATATGACTTCCTCACTTTTCAATAGTTTTGCATAAGAACAATCTATTAAAATTCATATAGCGATTCCAAACTACTTCAACACTTTAGAAATTAAATTATGGAGTCAAGCACACCTTGAGTTCTTAAGCACACTCTCCTAATCAATGAGAATTAGGTCATGCATAGTCCAATCCAAAATTTTCAATGATGATGAAATCTTAGAGGCTCCTACCCTCTACAATCACTAGTTTTGCACCAAAAAATAAAATGGTTCATGTAACCAATCAAGTGTATATGTTCCTTGTTATTAGATATATAATTTTTTTTCTTTTAATTATTGATTTTTATCTCTAGTAAGAAATGATTTTATACATTTTTCACTATAGGTTCACATGAAGCAAGTTCATGATTGTGGCCTACATTCAAGACTGCACTTCATAGGTAAGTTTAGGTAAACACTTTTCATTTTAATCTAGTATTTTTTCTTTGTTTCATTACTATAATAAAAAGGAGAAAATGTAGACACATAAATTAACATATAAGCTAAAATAATGTACTTATGACCATCCTTCTACAAAATTATCTCATGCCTTATTCCATGACCTTTTAACTACTTTCCCTCATTTTCAACATGGATGACACATTCTCATAAGCAAAACAATGATCCCAAAATGTCCCTCTTCATCATGAAAAATATCTTAGGATTATCGATAAACTATTTTAAACTCTTAGATCAATTATTTCTGCTCTTAGGACAACAAGGCCATATTGGACAACAATGCTTCCTAGGAGTGTCCAATTCCATCACTTGTGTCCTCCTACCAAATAATGGGTAATTTATCTAATTTAAATTTATGTAATGGGTTGTCCCAAATTTTTAGCAATCCCCATCTAAAGGAATTCCCCATTAATCACTATAAATACACATTTCAAGTCATTTTTCTTACATGAGGCTTCCACATTGGAAGGTACCAAAATTCTAATTACATATTGAGATCAAATTCCATATTTCCCCCAATTTTATTTACATATAACCCTAGTATCCATAATCTAAAGTCTAAATACACTTGAAAGGTCACAAGTAATAGTTTAAGAACTTAATCACACCATGATTACACTGAAAGATAACATTTTTTATAATTATTTCAAACACACCATCATAACATGGGAAAACTATATGGATTTTGATCCATAATATATATATATATATATATATATATATATATATATATATATATATATATATATATATATATATATATCTTCATGGTGATAGGGGACATGCCTCACATTACCTATTCTTGAGCATCATTGATCCTATATCACCTTTTTAAAGTCACACTACCTATGTGCTTTGTATTACTACACTAGTGGGAACCTATGCTTTACACAAAATTTTCATTTTGGCACATTATAATTTTTGTTATTATTATACACATTATTATATCTTACACATTGATTTACATGAATTTTATATTTATAAAATGGTATTTATACTTGCATGGTCCTTATGAGTTATTAATTTGACATATCATGCATAGATGAGAACATCCTCACTATTATTATATTCACCTCACCTATGAGTTTCTTTGATTACCTATATACCTATATTTTATTATGGGGGCATGATACATACATCTAATCTTCATGATCCTTTGATCCAAAACTCAAAAGTTTTGATTGAAAAATATTTAAAGAACATGAAAATAACATAGTAACAATGACTTCTCTGAGAAGAGATGTTTTATTACTCAAGATTGTAATACAACCATATGCTTATCTCTGGGAAGAGATGTCTGATTTTAATTTTGGGTTACATATTCATTTATACATATTTTGAAGGTAGGAGGATGATGTGGAAGGTCACCAATATCGAGGGAGATTAATTGGTTTGACTTTCATGATTTACGACAATACAAAACTCGAGGAATTACTATTTTTAGAAACTTACTATTTTTATACTGCATTACTAAAATTAAAATTTGGGGCATTTCCATTAGGTTTTTGGGGGTCAAAAACCATTGATCAAATCCTCCTAGAAGTTTTGTCATTAATTGGGGTAGAATCATCACCCGAATTGTCACCTGAGTTGTTGCAAGATCATCGTTACATTGAAATATATTTTCCCATCACACTCTTGTTTCTAAATTTCTTGCATTAATTTTTCATATAAAGATATTATTATATTACATATACATGGACATATATTTGGAATTTACACATGATACATATTTACACCTTGAATATTTTTCTACATATGTGGACATTAGTTTGTCCCCATCCACTTGGCTGCATCGAGGCATGTTATTGTCCCACACACTATTGTATTCAATGGAAGATGCATCCACCTTTGGATCTTACCACATAGTTATTTATATTACATTATTATCACATGGAAATATTTCCATATCTCCTACTAGATCTATTATGGGGCATGATTTTTCCCCATACATACCATCATACTCAACGAGGATGTGTTACATATATTGATTTGTACATGAGGACACCTTTCTATAAATTTATACTCACTAGAGCTGTATATTGTATATTTTGCATTGATCTTTGATTTTATCATTCATATGAAATACAACATTTATACTCACAAGATTATTATATTTAAAATTTAGCTATACATAATTGTAGCTAATTTATGTGACATGACACTTGGGGCATATTAATTTCATAAATATAACCTCCTCTATGGTGCTTTGCATGTAATACTTTACTATAGTTAAATACGTGTTATGAAAAAATAAAAATGGTATAAACTATATAATTCTTATTGCACATGGTTCTTGTAACTCTATTTTTTTTAGATGAGTGATTATAGGCACATGTTATTCAATCCCTCGCCTCAAAAGGGTCACATGTAGAAAAAGCATTTTAGAGTTTCTTCAAGTGAAAGTTAGGCATGGGAAATTTTTAGAGTATCTTCAAGAGAAGGTCAAACCTGAGCATTTTGTAGAGTACCTTCATGAAAAGTTTAGGCATGGGCATTTTTCAGAGTACCTTAAAGATAAGGTCATGCAAGAGAATGCTAGGCACAAGAATTTTTTTAGATCATATTCAATAGAAGGTCAAACATGAGTTTTTTAAAGAGTAATTTATAAAAAAAAATCAAGAAAATATTCTTAGATCAAATCATTATCTACTTCCTTGATGAGGAAGTATGAGGAGGGTTCCCAAAAATCTGAGAGAAGTGGTGCCTATATCTAGCACTAGTTAGGAACAAATTCTATTTAAATAATCAAAATATGTGCATTTTTTTTCAAATTACAACAAATTTAGTTTGGTCCAAATAAACTGTGTTCATTCTTGTGTTATTTTTAAATTAAAAAATTTAATTTCAATTTAAAATTTAAAGTTTAAAGCAAGGAACATATATGGAATTAAGTACTTGTTGGAAATTGGACATTGTTGACAAGTATGCTAAAATTTGCAAAATGGAAAAAAATGCCAATGGATACATTACATAAAAATCTTCTTCCTACTCTTCCTATTGTAATTCAATGTACACACTTAAATTATGTATCATTTTACTTTCAAACACATGCATCATTTACATACACACATCCAAGTAGGGGAATTATGTAGAGACTCAATTTTGGTAGTGGTCTTCTTATTATAAATTTTTTGGCACTTTTTTTTTTGAAGATGGGTCATCACCTTGAATTACATAATTATTGGTGCTTGTTTTTATTTTTTGTTCTCATTTATGTGATATTGTGGTCCTTTTTTTTTTTTTTTTTTTTTTTTTTTTCTATTTTTCATTTTGTTGTGTTTTTTGTGCTCATAAGCCTATTTTCTCTCTCTTCTCTATCAATATTTTTCTTCTTTTGGGACAAGAATGCTAGTCCACTGATGTTGACCTATGCAAGATCGGTAGGCCCACCAATCTTGTCCTTTTTATTTTTGTTGGCCCTTATGCCCATGGTCAAGTCTTTTTAGTGTTTGGATTCATTTGTAAGTTTTTCCCCTTTATTTTCTCAACTTCTGTGCACCAATAGCTCTTTAATTCAAATTATTAGAATCCTATATATAAAAATCATCTATGATAATTTTAATAACCAATAAGATAGTAAAACATCATTTGAAGTTAGTTTTATTGGATTTTCATACAAGTTTCCAAATTATTGCTAGGTATTCTTTAATTCTAGGCACACTCTACATTGATTTATCTTGCTCAAGGACTTGCATCACATCTTGTACAAATATTAACCTAGGCAAATGTGAAAGTAGTTGCATCTTTCATAAGAGAAGGAGGAGCTTCTTTTCTCAATTATCTATTCACACTGGATGTGAGCTATGAGGGGTCTAATTATAAAATTCAATATATGTAGTCAAAAAATATTTTAGTTGCTCAATCCAACTACTTCTTCCCTTCTCTTTTTATCTAACATCTTGTGGTAAGTTAGGTCAACCACATTGAAGATGAAAAATTAGGAATTTATGTTCATGAATTCAGAAAATCATATGGATAGGAAGGCATGACATCTGGTGGTACACATGCATACAAATTTATAGAATATAGAAAGTATCACATGAAATGATTTGTGCAAAATGCTGGAAATGACATTCAAACTAGGTCAATGACATTCCCCCGTAAACATTAATGATGTAGGCACTAATCCCATCCATGCATATTTAGATGCCCACATTTTTTGCATAAGAAGATACCGACCTGCAAAATCCAAATCCATACTCAAAAATACATAAATCATTAAGGTGTGTCTATTCCAATAAATTTACTTCCATATTGTCCATTACTTATTTTCAAATTTTCGAATTGGCATGTTTACTATTTCTAGTCACTAGGGCAAATTTGAAAGAACTAATTTACATTTTTTAATAGTATATCTCCCTAGTAAAATAAATTTACCTTATAGTTATTGGTGTTGCACCTGGAAAAAAATAAGGTGACTCATGTGAAACCTCCTACCATATATACTTTAGAGAAGTTTGTAGAGGTAATCCTACAACTTTAACTTGTCGTTAGCAAAAAATATCAAAGGTACCATCCCGCTTACAAATAAATCACACATAAAATTTTCTAAAGGATTTTATGAGACTGTGAAGATTCCATGAGAGAATATTCATAAGGAGAAATCTTTTGTATGTAATTGCTCTTAACCATATTTAAACTATTCCTTTGGATCTAGAGCTACAAAGTTGTTACTCAAAAGTGTTTGTTGGTTTTCTCCCAATGAAATGAAGTAACAATTAGCCCCATTTTATCCTCTTGGTGAATCATTGCAACATGAGGTAGGTTGCGTGAGAACTTAAAGGGTGGAAGGTTTGTTGAGGATGTCCCATAGATTTATGTAACAACTTGAGTACTTGAGCAGAAGTAAGTAAATGAGGCCAACTTTGTGTTCTATGGATAAGAAGGGGACAAAATTCAACCTTTTTAATATATTGTTGTATTTGATTATTATAAATGATATTAAAAAAGGGTTTTTATCCCTTGTAATTTTTTCTTGATATCGATAATCGTCCAACCCTCATCCTCTTTAGCCACTGTTGTCTTTTCAGTGGTTAGCTTAGGGTTTAGGTGGACCATAAATGAAAAATTACAAATTTTATGGTTAGGGCATTGAAAATATGTCATTTTTTATTGAAATAGTCATCCCCACTTGAATGTCTAGAGATTGTTTCAAGTCTTTAATGAGGATAAGCTCAACACAAATTCCTTTGTTGGTTTGAGACGAGTAAAATTGATCAAGCTCATGATATATCTATTAGGATCCTGTAGCTCTGATACCACTGGTTAGTACCTTAGAGCTCAATTGATTACTTTTGTATAAGCAACTAAACACAGAATTAAACCAGAAGTAATAAGTAACTAGAAATCAGAAACAACAAAGAATAGGAGATATGAGAAATAATCAATCTTGTATTAAACTCTTTTAGAAGGAAATACAATGAAGAAATATCTTTCTTCCTCACACCTCTCAGATGTACAGTAATTCTCCCTCAATAATTCTCTCTCTCAATAAATTAAAACCAAATCAACAATTGAATTGACCTCCAGCAGATCTTCTTGATCTTGCACCTTGTAGATCTAATTGATCTTGCTCACCCATTGTGTTGCAGATCTTCTTGATCTTGCCACCCCATAGATCTAATTGGCCTTGCACACACACACACACCTTCCACAGATCTTCTTGATCTTGCTACCCCACAGATCAACTGATCTTGCTTACCCTATAGATCTACCTGATCTTGCACTCTTGCAGACCTTCTAGATCTTACACTTGAGGATCTAATCCTGATTACAATATAGCCCCATGGGTCTCTTAAATAGAACCTAAAGCAAAAAATAATTAGAAAAGCAGAATCAAGACTAAAATTAGTCTTTACATGCAAACTAACTGTTCATCTACAATTAGAACAGTTCTGGAAACACACAGGTGACTGATGTCAGTTCCTATCTGACCGATGTCGACTGGCCATAAGCAATGCCGATTACTGTGTAGCTGAAGATAACTGATGTTGGTTGAACCCTAACTAATCTCAGTTGGCTCTGACTGATGTCGATTACTGTGTAACCTAGCAACCTCCACATTTTCACATTCAGTGAAGCTTTTAGCTCCACAACTCAACAATTTCCCACTTGGAGATAAACAGCTGCACCTGTACCTATACAACAACATCCTCTAATTTGTTTCTGGCTTGTATCTCCATCTTCAAGTTTAATCTTGAAGACCAACAAAATTTGAATGAAGATTCAACTTCTCCTTTGTTACCGGCTTTGTTAGCATATCAGCAGGGTTCTTATCCGTATGGATCTTTTCCGGCTTCAACTGACCATCTTCCAATACCTGTCTAATGAAGTGGTACCTAAGCTGTATATGTTTGGTTCTTGAATGAAAGGCTGAATTCTTTGCCAAATGAATTGCACTTTGACTATCACTGTACAATCTGCAACTCTTTTGCTCCTTTCCCAACTCTTCCATGAACTGAGTCATCCATATCATTTCCTTGCTAGCCTCTATGATTGCAATGTATTCTACCTCTGTAGTAGATAGGGCAACAACCTTCTGCAACTTTGAAATCCAGCTAACTGCCATTCCACCAACAGTGAACACATATCCTGTTGTGCTTCTCCTGCCATCCAAGTCACCTACCATATCCAAATCTACATACCCATGTAGAGAAGTGTTTGACCCTGTATAGCATAAATGCCTACTGCTGGTCCCTCTCAGATATCTAAGAATCCACTGAACTGCTTTCCAGTGCTCCTTTCCTGGATTGACCATAAACTTGCTAACAACTCCCACTGCTTGGGCAATATTAGGTCTAGTACATACCATGTACTCAACCTCATTATGTGATTTAGGACACTGTTCTTTGCTTAACTTGAACTGTCCAGCCATAGGTGTGCTTACCGGTTTTGCATCCTACAAATTGAACCTCTCCACTACCTTATTCACATAATCCTCTTGAGACAAAATCAACTTGTGATTTTTCCTATCTCTAGAAATACTCATGCCAAAGATTTTCTTTGCTACTCCTAAATCCTTGATGGCAAATGTCTGAGCTAATTTTAACTTCAACTCAATAATTCCCTGCATGTGTGAACCTGCAACAAGCATATACACTACATACAGTAACAAGATAATGTAGCTACTATTATCCAATCTGGTAAAATAAACACAATGGTCAGATTGACATTGACTAAAGCCATACTCTGTCATAAACTTGTCAAACCTCAAATACCATTGTCTTGGAGCTTGCTTAAGACCATATAACTTGGCCTTATGTCTCACATGTCCATTCTCTCTTTCCTTTAACTTGTATATCCATTCATTTTTCAGTGCTTTCTTTTTGGCTTAAAACTCTACCAAATCCCATGTTTGGTTCTCTTCCAAGGAATCAATTTCCTCATTCATGCCATGCTCCCACTGTTTCCTAGATTCTACCTGCATCGCCTCTTCAAAACTTCTTGGTTCTCCACCATCAGTGAGCAACAAGTAGTATAAAGAAGAGGAATAACAAATTTGAGGTTTACTTACCCTTTCAAACCTCCTCATGGGTGTTTGAGACTCATTGACAGCTTGTTGTCTGCCCAAATTTCATTCTGACAGTGATCGATCCCTGTCATCTCTCAGTCTGCATCTAACTGATGTCAGTTCTACCTGACCGACGTTGGTTGCCATCTGACTGACGTCAATTTCTACCTGTCCAACATCACCTACTTTGGTCTTCACCTGACTGACGTCGATTCTTGCCTGATCGACGTCAGTCTCTATGTTTTCCTGTGAGTGATGATTTTTATTCGTGAGCTCATTTTGGATCATAACTTCATCCAAATTTCCCTGCTCAAAATTATTCAGCCTCTTGAGCTGATCACTGTACATCACCTTCTCATTGAAAACCAAGGCTTTCTATTTCTTAAATGTGTCAAAAACATCAGATTTCCTCTTTATGAAATAAACCCATACTTTTCTTGTAGCATAACACTGTGATCTTCCAATAGAAGCTACCTGAGCTGGTCCCCACACATCTGCGTGAACAAGCTCCAACTTGTGCTTCTTCTTTATTGACCCAGTTTTGAGAAACCTCACTTTCTTCTATTTCCCAAAAATACAATGCTTACAGAAATCTCAATCTATGCTTTTCAAATCTGAAAGCTTACCTTTCGACTTAAGAACATCCATTCCCTTCTCACTCATGTGACCAAGCCTACAGTGCCACATCTTTGCATCTACATATGAAGTAGATAAAACAGAAGGAGAATCAGTAATACACGTAGATAGATAAAGTGTACCTACTTTCTTAACTCTAGCTAATACAAGTGCACCCTTGAAAACTTTCCAAGATTCAGCTGTGAGAGTTACTGTGCAACCCTCATCACCCAACTTTCCTACAGAAATCAGATTCCTCTTCAAGATGGGTACATGCATGACATCCTTCAACACCCAAGTGTTGCCACTCTATAATTTCAGCTGCACTTCTCCTTTGCCAATAATTTGACAAGGCTTACCATCCCCTAAATAAACTTTTCCAAAGTCTCCATGGACATAATCATTGAAAAATTCTCTATTTGGGGTTGCATGGAAAGAGGCACCAGAATCTAAAACCCAAGATTCTACTTTATCCAAGGAAAATATAAGAGCATCCCGTGCAACAATACCTGCATCATTTGCTTCTTTATTTCCTTCATGTTGATCTTCTACCAACCAAAAATCTTTCTTTGCATGCCCTTTCTTTCCATAATTCCAGCAGGTTATACCTCCATTTCTGGATTTGGATCTACTGCCTATCTTTGACCTTGATTTCCCTTGGTTGCCCTTCTCTCTTTGCTTTCCCCTGCTTTCAACACTTAAAGCATTACCTGATGTTTTCCCTGTGCTTTTTCTGTGAATTTTTTCATTCAAGATTACACTAACAACATCATCAACTTTTAAGTTTTTTGAAGCAGACGCAGTATTACTAACTGCCATTACCAAACTATTCCAACTTTCAGATAAAGAGCATAAGATTAAGAGAGCCTTAATTTCACCATCAAAAACTATTTTGACTAAATTTAACTGATTTACTAATCCATGGAAATAAGATGACTATATATAGATCCACCTTCCTGCATTTGCAAATTAAATAATTGCTTCATAAGATATACCTTATTCAAAGCTGAGGGTTTTTCATATAAATTTGCCAAAGTATCCATTAACTCTACCATTGTCTTTGCCTGTGATAAGTTGGAAATCACAGAAGCTGCTAGGCTCAACCTTATAGATCCAAGAGCCTTTCGATCAAGAACATTCTATTCTTCATCTTTCATATCTGTGGGCTTCATTGAAACCCCACCCAACGGTAAGTACAGATCTTTCTGATACAGATAATCTTCTATCTGCATCCTCCATAATTGATAATTCTTGCCATTGAATTTCTCTATTCTTAGTTTACTTTCTTCTGCCATTGCTTTACTCCCACTCAATCAGAAACCCCTGAGAGTGAACCTGTAATCAACAAATACTAACCTGCTCTGATACCACTTGTTAGGATCCTGTAGCTCTGATACCACTTGTTAGTACCTTAGAGCTCAATTGATTACTTTTGTATAAGCAACTAAATACGAAATTAAACCAGAAGTAATAAGTAACTAGAAATTAGAAATAACAAAGAATAAGAGATACGAGAAACAATCAATCTTGTATTAAACTCTTCCAGAAAGAAATACAATGAAGAAATCTCTTTCTTCCTCACACCTCTCAGATGTACAATAATTCTCCCTCAAGAGTTCTCTCTCTCAATCAATTACAACCAACTCAATAATTGAATTGACCTCCAGCAGATCTTCTTGATCTTGCACCTTGCAGATCTAATTGATCTTGCTCACCCATTGTGTTGCAGATCTTCTTGATCTTGCTACCCCACAGATCTAATTGACCTTGCACACACACACCTTCCACAGAGCTTCTTGATCTTGCTACCCCACAGATCAACTGATCTTGCTTACCCTGTAGATCTTCCTGATCTCGCACTCTTGCAGACCTTCTAGATCTTACACTTGAGGATCTAATCCTGATTACAATACAGCGCCATGGGTCTCTTAAATAGAACCCAAAGTAAACAATAATTAGAAAAGCGGACTCAAGACTAAAATTAGTCTTTACATGCAAACTAACTGTTCGTCTAAAATTAGAACAGTTCTGGAAACACATAGGTGATTGATGTCAGTTCCTGTCTGACTGATGCCGGCCAACCATAACCGATGCCGGTTACTGTGTAGTTGAAGATAACAGATGTCGATCGACCCCTAACCGATGTCAGTTGGCTCTGACTGATGTCGGTTACTGTGTAACCCAACAACCTCCACATTTGCACATTCAGTGAAGCTTTTAGCTCCACAACTCAACAATATCATACACCGTATACGCTGAAGTATTTGGTCAAGGCCTACAATGAGACTGCCAACTTAGGCAACTCAACCCACACATGAAATTTGAGCAAGACTTGTTTAGTAACCTTCAAATATTGAGTCCATTGATTAGTGTTATACATGAACCAATAACTAGACTTAGCATGTAGAGCTTGCACATGATGTGTCTCCTTGAAGGAAAACAAAAAAACTCCCAGCTTAATACCATGAGATTTCTAAAAAAAATTGACGTAGGCTTGGAGAGTATACTCAGAAGGAACAAAACTAACATGGTATGTTATAAGGTATGATTTTTGTACCAACTAAAAACATACTAAACAAAATCAACAACTAAGAGTAAACCTACAAGTTAAGAGAGATTAAAATAATCATTATATTGTAGTAGACATTTGGGACAAACTTTCGAGCTCACTTTTGTGCCATGCTCCCCTCGACTGCAATGATAGTTCAGTATGACTAATTTACAGCCTCATTTAATGCTTAAACGTGCCTAACAAGTAGGGTTCATACCAACTTTAATACCCAAAAAACTTAAAAAAATCTATAGATGCGATATGACAACTTTATTTTGACAAGATAAGATGATTTAACACAAACATACAAGATCCCAATAGCACTGACAATGTACCTAATATTAAACTTTTAACATATTATTAACTTTAACCTTTCTCATGTCAAATTATTTTCAAAAGGCTTGCAAGAAAATAATTTATACTTAATTTGTATAATTTATAATTTTATAAATGATTGGAAAATAATACAAAATTTATTTTAAAAAAAGTCAGAATTAATGCTCAAATAAGATGTCAAACTAACCAAAATAAGAAGTGAAAGGTGTTATGTTTGTTTAAATAGTAACAAGCCCCCATACGATTGGTTGTCCATGTCTATAATTGGTTGGTATTTTATATATACCTTCCTAAAAACAAAATTCCTTTCCTTTCTTATAAAGCTAAAACCTTAACATTTTCTTTTCTCATCTGTTTTAGTTGCGGATGTGATTTTAAGTTTTGTTTTTGGTATGATGAGGTATTGTTATTGATTTAATTATTGGAGGGTGACTGCCCCACTTCTGCCGACCACCATTAATTTGTTTGTAAGCAATTAAAAAGGCAGGCCGTCTAAAATTATAAAAAATAAATATATTGGTATGACGAGGTTACACAGTTCGCTTCTGGTCATTGAGTAGTTTGTGGTTTATTTATTATTTTAAGCATCTTGCAGGAATCCAAAGAAATATATTCCATCTCGCCAAATTCTCTCAGCCTTCGAGTATTACTATAGGTATTTATTTTTCGTTAAAATAGTTTTCGAGCAATTAGTAGTACAAAATGTATTATATATTCAAAACTTATATTATTACACATTCAATTATTAACATATATCTTTTAATAATTAACATTAGCATAATTTTAATAATGTGAGTTATTTACATATTCATTCCTATATAATTGAGTGTTTTTTAAAGACTACAAATTAATAGTTGCATGTAATTTTTTGTTTTGGTAAAATAGGGTTTTGTAAAATGAAGGATTGTAATTCAACAATTTTATCTCATTTGAAACCCATGAGTGTCGACCCCCACGCCTCATCTTTTGTGCACGAATGGTTAAGCAAAAATACAATTATATTTCTAGTGGTGGCAATAGTGGAAAATGAGGTGTGTTTCTTCATATGATATGATAATACATTGTGTGGGGAGGAGGCATTCCATTTCACGATGAGCTTCAACAATAATGAAGCAGTAGGGAAGGGCAAGGCCATACAAAACATGCAAGTGGTAAAATACTTCAAAGTGAGTTGGTCGATGATGGTGAGGGCTAATAACATGGTATTTCAAGTGATATTTTATACCAGAGGGCCCATATCGTACACCAGACCCATATTCAAGGAAGCAAATGCATTTACATTATACACACCCATTGTAAATGGGTTTGCAGCTTGTAAGGTGGCAACATATTTGACTAGTCATTTTCTATTCTCATGAGTGGACGAGGATGGCATGATAAATGACTTTATTATGACAAGGCTCCACATTTGATGTACGACTCAAATCATCATTGTAATGCCGTTGATGTGGGGACAAGACATTGAGGTTTTGGAGTTTGTATATATATATATATATATATATATATATATATATATATATATATATATATATATATATATATATATATATATATATATGACTGGCCATTTTCTATAATCATGAGTGGACAAGGATGGCATGATAAATGATTTTATCGTGATAGGGCTCCACATCTGATGTGTGACTCAAATCATTACTGCAACATCATTGACGTGGGGACAAGACGTTGAGGTTTTGGAGTTTGTATATATATATATATATATATATATATATATATATATATATATATATATATATATATATATATATATATATATATACAAACTCCAAAACCTCAATGTCTTGTCCTCAAATCAACGATGTTGCAGTGATGATTTGAGTCGCACATTGGATGTGGAGCCCTGTCGCAATAAAATCATTTATCATGTCATCCTCATCCACTCACGAGAATAGAAAATGGCCTGTTATATATATATATATATATATATATATATATATATATATATATATATATATATATATATATATATATATATATATATATATATATATATATATATATATATATATATATATATATGTTAATTATATATAATAGTTGTGTGTATGGTGTCCTGAACTGGTTTGTAGCTCTAGTCAAAAGTGTTGTCCTAGTTCATAACTCTGATAAAAAATTTGTTTGCACCTAATAAAAAATATAATATACATATGATTATTATTAATACAATTTATTATTAACTACATTTAATATTATATTACTATAATAATATATATTACTAATTAAATTATAAATATTTTAATATATATTATTATATTACATTATATTAATAGTTTTATTAACTCTGTTAATGGGTCAAGCATCTGTAAGGGCCCCTTGCTAAAGCAAAAGTTTGTAGTCTAGATTCCCCCTCCCATAAGATTTTTTAAGTTAAAATTTGATGGAGATGCTAGAGGGAATCTTGGCGCTTCAGGCATGAGTTACATCTTAAGGGATTGGTTTAGTTTGGTTCCCTAATTAGGGTCGCCTCTAAAATGTCAGATGGTACATATAATGAGGTAGAAGCTAAAACAACTATTTTTGGTATCGAAATGGTACATCATTGTGGGATTGAACACCTAATCATTGAGGGGGACTTAATGGTGATTATATCAATCTTACATCAATAGAGCGCTTTGACTTAGAACATTAAGAATATATTGGGAAAAGTTTAGTCCTTGATGGATTCATTTGAATCTTGGTCAACTATGCATTATTATAGAGAAGCCAATTTGCATGTTGATTTATTATATAATAAATGTATCAATCAAAATAATGAAAATGTCGTTGACAATGTGTTGGATTTATGGCGTGGCATAAAAATGATTGAGTAGGAGGCTAAAAATAATGTTGGCAGTCAGGGGCTTGTGTCGGTGTTAGGGGGATGATGTCTTTTTTTATCAAAAGTTGTCTTGATGGTTATCCCCAAGGCATGGACATTTATGACACCACATGTCTACCTCATGTGGGTCCTTTGATTTGGAGCATTGTCTTCCCTTATTTTTCCATTATGATTGGTGTGTCTTTAGGTCAAGTATGGAGTTGAGGGTGAAGCTTTTGCTCTCATTCTATGAGGTGGTGGTGTCAAGATGTAGTGGGTGTTTTAATGGAGTCTATTATGGAGGAACTTGTGAAGGTGGAGATGATTTTGTCTCTGCAAGTTAAGCACAAAGAGATGGCCTTTTGAGGAAGTGTCCTGGATGGGAGGCTAAAATTGGTTTTTTGGATCTTGAATGGGGAAGTGCTCAATGTCATCAAGGTGAACATTGGTCCTGAGTACCTATAGATGGTGTGGAAGAATAAGATGAATTCATATATAGCCTCTATTTTCACTAGTAATTTGGTGAAGGTTCTGAAAAATGGAGAGGTGATGTACATGATGGTTGAGACTAGTGTGGCTTGGTCTATGTAGTGGTCTAAAAATATTATTGGAGTAGTTAGATTATGGTTTGGTTTGTAACTTATTTTAATGGGGTGCAACCACCTAGGGCTTGTTCCTTTATTTGCATTACAAGAATTGGAAGAGCATTTTGTGTCTCAACAAGATTGCTTGTTGAAATTAAGAGCATTGTTGTGTGAGAATTGGTCTACTTGGGTTGCGCTACTTGCTCCAATGTCAAAGGCTCTCTCTTCTCCTATTATTTCACTCATTAAGGTTCTAGGTTACCTTGAATCAAGTGAGGTAATTTAAGCTTTAGAATTATTGATTAAATTATATGGGGGGAAAGGGGTGTTAGAGGTCTTTTAACCTTTTAGGACTTAGTGAATGTAAATATTATATTTGTTGAAAAGATGAGTAGACTAAATTAGGGAAATAATATGCAATAAATATAGCCACTAATTTGTTTCAAAATTGACTAGCTTTGAATTTTCTAAAAATAGTAATAAATAGTGAAAATAAGAACTTAAATGGAAAACAAATGAGATGAATGATCTAGGTGTTGGAAACTGAGGTGGAAGCTAGGTTGAGTGTCATAAACTAGATCTTGGTGTCAAAACTTCTCCTATATAGTAGCACCACAATTGGATAGTAGTATAATTATTATAAATGTGGTGGTAGTGTCTTGATATTGATAGTAGTGTCCTTTTGTGCAAAATTGATCAAACTTTTGGGTGTACCTATGTTTGGCTCTCTGATGTCTATTCCTTTGTGCATGAGTCTTGAAACCTTGTATTTTGCTTGTAATGACTAATTTAGTGAGAAAACACTAATCTTTCATGTAACTAGGGCATCTGGTTGGCATGAGCTAAAAATTGTATTTATTAGTAGGGTAGGATGGACATCCTCAACACCTTGCTGTGAATAGAGTTGCATATATACCCATACTATGAGGAGGGATCAATCCCAATGTAGTTATCCCCACCTAAGTTCTAGTGCAGGTGTAAGTGGTGCTAGTATGATAGTGGCCTTGAGTGCCTTAAATGTGCTTGAGACTAGAAATCTGGGTAATCTAGGCTTAGGCTTGTTGTAGATGGTAGTATGTAGAAATAAGGGAGAATAGGGATTGATAACCTTGATTGTGCATAACTTATTCTAAGTTTGAATCTGTATTTTGCATTTGATTTATATCTAGTAGTTAGGGGACTAAACATCATATATTTATATAATTATGTTGCTTGTGTGGGTGATAAAAGAGGTCTAAGCTAACCCTAATAAGTTCTAGTTTTGAAAATATATCAATTTTTAAAATAAAGTGTTAAAAGACATTAGCACCATTTTTGGGACACTATTACCATGTGGCACTAGTGTCCTTATTATGGCACTAGTGTCCAATTGGAAGAACACTAGGCATGAAGGGCCAACATTAGGAAATAAGGGTCTATGACTACTTTAGGGCTAACTAGGGATGCTTGTGCCCCACATAAAGGTTGGATAAGTCTGATAATAGGCTTATAAGATAAGTCTAGGCTAAGCTAGGGATAGGCTGTTGCAAGAAACACTTTTAACACTCAAATACCACTTTTTGGTGATTACATTCCCCTACCCTTTATTTTATAAATGCAGTAAAGTAAAATTACTAGGATAAAGGAAAAAGAAGCATACCTAAACTTACTTAGGAGGTGAAACCCATGAAGCTAGGTTTGAGTATTTGAAGCGTGATCCAATACGTATCCTGTAAATGAAACGTGCATAAATCGGTCCTTAAGATATGTCAACAAAAGACTAAACTGAGTAAAGAAGTAAAATTGAGTATAACTGAGTAAATAGATGGGAAAGAGGAAATGAATTAATACACATCACTAAGTACATGAACCAATGTATAAACCTAATGAAAACATGTGTGTGTGTGTGTGTGTGTGTGTGTGTGTGTGTGTGTGTGTGTGTGTGTGTGTGTGTGTGTGTGTGTGTGTGTGTGTGTGTGTGTGTGTGTGTGTGTGTGTGTGTGTGTGTGTGTGCGTGCGTGCGTGCGTGCGCGCATGCACGTGCATGTGTGCGCGCATGCACGTGCATGTGTGCGCACACATGTGTGTGTGCATGTATATAGTGATCAATCAGTGAATAACTTGGACTGAGCTGATGGCTTGCTCAATCCTCATGTGTGGGGGCTCAAGAACTCAATCCAGTTTTGACTCCATCTTTTCCCACCCTTGCTTGTTATATCATGACATGTGAATAACTTGGATTGGACTAATGGTGTGTCTAACCCTCTTATGTAGGTGGATTAATAACTCAAGTAGGTTATGACTCCACCAATGACCATCCATGTGTAGTAGATGCATCTAAAACTAAACTGCATGAAGTAACTATAAATGTTCAATTAGGTATATCTAACTGGGTATGTCAACTCTATGGCCAATCAGGGACATTAGGTAGCTCTAGGCCACTCAAGGATCCTAACCACTATAGATGGAGTTATGCATGAAATTAGTGTGTAACCTGGAATATGATGTCTGATGTATACAACATATAGAATGACATGGAATTTGGCATTCCATCTGATCAATTGGTATGTAAGTGAGCATATAGAAACCTTGTGCCATACACATACCCCTAAATATGATATCTAAGCATATGGATTATGGACTGAGCTGTAATAATCTATATCTAAACTAAACATGGGAATGGTCATGCCATACATGATGCCCCCAATCTAATTTAATTGGTACGAACCTGAGCTAAATTGGTAAATCTATAATTGAACCTGTGTAAACCTAGACTGTACCTACTAAACTTTTCTAGCCAATATAGATTTTTCTAAAACTGAGGCTATTGGACAATAACACCATATCTTAGATAAAAGTGCCATGTGGTGCTTGTGTCCAAATTTGGGCACTAATGTCTAACTACTCTAATTTTTATGCAACTATAATTGATCTCTATGTCACTATTTCCCACTATGTTTACCTAAGTCTGATTTCTATAATTTGAGCTTGTGTGATGAAAATAATAATATGAGTGTATTCTGATAGCCTGATCTCTCTGATAAGCCCTTGTAAATGCCCCCTCTTTTGAGGATAGTTGTTAAATATATGTAAGAACTATCCTTAACATAATTTTTTTTGAAAAATGTGTGTTAGCTATAACATATATGATATCTGCATAATAATACAATATAATGTGCATACATAACATCAAAATGTAAGATAATCTGAGCATAAATTTATAAGGTACAATGTATGTCATGTCTAACATTCAAAAGGGTGTCAAGATAGATATAACAATGTATGTAACAATAAATTTGAGTAAAATTAGGTAGCTACCTAGGGGTATGGGGCATGATGTCCATCAAAACACCCATGTAGGAAGGCAAGATGCATGAGGTCCCTCATGGCATCGAAAAACTAGAGTGGGTAAAAAGCAAGAGACAAGTGTCATGGCCATGATGCATACAAGAAAGCATACATACAACACACATGAGGCATGCAAAGTAGGCCAAGGGGCCATAATACAAGGGACATAAGCATATGTCATTAAATATAAGAAATCAAGACATATAAGAACATGTTCAAATGTATGCATACATAAACGACAAGCGAGTTGGCTTAGATCCACATGGAAGGACATGTTCAAATGTCTGCATACACAATCAAGAATGTACACATAATGACATGGGCACATGTGCAAAGCATACAAACTATGAAAATAAGTGGCATAAAGCCAAAGAGCAATGGCATATTCAAATTCTCTCGAATAGAATAAGTATAGATATACAATCATGTTTAAACTAGGAAATCTATAAATAAAAGTATGCGTGAACATGTAATACAAATTTGTGTAAGAGCCAAGATGTACATACACTAGATATAAAGTAGTAATATCCAACAAAAAATATGAGTAAGTGTGGCATGATCAATATTAATATATAATAATGCTGAATCTATGGTGTAGATTTTAGAAAGGTGTAACATGGTATTTGAAATTGTGTATAGGGTGCCCCCAAATGGGCAAATGTGTTAAATGAAGAACCCGTGTATCTTTGTAAATGCCCCTAGTGGGTAGATAATATCAAAGCTATATCGGTGTAGTGGATATGAGTCCTATAAGCAATCTGTAAGAACTCAACAAGAACAAGTGAAGCATGTATGTATGATAAAACTAACTATACTAAGATAGCTAGCATATATAGTGTCTGGTAAATATAAGAAATGTAAACATGACAATGCATACAATCTATAATTTTATGTATTTTATGAGTAAATATTTGAATATTTTTATGTTTTGTCATATTATATTGTTTTTGTATTATTGGGATATAAGCTATGTATAAGCAACATGAAAATGAAACTATATACAAGGAGTGATAAATAAGGAAAATATGTAAAAGAAGGGAGGAACAATACTAATCGATGAGTCTCATGGGAGACTCACTATCAATGTGGCCTATGTCAAAAATAGGAATGGTAATATCTCATGAAGTGTGATTGCTATGTTGTAGTTTAATGTTGTTGTAATATGAATTTGGGTATTATTCCTCATCAAAATCATAATAATCATAATAACCTAGAATGCTAAAGAGATTGTCCTCATACTGTGGATATAACCTTTCTGAAGTGTGCTTTTGAATATTGATTGTGATTTTTACCTTTGAAACTATTCTTATTGTAGGCATATGGTGATGTGGAGGCTCTTTTTCTAGAAAGACTCTTGTGAGAATGCTTGTTAGCTTAACATGATTTTGACATTGCAATTGAAGTTCTTACTCTTTTTGTAACATTTCCTATGTATCTATATTTTTTACTTTGATAAGTTGTATCTATGAATGATTTACCTTTGGATGTTTAATAAATCCCAAACCTTATTGACCAACATTATTAATTTATATAATAGTAGTGATGCCTTGGGCCTTCTTTCCCAAACCTTGACTGTGATAATAAAACTATTGTAGATATTTTTGGCCAAACCCATATTACTTAGAAATTTGAGCCTCATTATGGAGAGGTATATTTTCATCATTTTATTGCTTTACTTGTGCTTATTGTATTGTTTTTTGCTCTGATTGTGCTTTGCGAACCTTTTGTTATTTTGAGTTATGATTTGGCAAACACTTTTGTACTGTTTCTAAATTTTACCCTTTTTTAAATTTATAGATGTGTCATTGTATGTTTTTTGGATGATGTGTCACTATTTGAGTCATTTGTATCAATTATTTGTTTTATTTTCCTTTTCAATGCTAAACATGAATCGGTGTGGTGCTCATACATTCTATGATATGCACAATAATATATGTATCTCCTCACTAGGTGTAGAGGAGGTAGGTTGATCAACTTAGCTTTAATAATTTCCTTTAGTATCTCATTGGAGCTCTTATTGGACCCTTATAGTCTTTTTGAATCACTTATAATATATGCATTACATTGTAATTTATGATTTAGACATGAAAGAGTGTTAGGCATAACTTTGCAAGGTGTAGATGCATATACATGGTTTACACTAGCATATTTTGAAGACTATGTACATGTAGTGTGATTTGACAATAATGTGACCTTTTCACTTAATATCTGATTTTGATTCTATAATTATGATATTAGCATTCTCATACTGATAATTTGATCCCTTAAAGTCTCACAAGTATAACCCCTAGTTGCTTCTGATTGAACATGTAGGCACACATCCTATGGGGAAGAGGTGTAAATAGGCAAAGTATGGGAATTATTAACAATAGTATAGGCTTATTCCTCTCATGGAGGAGTGATACCATGAACTTGGTTAGAGGGAAATTATATATCACCCTCATGGAGATGATAAGAAGATTCTTTCCTGTGCATAATATATGACATTGAAACTTGAAACATAGTTGTTAGCTTATGTAATAGATCCTCTATGTATGCAAGGGTTTAAAAAAATTATGAATAAGAGAAAAATAACATGCTAGAGATAAAATTAAATATTACATACATTTCAATTGATATAAAACATCATCTATACATGTATTTATGTCTTTTATGAGTTTATTTTGAATTAGAGGAAACAATCATGTAAATGAAAGTATTAAAATTTGCAACAAAAAGTGATGAAATTATTCTATCATGATTATATGAAATATAATGGGTCTTCTAAGGCTAGAAACATAAAACCTAGGGCTGTCTAGTGTTAGGGTTTGAGTATTATTTGAAGTAAGTTGGGTTCACCAAATGTTTTAACCTTTTAAGACTTAGAGAATGTAAATCCTATTTTTTTAAAGAGTTAAATAGACTAAATAAGGGAATTAATATGGAATAAATACAACAAATTATTTTTTATATAATTTACTAATTTTGAATTTTCTAAAAATATTAATAAATAGTGCAAATAAGAACTTAGCTGGAAAATAATTGATATAGATGATCTGGGTGCTGGAAATTGAGGTGGAAGTTGGTCTGAGTGTCAAAATTTGGATCCTAATGTTAGAACCTCTCCTAGATAGTAGTGCTATAATTGGATAGTATCATAATTATTAGAAATGTGGTGGTAGTGTCTTGATATTAGTAGTATTCTCCTTTACAGGATTGTCTCGCGTTTCTGGGTGCACCTGTGTCTAGCTCTCTGAGGTTAGTTCCTGTATTCATGAGTCATGAAACCCTATATTTTTTCTTTAATGATTGATTTAATGAGAAAACCCTAACCCTCCATGTAATTAGGGAATCTAGTTGGCATGAGCAAAAAAGTGTGTTTGTTAGTAGGGTAGGTTGAACATCCTTAATACCTCATTGTGAAGAGAGTTGCCTACATACCAATACTCTGAGGGATCAATCCTGATGTATTTATCCCCACCTAGGTGATAGTACAAGTGAAAGTGGCGATAGTATGATAGTGGCTTTGAGTGCCTTAAATGTGCTTGAGACTATAAATCTAGGTAATCTGAGCATAGGCCTGTTGTAGATGGTAATATGTAGAAGTAGGGAAGAATAGGGATTGATAACCTTGATTGTGCACAATTTATTTTGAGTTTGAATGTATATTTTGCATCTGATTTACATCTTGTGGTTATAGGTCTAAAATTTATGTATTTATATCATTATGTTGCTTGTGTGGGTGATAAAAGAGGTTTAGGCTGACCCTAGGAAGTTCTAGTTTTAAAAATATATCTATGTGGGAAACAAAGAGGTAAAGGGCATTAACACCATTTTTGGGATACTAGGACCATGTGGATCTAGTGTGATTATTATGGCACTAGTGTCTAGCTAGAAGAACACTAGGGAAAAAGGGCCAAAATCAAGAAATGAGGCTATAAGACTGCTTTAGGGCTAACTAGGGATGCTTGTGGCCCATACGAAGGCTGGATAAGTGTGATAATAGGCTCTAGGATAGGTCAAGGGCTAAGTTAAGGATAATTAGTCTCAAGTATCACTCTTAGAACTCAAATACTTCTTTTAGGTGATGACAAGATGATATTTCTCTCTTGGATTGGCTAAAAGAGAGTTTGGTTGATCTCTCACATGGCCTAGTGAATTGAAGGATTGTGACCATTCAAATGTAGTGATGCTTGCTGGCCATGGCCATCTCGATTGGTGGGAGTTTTCTATCCATAGGGTGGGAAAAAGAAGGTGGCATAAGCACCATCTTGTGGGGGTGGTAGTTTAAGGGGTGGCAAATGAAGGAGAGGTTAGGGTGGCCACATAATGCGGAGTGGTTGAGGCAGAGGGTGAGGTGGACACATGGGGTCTATTATTAGGGTGAGTGGTAGTGAGTCTACTTTGGCTAGTCCATCTTTGCTAGGGGAGATGTTGGTTGATGGTGTTACAAGTTACACATGTGTTGAGCCATGAGATGTGGTGATTATAGCCAATTTGGACATGCTAATTTAATCTTTGTATCTATTTTACTTTTTT
Source organism: Torreya grandis (assembly GCA_037957365.1). Lineage (NCBI taxonomy): Eukaryota > Viridiplantae > Streptophyta > Pinopsida > Cupressales > Taxaceae > Torreya > Torreya grandis. Next base: position 1,843,979 of record JARHVA010003419.1, on the reverse strand, counting down.
GGTTTTAAGTTTCCTTTTTTGGCTAGGAATTTGGGTTGGTTTATGGTTTATAGTTGTAATATTTTATCATTCTTGGGGTTGTTCCCATTTTTGAGTTTTTTTAATCTGCAGGTTATCCCTAGTGCTATAAAATAAACGTGGAGTCCAATTTATCTCTCTTATTTTTTTTACTTTGACATTTTTATCAATGTATGGGTGAGGGCCCCTCCAACCCTTAATATCTATAAAAATATAATAGTGTTTTAATAATTTATATAATATATAATACTATAATAATGGTATTATAAATATATAATAGTTTTATAAATATAATTATATATATATATATATATATATATATATATATATATATATATATATATATATATATATATATAAAATTACACACACACACACACACACACACACACATATATATGTATATATAAATATATATCTACACACATAAAGATATATGCATGTGTGTGTGTATTGCGATAAAGGTAAATATGAGGGTTTTTAAAGGATAATTAAATATTATATATAACCATAGAAGACATAGCTATGATGCTCTACAAAAACTAATAACAAATTGGCCTACAAACTAAACAAGCCATAAATAAGACAAAGAAACTATTAGCTATACCTCAACAAAAGGTCAACTTTCACACACCAAAAAGATAGAAAGAAAAACACCCAACCTCACTGATAAGCCATATCTATCCACTTCCACTTCTTCTTACAATGCTTGGAGCTTAAAGGCTAGGTAATATTCAATTGTTTCCACTTCATAGACCTCTTTTTTCTTCTTTTTCCCCTATTCTTCCTAATAGGACCATTTTGGGTTTCCATGATATTCCTCTTCTTGGCCTCCCCTTTAGAGTCAGTAATGTTGATGATAATGACCTTATCCATCTTACCAAACTCTTATTATTTTCATTTCATTTAATTTATCTCTTCATCCGTCTTATTCATTTTGAATGCCATTTTAACCATCTCCTACTACAACTAATATGTATCATGCATTAAATCCTATTGAACTTGGTTCTCTTTATTACTATCCATGCCTTTTTTTATCTAATTGGTTATACTTATCCATCAAGTCCTTATTCACCTTATTCAACTCATTAAACAACTCCTTCAAGATACTAATTTGGGTGTCAATGGTTGGTTCTAACTTATCAACCCTGATATTGAAGGAGTCATCAGGATTTGGAGAATGCATCTTGGTTGGGATAATAATATTGGGAGTAGGGTCATAGTTAATCCAAGGGAATTTTAGATCATCCTTACTTCTCAAAGCTTTCTCAACCACTAGCTTAAAAATAACCATTAGATCCTTATTTTTAACACTTTCTAGGCTACAACTAGCTTATTGGGATTATAAATCCTTCTTAGGACTATCCAAGACCTTAACCTTTTTCTTCTTAGAGTTTTGGGATAGTTGAGCTAAATTTTCTTCCTCTTCCACATTCATGTTCATATTATCCACTTCAGGACTATAGTGGAGTCTTTTATCCACATTTGAAAGATTAAAATTTAAGGTCCTTGGTTCCCCAATAGGATTTAGGGTAGGCTAACTTTATTGGACATGTGGGAGAATGAGGGTTGGATGTATGGGCATATCAATGTTTTCCTCCTGATACTCCCCACCAAATTTTCAAATGATATAAAAAGGTATAAATTAATGTTGATTATATTATTGTGCATGAAATGATTAAATAGGAAGAAGTGGTTCAAGTAAATATTTCTATAGCTTACTTCCAAACAAATGTACTTAATTATCAACATGCACACCCCACAAAATAGGCAAAAGGTTACAAATAATCTTATCTTCTACTTCATGAATTCTCTCCCTTTATTTGAAAAAATGTGAATTTATTAATTATTCCATATTCTATCTTTGAAAACTTTAAAACCTTTCATGTCCATTCCAAATATTTTTTTTATACAATTCCTTTTAATATTTAAATCATGACCCCTCATAGAATAAGAACTCTATCCCTCTAGGATTTTGTGAAATCTAAAGACAATCCTAGGTTATAGCCATGTATCCTTTCAATATATTGTGTTAGACATCCAAATTTTAGTATGTTCAAAACCATGTTTTTAATTTTATGCCCCACATAGGATATGGGTTCCACTCATAGGAATTCAACACTAATTTATTATTTGTCCACCAATCTCTTCCTCTTGGCTTCAATTACACCACTAAATTGGGTAGGCCACAAACCCAAGACCTTTTTTTGACCAACATCACATGTAAACCTAATTATGACATCATATGGGTGATTATTACTTTAAGTGGACTTCCTTATCTCTCTTAACTCATGATGTGATATCACACGAGAGATACATGGTATATATTTTCTCCTTGGTCATAAACTAGCTATCTCATAATTTATCCCACCATATGAATTATGGGAACTTGAGGTCCTAATGTGAATCAATAATCACTAAAAAAACTAATTAGATAAATAATTACCTTCCAAATTCAATATATAATTTAAATGATGTGTAAAATAAATAAAATTATTCCATTTGATGATGTTCAAACTTGAGACTCCCTTGTTGGTTAGCCAATCTGCACAACCATTACTTTTTCTATAGGTGTGAATAATTTTCAACTCATCAAATTTTTACATGAAGTTTTGAGCATACCTTACCATGTTATTAATGGTCAAACTTGGAGTGGCTTAATATTTAAGTTAGTTCATAATGTTTAAAGAGTCACCTTCTATAATACGAGCTTTTAAGTTTAAATAATTTACTAATTAAATACCCCAAAACATGGCCCTTGCTTCTGATACATGATTTATTTGAACTCCCAAGGGTCTCACATAAGATATTAAAAAAAATACATTGATATATTTGATAACCCCTCCTTTTATTGATTTTATTGGGTTCACTTTTGTAGCTCTGTTGAAATTTAGTTTGTACCATAAATAAGGTAGTTTTATCCATTTGATTATTCTTCTATCTATCTTATTCCTGTTCTCATCTAATTTAGTAGATATATTTAATTTATAGTTTTAAATTATCCTCTCTTCTATTTTATAGACATTATTTTTATCACCTTTTTAGGACCTAAAAATTCTCCTTGATTGCATCAATGATCAACATACCTACTTTAGCTAAGTTCTTTTTCTTATTTTAGAAGATCTAAAGTTCTATTCAATCTAAATTACCCATAGGAAGTGGGGTAGGGTCAAGTTCCTAAATTTCATGAGGATGGGTTAGAAAGAAGTTGTTTTACATTGGATAATGTGGTCGAACATTAATTTGTTCTTTATAGTCATCTAAATGTCACTTGAGTGCAATAAGTGTTACTTGAGACCACCCATCCCTAGCTTAGCCATAGACCTATCTTAGGGCCTATTTAGACACTTATCTAGTTTTTGTGTGGGCCTGATGCATTCTTAGACATATCAAAATTAGTCTTAGACCCCCCCCCTGAGGCATCCAAGTGCTTAGTGCCTCAAGTTTTACCACCTGGACATTGGATCTAGATTTGGACACTAGCACCCTTTGCTAGTGTCCTAGTTGGGCACTATTGTCCTTTTCCCTCTTTTAAGCACCAATAGAGATTTTTATAATCCCAAAGCACCTAGGGTTGACCTATACCTATTTTAAACCATTTACAAACACCAAATCAATATATATATATATAAATATGAATTTTATCCCTTTATTCAATATATGGAAATCAAATGCAAATACATACAAATAATTTCATAACAAGTTGTGCACAATAAATTTTATTAATCCCTAATTCCCCTACTTATACATATAATTATATACAACCATCCTAAGCTCAGATTACATAGATTTCCAATCTCAAGCCTCATTCAAAGCACTCAAAATAGAATTCATACTAGTTTCACTTGCACTTTCACCAACACTTAGGTGGGAAGAGATACATCAGGTTTGATCCCTCCTCAGATCATTGGTATGTAGGAAAATCTCAACATAGCAGGGTGTTGAGGATCTCTAGCCCACCCAATTAACATCACACTTTTTCTACTTGTGTTAATCAAATACCCTAACCATATGGAGGTCTAGGTTTTACATACAAAATCATTCAAAATGGATCATAGACAATGAAGTAGGGTTTTGTCGACATAGGAAAAAGCTCAACATCATCATACATAACTATTCCTAGAAGTCTAGATAATTTCTTACATAGAGGACTTTAGTGCCAAAAGTGGACACTAGCATTACAATGCTACTATCCAAGGTAGGATGCTATTGTCTAGGAGGGTTTCTAACACCTAGATCTTGTTTGTGACACTTAGATAAGCTCATGTACCAATTTTTAGATTTTAGATCCTTCAATTCAGGTAGTTTCTAACTAAGTAATTATTTGTGTCATTCATTACTATTATTAGAAATATCAGATTAGATCAGTTCTTTCACAAATTAGTGGCTATATTTATTGCATATTTAATAACCTAATTTACTATACTCAAATCCTTTAATAACCTAGGGTTTAAAATCTATAAACCCTTAAAATTTAAATCATTTGGTGAACCTGAATTACTTTGAACACTACTCAAACCCTAGCCTTATATGATATTATGGTTTACATCCTTCTATTTTCTATGCTCAGATATTAGTTCCAAAATCTTATATTTGTTTCAATATTTAATTTTTGAATTCTTTCATATATTAAATATATTTAAAGTTTCTAAATATATAAATGTTTGTTTTTCTACTTCCCAACCTAAAATGGGTAAATTCAACAACTGATTTGATGAAAATGATAAGAGACAATTACAAGATTTCATTTCCAAACATTCATATATGCAAGATGACCTTGTAAATATTATCCACTAAGAACTTCAAAAATCCAATAATGATCAATCTACTTTGGGGAAAACTCAATTTATACAAAAGCCTATTTTAACTTAGGAACGCTCAATAATGGAAACACCTATGGCTAGTTCCTCCTCTCTATATGTATAATCTGTTATGCATGAGATCCATGATCTACAAGCCAAGGTGTTACATCTTCAACATGGTGCTACTAGACCATCCTATGCCTTAGATTCTCATTTTATTTTACATACACCATTGGCACATCATATAGTGGCAACTCTTTTACCATCTAGATTTGTGACCCCTAAGCTTACTTTATATGATGATAAAGGTGATCAAGAGCACCATCTACAAGATTTTCATGAAACATGTTTGGACTATTTGTCCAATGATTAACTCCTTATGAAGATGTTCCCTCATAGTCTAAAAGTTTATGCCTTACAATGGTTATATGATCTTCTAAATTAGTCCATCATAACATTCAATCCATTGGTAGATATGTTTTTGGCACTCTTTTAGATCAACATCATTGATAAGGTTTTATATGCTCAAGTGGCTTAACTTAAGAAAAAATACAATGAGCCTATAACAGAATATGTCTTGTGATATAAAACTATATTATCAAAGATGACTATCCCCATGGAAGATAGAGAACTCAAAGACATATTCAAATGAATTTTAGTACTAGCATTGCATGAAGCTATATTATTCAATAAGTTTCCAACATTCATAGATTTATGCCATATAATGAAAGAAAGGGAAGTCAAGCTTCTCTCTATGGGAAAACTAAAGTACACAACTTGATTAGATTAAACCAATAAGAGCTATAATAATACCCCATAAAAATTAAGACCCATTTAAAATAAGAATGATCAAAATACCATAATTAATGTAGCTTTAGAGCCACCTCTTTGTTTGGTTTTATCAGCTCTTCCATGAAGATTTTTCAAAAATATTCCAAAATCACTAATAGCTGTTTTATAGTAGCTCTTAGAATACAATGTCATATCTCTCCCTCCCATGAAATAGGTTGATATGACTAGGCCTCTTCCAAAAAACTATGATTCTAATGAATTTTATGTCTATCACAAGGCACCAAGACATACTATAAATAGATGCATCAGTTTGATACATAAGATATAGGATTTGATAGAGGCCAATATCATTGATGCAGGTAAACCTATAGAGACACCTAAAGTTCAACCAACAAGATATAAGGCAATGAAAATATTTTTAGATCCATTTCTGAAACATATAGCTAATGAGGTAGGAGGCACTTTAGGTGTTCACTATATGTATTAAACACATTCACCATCGACATCCTATCATACTAATATAAAGGACACCCACACCCTACATAATATCATTGGTGTATATCATACTACAATGCTAGCTAAACCTCTCATCACTTTATTAGAGTAGGATATTATCGATGATGATTCATATTTATAAACACTCTTTGTAGGAGCTGACATTGATCATCATCCTATTTAGAGTGTCATGGTAGATAATGGATCAAGTATTAACATGTGTACCATTACACTAATACAAAATTTTGGTTATTTAGAGAAATAAATTTTTGTGACTGATATAATTTTTTATGGTTTTAGTGGCCTTGTTTAAATTTCCATTGGGGAGATTGTACTTCCATTATAGTTTGGACTAGCACATGTGGCCACTAGGTTCTTAGTCGTACTTAGTTTAGGCACATATGACATGTTATTAGGTAGGCCATGTATACAACAACTTCAATCCATTCAGTCCACCATACACAAATTCCTCAAGTATATACATAATAATTAGGTGATTAAAGTTGAGGGCCTTTCATATGAGTATCCTTTACCTATCCCAAAAATAGTTACATAGCAGCCACTAGCTATAGTTTTGAGTATAATTTCTATTAGCACACCATAAATTTTAGTTAAGCCACTAGTGTAAGTGAGGTCTAATTATATAGTGTTACCATGTACATACACTCTGCCAAGAAAACCCTTATTAGAGCGATCCCTACATCAGAGACATGCTATAGATTATAAATATATTCTCTCTACCCCTTTCATTTTGAGATCAGTGCTATTGATTTCCTAGAGTTCTCATCAAAGAACACCCACATTAACTACAACATATTATATAAGTTGGGTCACTAAGAGACTCATTGGCTAGTTGAGTCAACTTCATATATTCCTAGACTTACTCCACAAGTAGTGTCAACTATAGATCACTTAGTATATCCAATTCCTAGACCATAGATACATTTTCACACATCATGCACAATCATTCTTCCTTTATTTGATACAAGACACGTTGATAATGAGTCTCTTGCAAGACTCATCGATTAGTATGTTCCTCCCTAATTTTAAATAGTTTCATTCATTCTAGCTCCTTGTATATAGTTTAATTTTCATGTTCCTTCTACATAGCTTATATCCAAAAAATAATATACTATGGAAAAAACACAAAAAACATTCAAATATTCTCTCAAAAAATATAAATTATAAATTATATGCAATTCCATGTTTACATTTATTATAATTTCTAGGTAATACATATGTTATCTCTATTAGTGGAGTAAATTTTATCATACATACATGTTTCACTTGTTCTTTTTGAGTGTTTATAGATTACTACGATACTCCCATCTACCATATAGATCTAGATTTGCTACTATCTACCCATTGGGAACACATACATAGGTTTCTTTTTTGACACATTTACCGATGTGGGGGAATCCTATACACAATTTTGACTACCAAGTTACATATTTCTATACTCTATATCACATATTTAACATTGTTCATATCTTGATATTGATCATCCTACACTACACAATTTTTTTTCCAACTACTACTACTCTAGAATCAGTTTATGTACATCTTTACTCCTGTACATATTTGTACCACATGTTTATAAATACTTTCATTTCTAGATTTACTAGTTTAGACTTGATTGTGTCTCTATGGTTCTACATCTACTTGAGGGAATTTTCATATTCCATTGTTTTATGGATCTATGCCACTTCCTTTCATTATATGTATGTTTCAGACATGTGCCCATGTCCTTATGTGTGAATTTTTAATTGTGTATGAATACATTTGAATATGTCCTTCTATATGGCTCCATGCCAACTTGCTTGTTGTTCACATATTTAGACATTTGAACATGTCCATGTATGTATTTATTTCTCAAATTTAGTGACAAGTGCCCATGTCCCTTGTATTATGTCCCCTTGGCCTACTTTGTGTACCTCATGTGTGTTATATATATATGTTTTCATGTATTCTTCATGGCCATGACACTTATCACTTTCTTGTTACACACTCTAATTTTAGATTCTATGAGGGACCTCATGCATCTTCCCTTCCTACTTGGGTGCCTTGATGGATATCATACCCCATCCCCCTAGGTAGTTACTTAGTTTATTACTCAGATTTTTTGTCCATACACATGCTTACATTATTATATCTATCTTAATATCCTTGTGAATGATAGATCTAACATACATCATACATTACCAACTTATGTTTAGATTATCTTACATTCCAATGTCATGTATACACATTATATTGGTTTACTATACATATATCATATATTTTCAGGCTACCACATATCATGTAAAGTTTTTTATTTTGAGGATAATTAATGCAAAGGTTCAACTACTCCCCTCAAAATAAGGGGCATTCATAGAGGTTTTTCATAGAGATCAGGGCATTCAAATGCACTCAGAGTATAGTTTCTAGCACATAGGCATAAAATATAGAGCTCAATTTTAGGAAAACATAATGGAAAATAGTCAGACAAGATCATATTAGTTTGGTAGGAAAAAACATAGATGGACACTAACAAGAAAAGTGGACACTAGCACCAAAATGCTATTGTCCAAGGTATGTTGTTATTATCTAGTAGCCCCATAAATAGTAAAATCTAGATTTATCAAAAAAGTATAGTAGGTACAATCTAGGTTTGTATAGATTCAATTACAAATTATTAGTTATTACTCAGTTTTGCACAAAATCATACCAATTTACACAAATTTGGGGAATCATACATGGCATGATCACTCCCATTTTAATTTCATATACTCAAATACATATTATTACAACTCAACGTAGAATCCATATGATCATATAATATATTGGAGGATGCATGACACATTATTTTTTTATGCGTACTTTTACATCAATTGATCAGATGGAATGACAAAATCAATTTCATTCTCTACATTCTTAATATAGACACCATTTTCACTATTTTATACCATATTTTGTGCCTTACTCCATCTACATTGGTTGGAATTATCGATCAGTCCTTGAGATACATACTCAAGTGCCTGAGAGGCCCTTGGACAATTTTCATTCTAGAGTTCTCAAGTGACTATACAATTTTTATATATAGCTTTAATTAAAAACATATATCTTTAGTTACATTGTGTAATTTAGTTATATATGCATTTAATACATATAGGTAGGCAATGACAGAGTCATAGTCTACTTGAGTTCTTGAGCCACCTACATAAGAGGGTTGGACAAGCCATCAATCTAATCCAAGCTATTCATAGGTTATGATCCACTGAATAGGGGTGGGAAATAATGGAGTCAATTTTAACTTTAGTTCTTGAGCCACCCACATATGGGGATTGAGTGAGCTAATCAACTCAATCCAAGTTATTTACCGATTGATCAATAACTACACACACATAGGATGTCACTAGGTTTATAAATTGGTTCATGTACCTAGTGAGGTGTATTCATTCCTTTCATCTCTCTTATCTATTTAATCAATTTTTTATTTAAGTTTTAGGTCTCTTAACTAAATAACGATCTATGCACATTTCATTTATAAGACATGTAATAGAGCATGCTTCACATACTCAGATCCAAATTCATGGGCTTCACCTCTTAGGTAAGTTTTACTTATTCTAGTTTATCCTAGTCATTTCACTTTACTACATTTCTAGAATAAAGGGGAGGAATGTAGCAATATAAAATATCATTTGAGTGCAATGAGTGTTAATTGAGACCACCCATCCCTAGTTTATACCTAGACCTATCTTAGGGCCTATTTAGACACTTATATAGCTTTCATGTGAGCCTGATACATCCATACAAATCTCAAAATTAGTCTCAGACCCTCCATTAGGCATCCGAGCCCTTAGTGACTTAGGTTTTACCACTTGAACATTAACACCATATTTGGACACTAACACCCTATGCTAGTGTCCTAGTTGGGTGCTATTGTCATTTTAGCTCTTTTCAGCCCCAATGGATATGTTTTCAATCCCAAATACACCTAGGGTCAACCAAGACCTATTTTAAACCCTACACACACACAGACACACACACACACACACACACACACACACACACACACACACACACACACACACACACACACACACACACACACACACACACACACACACACACACACACACACACACACACACATGAATTTTAGTCCTTTATTCACTAGATGGAAATCAAATGGAAATACATACAAATAAGATCATAATGAGTTGTGCACAATCAAGGTTATTAATCCCTATTCTACCATAGTTCTTCATACATTCATCTACAGGTCTCCTAAGCTCAGAATACACATATTTCAAATCTTAAGCCTCACTCAAAGTACTAAAACAAACATTCATACTATATTTACTTGCACTTGCACCAATAATTAGGTGGGGAGAACTACATCGGGCTTGATCCCTCCTCATAGTATTGGTATGTAGACAACTCTTATCACATATGGGTGTTGAGGATGTCCAACCTACCCAGCTAACATGAGACTTTTTCTGCTTATGACAATTGAATAACTTTACCACATAGAGGTTTAGGGTTTGTATACAAAATTAGTCAAAATAAGTCATATATAGCAAAGTAGGGTTTTATTTGTACAAGAGTAGGCTTAGCAGATTCAGACGCAACTGCTCCTAAAAGTCTAGATTAGTTATTACACAGAGGACAATAGTGCCAAAAGTGGACACTAACACCATAATGATACTATCTAAGGTAGGGAACTATTGTCTAAGAGGTTTTATGACACATGGATCCTATTTATGACACTCAAACCATCTCTTGCATAAGTCTTTAGCTTCCATATACTTCATCTCAGGTAGTTTCCATCTAAGTACTTTTTTGTGTCATTCATTACTATTATTAGAAATATCAGATTAGATTAGTTCTTTTAGAAATTAGTGGCTATATTTATTTCATATTTTATACACTAATTTAATATACGTAAACCATTTAACAACCTAGGGATTAAACTCCATAAACCCTTAAAATATTAATTAGTCTTACCCAAGTAGTATTAAAAGTAAAGAGAATAATGTCCATCATCATATAAATAAAGGATTATTCCAAAATTAAATTCTTTATGGACTCAAATTCATTTTTCATAGAGGGCAAATCTATTAGGGATAGTTAGACATCTTCTCATGAGACTATCAACTGTGAGTATCTTATTTTGAGCCACCAACCAATATAAAATATCTATTTTTGGAATGAGATCCTTGTCCCAAAGTAATCTCCAATGAAAACATGTGAGCTCAAGGTCTTTGAAGTACTGTGATTAACTAAGTAGTAACTACCTTCAAATGTTGAACAAATAAATTCATCATCTTTTGGGAATTGAATAATGTGAAAACTCCTCATATTATAATAAAGGCCTCACACGCGATCAAGAGCCCTAGGATAATTTGTTTCCAAAGTCATGATTTTACAATTTTTTCTAGTTTTAATACTTTCCTAGTAATCCATAACCCTTTCCCCAGTGGATCTCTTTAACATAGTACACAATGAATTTTGGGGAGTCATAAATCTTAAGTGAGAACCGTAGAGCCAATATAGATCCAAATATGATGCTTTTTTATTGTATCCAATATTCCACCTATATCTCTTACTCAATATCTTCTTGATCTTAACAAGAACATTATATAAAGAAGATCCATGTGAGGGGGGAGGGGGAATCTAAAGTCAAGAAATGGTTAGCATCCCTACCTTTCAAATATTTAGCCTTTCTAGTGTTGGTCCACATATATTTTTTAGTCAATAGCTTCCATACAATTTTAACTAAGAGAGTTTTATTCATACCTTTAATTTTAATTAAACTAAAACTTTATGAGTTTTGGGCAAAAAACATTTATCCTTAGCTACAAGAAGAATTATTTTTTTCTCTTTGGTTCAGACCAAAGGAATTTTTTTTGAATTTTATTAATCATTTTTGATACTTTTCAAGGAATTTAGAAAAGAGACATCAAATAAATGGGTAATATTTAGATAGAGATATTGAGGAGTTGTAATGTATTGCTTGGGCGAGTAGGCTACCCTTCCAACCTTTCAATTTATGTTGAAACATATTCAAGAGATTGTTCCAACTAGTAGGTCCATTCTTATTTTAAAAAGGGCACACCTAGATAATTAGAGGGAAGGTCTTGTATTTAACTTTTTAGGATATTGTCAATCCTTAATTGTCTTACCTTTAGGGTGTTGATGAAGAAAATATATATTTTATTCAATTTAATATATTGTCTTGAAACATCTATATAATCCTTCAGAACATTTTTATGATATTTGTTTCTTAAATCAATGCCTCCCCCAACACAAAGGTATCATCCAAAAAATACTAGTGGGATATAGGACCCATGTTAGGAGCTATATGAAACCCCTTCAAAGAAGCATTTATCTTAACATTTTAAATAATTCTTCCAAAAGTTTTTGCCAAGATGATAAAAAATATGCAGTTATGGGATTTCCTTGCCTTAGCCCTCTCTTTTTTGGTAATAAACCAACTTATCCCTCTCTTTGCAGGGATGAAACCCACTAGGGATCCATTGATCATAAATGAGAATATATGAGTGGTTCTATAGGAATTAATAATCTCTCTAAATTTATGATGGAGTCCTAACCTTTCTAAGATCTTATCCAAGTAACTCCATGAGACTCTATGATATGCCTTGTTCATGTCCATCTTCAAGAACATACCTTCCCTTTTAGATTTATCAATAGAGTGTAAGGCTTAATAAAGCATAATTATATTATTTTTAATCTACCTATAAAACAAAACTCTCGTTTATGGATGGGTATAATATTGGGCAACACGACTTGGAGTCTCAAGGTCATGGTTTTAAATAATTTTTTTAGATAGTATTACATAAGGTAATGTGGTAATTATTGGAAGCATGGAAATGTTTCAGTTTAGGTTGAAGATTCAATCTACCATTAATAAAAATATATATAATCTAACTTGGATTAACTTATCTCCTATTAGACCATGCAAACTTGGAACCTATAATATCTATGTCAATTAAACCATTATCTAAAAGGAAGTTGACCAAATCCCCCATGATATTATAAAAGTATTAAGACCCCCCATATTTTCTAAGGGATAAAGAGGGTTATTGAAGTCCATAATGACCATACAATTTCAATCTCTATAGGATTTCATAAAATTCTTTATTTACATCCACATATTATTTTCCATTCCTTTAATTAAGAGCATAAATATTAGAGAGAATCCACTTGTCATCTTTATTGGTAAAACAACTGCAAGGTGGTTTTTATTTTTTATAATTATTTCCCTCTCAACCACATAAGGGTTCAAAAACATAACCAAACCACTTGAAGCTCTAGAAACACTTACTCTAACACAATTGGATTTCCTCCAAATCTTATCTTTTACATAAGAGAGACTACTATGTGACATTTTTATTTTTTTGTAAAATAAAAATAATTGGTACATGATTATTTCTAAGACTTTTTACCATCATATGATTTTTGTGGTTATTTGTCCCTCTTACATTCTAATAGATAATTTTCATTTTATGTTTAGAGATAACCTACTAACCTGTAGTATTCTCTCAATTCCATTCACTACCTAGTAATTTGCTTTATTTTTTATACTTCTTATATTTCTTGATCTAAATCTATAATCCAAATTTGGATTACAGGTTTTTTGGATTAGTTAACGAGCATAGGACTAATTTTTCAAACTTTATGCATTCATATTCCTTCAATCCTTCATTCCTTCATAATTATTTTCTCTTATTTTGTTCCTTATTTCCCCAAGGTTTCTCCTCCATCCACCATTTCTTCCTTTAAAAAGGAATACTCATAACTCATTTTTTATTTTTATTTTTCTCATTATTTAGGATCATGTTTTGTTTCTAAATGTAATGTCTCAAGTGATGAATTACATAAGATGTATTCATTTTTATCCTCATTTATCTCTTGTCTTTACTTTGTTTCTACCCTATTTAGGTTCTCTAGATATGTGTCCTCCATATTTATTTTAGTTATATTGTTTGAAGATTTTTTTTCCTTAAAGGGTGTAGGGGAAAGGGGTGGTCAGACTTTTGGTGTTTCATAATATTTTTGGTCCCTACCATTACCTAAAACCACTAAAATTCACTTTTATCCAACTCCCTAAGAAATTAAAACTGATTTATCCACTCCTTTAAGCAATTCACCTTATAAAATATCCCTAACTAAGCAAACACACTTATTCTTCATTTTACTACTATGTTATCTAGGTTGATCTTGTTAGGTATTAAATGCACATTATATAACTATATCGACCTGACCGACCTACTTCGAGACCTAATGGTTATTTTTCACACCTAACAAGATCAAGCCAATTGATCTTGACAACTACATTCTTAGGAAGATTTAGGGTAAATTCTTAGCTATATATAACACCTTCACTTCAATATAATAAAGAGGAACATTCATTTTGAATTATTACATCTCTTAATTCTATAAATTATACACTTGAGGGATCATTTATTAGGGTTTTGCCTTGGAAGGAAATAATCTTGTGTTGTGGGAAAGACTTGGATGAAATATAGGAATCTTTTAGCCTAGATCTAATTTCTATAGTGTGATACTTACAAATCTAAATCAACATCTTTCAAAGCACCATTGGCTAAGGGAGAAATTGAGGTAACAAATAACTATTATTAACTTTTACTCTTTGATTTGGTAGATAGATATTGCACAAAGTAGCAGGTTGAATATTTTAATCATTACTTAGTTTACCTCTACATCGAATTGAGTAGAGTTATCTTTGATTGTTATATGTTGTTTATTAATTATCCCCCTTTGTGCCATAAGTTTTAGTGAGAACTATATTATATTTATTTTATGTATAGTAAGTCTGACTAGGGTTATTACATAATATCATTTGTTTAGAGGCTTTGGAGCCTTCTCCTTTGGTATTGTGTAGTAAGATATACTTTGTTAGGTCTAGCAATTGGTCATGCTCTGATATAAATAGATATGTAATTAGTTGTTGGTAAGATTAAATTATATGATCTTGGAATTCACTAAATAGAACAATTTATAGATCTATCCTAGTTCCTTGCATACATTGTCCTTATGACTGATATGGAAATAGGAGAAAATAGGGAAGCTTTTCTCACTTAAGTGCCTGATAAAATGATTTGGTAGGTTTCCTTGTGGTATATGCTAGGTATTTTATAGGTGATGAAAGTATGAGGGTTGATATTATATTTATACCAATATATTTGTAGAATATATCACATTAATTCACTCAACATAATCATAGGAATATATTTCATTTGAAAATTAGATGACTTTGAGGCATTAGAAACTTGTGTTAGGGTAGGAAACTTGTATCAATGCAAGTGTCTAACTAGGACACAAGTGTTTGGGCATTTGAAAAACATGTGCAGGTCCAAAACTTGTAGAGACATAAGATAAACAAGTTTATAACATTTTGGATAAGGTAGAAGGCCTAGGTCATCAAAATGACATTGATCAGACTAAAAGATATTCCATTAGGCACATAGAGATAATGCATGTAAGAATTTTGGTAGTGGGAAAGGTCTAGAAGCTGAAGGCACATCCATGATATGTATTTTCCAAGCATACAAGATTGAGGTGCTATATAATTCAAAAATAGTGTCTACACATAGTGGCTGTGGGAAAGATGGGTTAATGAGAACACAACATTAAGCTACCCCAAATACCCCTCTATCGATGAGTGATACATATATATCCAATAATCCTTAGAGGGACTCATAATTATGTAGTTCTCCCCTAAATGTTGGATTGTGTGTGAAACATGAAATGTGTGATAAATAAGAACAATAATGACCTAGTTTGTAACTTAGAAAATATGGCTCATGGAGTGCTCCTTCAGTACTTCAGACCTATAGATATGTTGTCGCTATGAATAACATGGAAATAGTTTGAAATAGGGAATATTTTCTCACTTGAGTTCTTAATTTAGTAATTTTGGCAAGTTGCCTTGGTCTTTTATAGGTCTATGATAGGTGGTGAATGAATGAGGGTTGATTTTATATTTATACCAATGCCTTTTAAGAATATCTCACATAAAGAACTTAGGATGACTATATAAATATGTATCATTTGTAAATTGGATTAATTTATGGAAATGGACACTTGTGTTGGGATAGGACACTTGAATTGATGTAGGTATTTTACTAGGATGCAAGTGTCCATGTAACTAGAAAACATGCACATGTGTAGAACTTGTAGAGATGAAAGATAAGTAGGTTTATAACATTACAGGCATGATAAAAGGCATGGGTCATCAGAATAACATTTTTTATACTAATAAATAAGTAATTGGGCATAGAGAGATAGTGTATACAATATTTTTTGGCAATAGGAAAGGTCTAGAAGTTGAAGGTACATCCATGATGTGTATTTTCCAAGTGTACAAGATTGAGGTGCTATATAATTTAGAAATAATGTCTATAATGACAACCCTTTGATCTAAAATTACTCCCAAGAAATTCCATCTCAATTAATGTAATGATGTTAGGTTATGAGAACCATGGCAAACCCATGTGTATCCCATCCAATTCTCACCAACCACTCCCTTTACTTCAAACAACTTTTTTCATTTTTTAAAACATCACTCTTATAAGTTTTAAATATAATCATTCATATATATATAATAAATTTAATAAAAAATTATAATAAATCTTACTCTTGAAGTACCTATCTTGGATTTTTCACATACAACATGGCTTAATAATTGCATTACTCCCCATAATTTCCCCTAATAAGAGACAAGTGATATAAATCTAGTTTCACCACTATCTTGGGTTAAAAAATTCACTATATGCCAAATCCAATGTGATTTAGATTATTGAAACAAAAAATTCAAAAATGAAGACACTACCTATTGATATCCAACAAGGGGGTATCACACACAAGACACATGTACAATGGAGCTGTAAAATGCATCAAATGTAAATAATAAGCTAATATTGACAAGGGTATAATAACTCAACATGAGGGGCATTGTGTATTAACATTAATGTGCTTATTAACTTAATTCAAGAACTTAGTATAAGATATAGTCCCAGGTTTCAATACACATCACATCAATATGTTCTACAATCATTAATTAACTGTTACAATCTTAATGATCCATAACACATCAAAACATACCACATCATGAGATAACAAATCACAATGGGATGTCATTGAAATTTCAAGAACATGGGGAACTAAACATGTTACATGGAGGTCACACTCAAAATTCAAGTCATAAAACTTCCATCTCTTTCCTATATGTATATACTTTAGCTTACACAAAACCAAAAAATGAATTTTAAGAAAAATATATGTAAATATTCACATGTAGATATAAACATACATGAACTACATGCACCAAAAACATTGTATAGAATAATAAACATTAAAAATGCACATGTGTTTACCCTATTTTATGATTAGTGTGAATCAAAATAGGCTAAAATTATAGAATTAATTTAGATGGTAATATATGGTAATCAAGCATAAATCATAAATAAAATTTATTAAGATAGATTTGATAATATAATTTTATATTTTTTTAAAGTATTGAGGAGATCAAGATACATATCTTTACTACTTGATTGATTAATTGTGATTATGTTATGATTGTGAAACTAGACTTGAAGCAAGCTTGTGATTCATCAAGATCTATAACTATGTCTATGAGTGCCTAGGGTTAGTACCACTAGGCCTAGACATAAATGCCAACAATAGTGATTGAAGGTGACAATATTATCCTAGGTAGATCTATATCTATGTGACTATATAATGTAGTGAATTTATCTTATATATCTTTGTAAATGAAATATGTGACTCTTGAGGACATTCATAACTCTATAAATGAGATTCCTTTTCCTTTAAACCCTGGTTCCACTTATTAAAAATGAAAACCTATAAAAATTATGTTAAATTATGTTTAGTTGACCCTAATCACCCCCACTGATGATTAACCACTACCTATGTATCCAATAATTTAAAGAGGGAATTCAAGCCACACTTAGTTATCCCCCATAGTGATAATATTTAAATGTGACATTTCATTATATGGATGCACCTAGAAATTTAGCTTTGATATGTTAGGTATGAAGCCAATATTCATAGTCATTATTCATAGACACTATTCACAATCATTGTTCATGGTGACATGGCATACAAATGATGTGGCATATGGTATATAGGTCTTTCATGGTGGTTTGGTCTACAAGTGATGTGGCATATAGGTGATGTGGTATATAGGTGATATGTCATGCTAATGATGTGGTAGGTATGTGATGTGGGATGGGTTCATGGAGGGTCCCAATTGTGATTAGGATGATGTGATGGGGAGTGGGGAATAACACTCCACTAAGGGACATGAATTTGTCCTTAGTAGTCACATGTAGTTTGTCATGTGGTGTAAATGGGTAAGGGTTGGTAATGGGGTGAATTTCTATGGGGCCCCATGATTCACATGTGTGGGAAATTAAAAAGGTGATTATAACACATTTTGGACTTGTGTGTGTACATGAATGAAGAATACAACATGATCATGATTGGCCTCACATGTGTGTGTGGGGTGAAATTATTAGAGTCACATGGGTGCCTTGGATCATGTCTAAAGTGGAACATCTACTTTATTGACCCTTGGAGATGAAGTCAAGATGGTTACTATTATAGTTTGGACTCACTTTTTAAAGTGAGGCATAGGTTTTAGAGCCATATGGAAGTGGCCCTTGATTTTGTCTAAAGGTGGATCTACTTTTTTGGAATTTTGCACATAAGGATAGACACCACTAAGGATCACTATAAACCCACTCAAGTGTGGCACATTTTTTTGGGCCACTATGTATTTCTCCCTCTCTCTTATCTCTCATTGTAAAGTGCTATAAAGCATTATGTTCTCCTTGTATTTGGTTATCCTCACTATCCTTCCCTTTGGGGGATCACTCTTGGATCATTGTTGGATGTTGGGAAATTATAATGCTTAAAAGCTGATCTCACCTAGATGTTTGGATTGTGAGCATCATGTATGATTAGTGGTTAGAGACTATAAGGCTTGGTTGTTAGTAAGGATCACCTAAATGGTTATTTGTAAGCATAGAGATCCTTGAGATTAGAGGTTAGAGAATGGAAGGATATGATAGATTAGATTACCTGGTTGGAGGCTTGGAGATTGGAGGCTTGTTAACTCAACTCATAGATATAGAGGTTGATGCTTAAAGCTCACCTTGGATGCTATGATATTAGCATTAGATGAGTTGCATGTTGCAATTTAGAGGTTAGATACTAGAAGGCTTGGTTGTAATCTTGGCTTGCCTAAGTGCTTGGTTTGTTAAAACTTGAAAGTAGTTGCTGAGAGGATGCTATTATAAGAGAGGATTTGATGATGCAATATGAAGTCCTGAAGCTATTATTGCCCCATGGTTTTTATCTCACTAGTTTTTCAAGGGTTTTCATGCATATCTTGTGTAATGTGTTCTCTCCCATGTTGTGTTTTATTGTAACTTATTTTTATTTACACATTGATTACCTATAATGAAGTATGTATGTTTCCTAATAATTGGTATTAGACCCATGGTTATTGGCTGGTTTATGCAAGTGGGATCTCTAGGTAGAGAGACCAAGATATAAAAAATGAAATATAATTATGGTAGGTATTTTTATTTGTGGGAGATGCAAATGGAGAATGGAGGAAAATTTAAACAAGCTTTACTAGGTGGATCAACACCAACATGATGTTCCTAATGAAGAAGCAACTATACAAATTTTGGTGGAATAAGCTGGTCTCCATTGGTGTAGATAGAGGGTGATGATAAGGCATGTACCTTATTGTGGTTCTCAACCAGTGAGGGGGTATAAGTTGTGGAATCCTACTACCATAGTGAATTAATTGAGATGTTCAAAATTTATGGAAAGGAGGTATAAAAAACATAAAATTGTACTTGTTGAAGTAGTTCAGGATGATAGAGAAGATCAATTGAGACCTAAGGTTCTTGGAAGGAGAAAGTTAGTGTTGAATCAATCTAAAACTTAGAGATGCATTGAGTGAAGTTCTCAATGGTTATGGTGTAGTGGAAGTGAGTATCTAGGAGGGTTGTAGTGTAGCTGATGTGAGTAGCCAAGTATATTGATGCACATAGTAACTTTTCATGAGTTGGTTTGATATGTGATAGAGAAGGGTGCAATTCGACCATGGGCTCAAAAAATTGATAAGTTTAATGATGCACTAAGTAGTGTGATGACTTCCTTGGAACTATTGAAAAGTGCCATGTTGATCATGGTGGGTAGAAGTTTGATATGTGTAGAAGTCAGGTGTTGATTTCTTTGGGTTCTTCTCTCTCTTATTGTTAACTACTATCAAGAGTGTGGTGTGAACTTATCATTATTCATGGTTGGAGTAGTCAATTTCCTACATGGTGATCTCATAATGAGATAGAGTAGTTAGATGGCTATGTGTATGAGGCATAGAGTTGTTGGTTTATGGATTGATGACTATACGAGTTAAAATAGATATGTAGATAGAGTACACTAGTACCTTCATATAGAGCCAAGGTTTATCAAATGATGATGTTATGGATTGATGGCATGTTGGTTTTTGGCCCCAACATGATGAAGATCATGTTAGGAAATCTAGTATTTACTTTTGGTATTTACTATAAAGTAAATAGTACTTATGGTTATGTAAGTAAATAATGTATTATTATTATGTAACAATAATATATTTATTATTATATTGATATACGTGAGTAGAGCTGTTCAACCAACTCATGAATATAGGAGATTGGGAGATATTATAGGTAGAGGAGATATCCATGATTATAGGATGGTATTCTATATATTTTTATTTTAATATTCAATTAGAATCAAAGTGTGAAAAACTAATTAGAAGTGAGTATGAAATAATATATTCAATGTTTTTAGAAATATTTTTATGTATCCGACTATAGTCTTTCCATGTTTATTTATACAGAACTAAATCAAACTTATCATTTAATATCAGATCAGTGTCCATGACAAGAGTATATATACCATGATTGAGTTAATTTATCTACCTAATAAAAATCCACATGCTTCACATAGCTCTAGCTTTACATGTAGATCTATATTTGTCCTTATAATTTTAGTGCATAAGAAAATTACCAATAAGCAGCCGGTTTAGATCAGATTTAATGCTCTTCACCATGTACAATTGACTAGATGATTTCTAAACTCAAATGAAGAATATACACTACACTATGAACATAGCAGAATCTAAAAATGGATTTATCACACAATATTAATTATTGACTATCATATTTATTTGATTGTGTTGCCATTGAAGTTTGTTGATTGATGCTTAGGGTTGCATACACGTGCATATTTCTTCCTAATAAAAAAAAGTTTGTCTCAACAATTTTTATGTAGATTTATCAAGTGTATAGATCTTGACAGTGTTATTTTCTCCTAAGAAGACCTTTATCAGATTTGATCCTACATTTTGTTTGATATAGTTTATGCTTTGGTCATTTTATGCCAAGTTTTTTTATTCTTAAAGATTGTAATTCTACATATTGACTGATCTTCTCAAACCCATGACTCAATGTTACATCCTCACATATTCTTTATCTATCACATACATTTATGCATGATATATTAGTATATTTCCATATGTTGTCTTCTCAACCATCATTTTAGTTTTTAAGTGTTTGCTACTAAAAATTCTGATCATCATTTGAATATCTTGATCAGATTATGATATCCTACCATTCAGCTCTTCACAGCCACATAAAATATTCTGACAACTAATATCATTTGTGTAAGTCATTAAATTTAAGCCTTTTAGGTTATTATTTTTTTTATATACATGAGTTAATTTGATTGTCTTTTCTTAATTAGAGGTCTATTTTTTAATATGTATAGAAATTTAAAAATTGTCAAAAGCCTTTTGATATTTTAATGTTTTATTTTTAGTTCAAAATCTTAAAAGTGTCAAAATAATTAGTCATGTTTTTAATGTCATAATTATTTTAAAAGTTAAAATAACTTTAAAATCTACATATTTAAGGTACCGAAGCAGGTGCACCCAAAGATTGATATTTACAATAAAGATATGCATATAATAAATTCTTTTATTAACAATATCTTTAAGAAATTGTCTCACGAGGCATCCAAGCTTTCTACTCACAAAAAAAAGTTAGTTATTACATCTAGGGAAATCCAGATAGCTGTACATTGTGTTTTGCCATGAGAACTTGCTAAACATGTCATTTCTAAAGGCATCAAGGCTATCATTGGTTTCACCAGTTCTTGAGTAAGAAGCCATCCTACTGGAGGCTAGAGGATACATAGAGGATGAATATATTTTAGTGACCTCTCATTAGTCACCAACAATGGGGACACACCAATGATGTGGTAATGTTTTATGTGGTGTTTTATTTTTAATTGTGTGGATTTTAGTTTTTTAGTGTGGTGCGGTAGTTACATTTATTTTTTAGTATGTGTGAAAAATAAGAACAATTATACCTGTTCACTTATAAATAATATTCCCATGTATCCATTTCATATATTTACATTGGATAATGTTGATGTAAAAATCATTGTAACAATCATGATGAAAGGTTAGTGGTAAACATGTGAAAACCATTTTGTAAGGTTAATGGTGAACCTGAGAAAACCATGTTGTAAGGTTATTGGTGAACCTAAGAAAACCATTGTGTAAGGTTAGTTGTGAACCTATGAAAACCATTTTGTAAGGTTATTGGTGAACTTATGAAAACCATTTTGTAAGGTTATTGGTGAACCTGTGAAAACAAATTTCATATGAGTGTGAAGAAAGAGATGTAGGCTAACACATGTATGCAGAGAAGATCAGGAGCACATGGAGGTGGCAAGATACAATCAAAAAATAGATATATTGTACCATGTAAAAACTATGGGGGGAATGTTAGGAAATATAGTATTTACATTAGGTGTTTACCATAAAGTAAATAGTACTTACAGTTATGTAACTTAGTAAATAATATATTATTGTTATGTAACAATAATATATTTGTTATTATATTGTTATATGTGAGTGGAGTTGTTTAACTAACTCACAAATATAGGAGATTGGGAGGTATTATAGGTAGATAAGATCTCCATTATTATAGGATGCTATTATATATATTTGTATTATAATATTCAATTAGAATCATAGTGTACCTGATTAATTAGAAGTGAGTATGAAATACTATATTCAGTGGTTTTATAGATATTTTTGTGTATTCAGCTCTAGTTTTTTTGTGTTTATTTATGAAGAATTGAACCAGACTTATCAGATCAATGGTGTGATGGTTCAGGTGAAAAGGATGAGATGAAGGTGGTAGGAGCAAACAAAGGATCAAGATACATAGGGACATGAAAGCAAAGAATAAATTATCCCACTTCTTGGAGTTTTTTGAGTTGTCTTCCAGAGTGTCCTAGAATATATGAGGAGAACAAATGGTTATCTTATGTATTTTATTCATTGAGATTAGGAAGCCTCATGTATGCCATGCTATGTACTAGAACAGATACTTTCAAGTAATGGGAGTAGTGAGCGATTCATGGAAAAATTAGAAGGATGGGTCTATGGTGAAGTAGGAGTCACTTCAAGTGATAAAATATACTATGAAGGAGTAGATGTTGACAAATCCAATCAGGGCAGAGGAGTTTTAATAGTGTATAAAACTTCTACTGGGATTTTTTATGTGGGAAACAATGGGCATGGATGGTATCTAGTTGGTAGAATATGTAGGTGTGTTAATTCTAATGTATATTGAATTCAAGTGGGAGACTGTTAGTTGTGAAGCCAATATTCACAATCAGTATTCATGAACAATATTCATAGTCACTATTTTAAACATTATTCACAATAACTATTCATAATCACATTCATGGTGACATGGAATGTGGGTCATGTGGCATGTAGATGATGTGTCATGTGGCATGTAGGTGCTACATGGTGGTGTGGTCTTTAGGTGATGTAAGTGATGTGGCATGCTAGTGATGTGGTATGGGCCCATGAAGGGTACCAAGTGTGATTACAATGATATGATGGGGAGTGAGATGTAACACTCTACTAAGGGACATGGTTTCTTCCTTAGTAGTCACATATGGTTTGTCATGTGGTGAAAATGGTCAAAGGTTGGTAATGGGGTGAATTTTTATGGAGCCCCATGATTCACATGTGTGGAAAAGTCAAAAGGTGATCACAACACCTTTTTGACTTGTGTGTGTACATGGATGAAGAAGACAAGATGATCACTATTCATGATTGCCCTCATGTGTGTGTGGGGTACAATTCTTGGAGTCACATGGTTTGGATTAGATCTTGTCTAAAATAGAGCATCCACTTTATTGACCCTTGGAGATGAAGACAAGATGGTTACTATTACAGTTGGACTCGTGGAAGTGGGGTGTAGGTTTTGGAGCCATATGGAGGTGGCTTGTGATCTTGCTAAAGGCGGATCTAATTTTGTGGACTTTTGTACATGAGGACAAACACAAATAAGGATCACTATACACCCACTCACGTGTGGCACATTTTTAGGGTCCACTATGTATTTCTCCCTCTCTCTTCCCTCTCATTATAAAATGTTATAAAGCATTATGTTATCCTTGTATTTGGTTATCCTTCCTATCATTTTTTTGGGGATTCCTCTTGGATAATTTTTGGAGGTTGCAAGCTTGTAATGCTTGGAAATTTAGCTCACCTAAATGTTTAGGTTGTAATCATCATGCATGTTTAGTGGTTAGAGCTTATAAGGCTTGGTTGTTAACAAGGCTCACCTACATGGTTGTATGTATGCATGTGGATCCTTGAGGTTATAGGTTATAGCCTATAAGGCTCTGTTAGCTTGGCTCACTTGGCTGGAGACTTGCATCTTGGAGGCTTGTTATCTCATGTCATAGATATAGAAGTTGATGCTTGGAGCTCACCTTGGATGCTATGGTGTTAGCATTAGATGGAGTTACATGTTGTAGATTGGAGGTTAGAGCATAAAAGGCTTGGTTGTAACCTTGGCTCACCTGAGTGATTGGTTTTTTAGAACTTGAAATGAGTTACTAAGAGGATATTGTTTTAAGAGAGTGTTTATTGATGCAATATGAAGTATGGATGCTACCATCACCCCATGGTTTTTCCCTTGCTAGTTTTGTAAGGGTTTCCATGTATATCTTATATAATGTGTTCTCTCATGTTTTGTGTTTTATTATAGCTTGTTTTTATTTCTAAATTGATTAATTTCATTGTAGGATGTATTTTATTAACATGATATTGAAAATTATGGCACTTAACTTGACTGGTATGTTTCAGACGTGGCTAATGAGTATTTTTATGATTGATTTTCAATTTGGGAATAACATGGTAGATTTTATCAATGTGGAATAGTGTATTTGATATATCCTTGATAATTACATATGGTAAATTATATTTTAACTTTATTTGTGTTTATACACACTCAATTGAGTAGTTTCCCATGCCACCAACACATTAAATGGGCCTACCTATGGGAAATATTTAATTATGAAAAATAACAATTAATAGGTGGATGGTGATTGTTGACCATTTTTACCATAGGCCAAAATGGGTCAACCCCCTATAATTATAATCTCATATAGGAGATTTTTATAATGTCATAAGGTATTATTGTATCTCATTTTATGTCACTTCATTTGCCATTCTATCTTTGGTCATGGTCTAGCTTAGTCCTTGTATCATTTGGTGTCTTAGGGGTCATTTTAGGGTCATATATGTAAGTGGTAGGTCTTCATGGTGATCAATGCAAGCCAAGATCATGGAAAGACTCCACACAAGCCCTAATAAGTTCATTTGGGCTTTCAAATATCAAGCAGTAGCTTAGGAGCAAGCCTTGTGAACCCAGACCATCATCAGGACATCACATGGAAACCAAAATGGAATAGCTTGCTTATGCATTTTATAAATATGCTCAGAAAGCCTCACATGACCATCAGACCATGTAAATTCAATTTACTTAGTTCCAAGATCATGATCTTTAGGTTTCATAACTTGATGAGCTTTTTATCTCAAGATCTAAGCCTTCAAAGTTTAACTTGCCTAGTCTAAGGAGCCAGGCCAACTAGGACTTCATCCAGAAATGAATGAACCATCTCATTTGTGAATTTTTTAATCTTAACTTAGAAAGTTTCATGAGCCAAAATATTATATCACTATGTATTTTTTCATGCCAAGATCATCCTCTAAAAGTTTTAAGTCTGCACAAGCTTTTTGGCTCAAGTTATGAAGCTTCAAAGTTGAACTAGTAGAGTAAGATATCCATCAAATGTCAAAATAAAGCTCAAGAAAAATAAACCATTTTGAGATTAAAATTAATGGTTATATGAATTTAAATGATAGTTTCATGAACATCATTTGATAGGAGTGTGGATGTCAAATTTGATCTCATGAAGTAGTCATTTGATTTTAAACAATGGGTCACGATAGATCTAACAATTTTTATTACATCAAACATCTTGATCCGGCAGTGCGAGATGAGTCAAAAGGTTAAGGATATTGAGAGAACACCATGTTGCATAAGTTAATGAGGCTATATAATAATAAGATCCTAAAATCAATGCACAATTGTCATGTGGCACAAGTACAAAAGCTAACAGACTGACAACAGGATCTTCAAACTAATACACAATTGACACATAACACAAGTGTGAAAGCTAACATACTAACAATAGATCCTGAGTGTAAATTTAGGGCTTCCAAGTGGAACCAACTCAGATAGAGATTGACAAGTCAAATATATATTAATGACTCATGATCATTCATACCAAGAAGGATCAATGGTGTAAGATGGGTCAATGAATCAATGATCTAGGCCACATATCGATGACCAATGAAATTAAAGGTCAAAAATTTAAGGGAATTCCAGGAGATTGAAAACATGATCAATGTAAAAATAGGGAAAGCTTTTCAAAGGGTACATGCTACCATTTGAAGGTTGATCAAATGCTAAGGAGATGACATAGCCTTGTAATCATGTGATCATGAACATAAAGGGATGTCATTAAAGATTAAAGCAGACCTTTGGCTCAAATATTTGAAGGTTGTAGTTTCATTTTATGACTATGTTCACTTTCTTTAAATAATGGTCCATGAATATGTGAACTTGATAGGAACTAGGCATCAAGTAGAGTGCATCAATAAAATTACTATAGGAAAATTAATAGTTTAAGATTGGTTTTCCATCTATAGTGGACCCAAGAACATAAGGATGAGTTCAAGCATGATCCAATTTGAAAAAGAGAAAACATTTCAAAGGATGACATGAGGGCATACACATAGAACCCAATGGTTTCATCTCTAGGACCAACTACATGAAAGGGATCCTTATCTGATTGTTAACAATAAGACACAATTCTAAGTGATGGATCTGATTATTATAACTTCATTGATGCCATGACCCAACTAGAAAAAAATTGATCCCACCATTGTAGCCTCCATAGAGTATCACTAAGGGCATAATTTAACGATTCAATGGACTAAAGTGACCTGGATCAATCAGGAAGCTTGAATGAGCATAATTGTAGAAGTAGTTGTAACTATGGTCAAAATGAAGTTGAACTCAATTGATTCCCTTTTGGACTTATATTTTCTCGCTTATCTTTGAAAATGATATAATTAGCTACCATTTTGGCCTTGAGAAGGTAATTCCACTCCATGTATGGTGAAGCCCTGCTAGATTGATATCATATTTTTCCTTTGAACATTAATGCAAATCAGATTTTGATTTATTGAAAAATTATCTAAGTGTGCTAATGATGTATGGTGATGCAAAGTGATAATTATCTATCCTTTCTTCCTTTATCCTTTCATGCTTGTGTAAAATTTCCTATTCTAACATGTCATACAAAGTGTTTTTAAGTGTATGTATCTTGTAAGTGTACAATGAACCTTAATGTCTGAAACTAGCCTATGGTTCACTTACCTTGGATAGATCTCATGCATCTCACTTCCATATTGAAATACTTATGTTAGAATCCATAGGAATTAGAAGTTAGTTTGTGTGCCTTGTTTCTTAGTGCAAGAAAGTGATGGTCATATAAAACACATCTTGGTGTATCACCCCCTTAAATTAGGTTCAATTTATGAAATCTCTAATTCTTTTCTCATAAATGATTATTTGGTATATATAAGAGTAATTTAAGATACATTCAAGGAGCTAGCCATTAAATCTAGAGGCTCATTTCCAATATAGGTACACCCACATACTTGGAATGTTCCCATGTTGCTCATATCTAGAAGAAGCTTGAACAACTTCTTCTAGGGTGCAAGATTTAGTGACAATAGTTCTATCATGCCCAATGGGACCAGGTCCAAGAGAGTGGAAAGATTGTTGGTGCATATTTCCTCTATTAAATTTTAGAAGCAAACAACTTAACACCAATGGTGACTCAAAAGGATAACTTCTAGTTGTAAGCAGTATAGGTATCTTTACTTAAAGTTTTGATTAGTTTTAAATCTCATTTGATATATGAGGTTGATATGAATAACTATGGTAAGTAATCCTACCATGGACCTCGTTATCAACCTTGCTATGAACCACAATATACTATCCAACAATCCTATCAAAATGGATACTAACCCTATGAGCCATAACATCCTTATAATCCTCCATTCCCCCCATATAGACACTATGTTATTAGACAACCCTATGAGGAAGGATACCAATAAACCTATCAAAAAATTCCACCCTATCATTTATACTATGACCCCTATCAAACCCATGAGGATCCTTATCAGTCTTGTCACGAAGAATCAAATTATTCCATGGATTATACATAAAGATATTACAAGTAAAGATTCTTGTAGGATAGAATGCAACAAGTCAAGGTTGGTCTTGATCCCCATTATTACCATTCTCCTCCTCCATCAGCCCCACCTAATGTCTAATCCTTCTTGGCATCCATACCAGAGTTGATAGATAGTGAAGACAATATGGGACATGTGATGATGAGTATGATGTGCTCCCTGATCATCTCATGGATTGGTTAAAAGGACAAAGTTGTGCTTCCTAAAGTTGTATGTGGATGTTGGAAATGTTTGACAAGCTATAAGGAACTCAATGGGAGATCAAAGAACAAATGGACTTGGAAAAGAAGTGTCTTCAATACTCAATAAAAAGGCTAAGTATGTGGGAGGATAAAGAGCTAAAAAATGAATGTGTTGTTATAGAATAAACTAAAGGAGAATATTGACAAGATGCAACTCCTACTTATGTAGATGTTTATCCTTCTAATCATCCCAAGAAGTCACTTCCCTATGAGCTTACTAGTGTTTTTTTCTTTCTTGAATCCACTCAAAACCTATCTCCTTCACCTCACACTCCATCTCTAATTCATCAACCCCCCATCACATATCATCCTTAACCTCATATCCCATCTCTTTCACATGAGCCTATCCATCACACTTCTACCTCACCCCTTCTCAAGGAAGAACCCATCTTGAGAGAAGCAAGGGAAGAGGATAAAATCCAAGCCAAGGCTGATTAAGAGGATTTCATGAGTGACTATGAGGAGAAAATCACCATAAGGATTCCCCTTGGTAATCACAAGTGTAATCCTACCTTATTATATGAAAAGGAACATATGGAAGATTTTATTGTAGCTATCCATGAGGAATGTGGCCAATATTTAAAGAGAGAGGCATTTGAATAAGACTCCATGTCTAATAGCGAAGTTGTGGATGACCATCTTAATCATGAAGTGGAGTGTGATATCAAATAAGAACGTCAAGTCACTCCTCAAGAAGTTTTAGTCCTAAGAGAGTCTCATGAGATCAATATTAATGAAATTACTCTTGAAGATGACACTCATGAGGTGGATGAAAATGACTTGTGGCAAAAGTTTGATTTCATGTGTCATGATTTTGATCAACTCGGTAAGGTTACTCCTCCTACAGAATAGTTTACATCTAATTTGGATAATTAATATAGAAATCATGTTGATGATTATCTCAATAATCATGGAGAAAGGTCTCATGTTGTAAATAAGGAGGAACTATGGAAAAATCTCAATGTCATATACAAAGAGTTTGGCAGGTTGGGTAAGTCCTTTTTTTCTCTAAGATATTCTTTATCTAATGACAAGGTCTCTAAAAAGAATAATGATCATTTTGAAAATTATTCCATTAAGAATAAATATGAAGGTAATTCTATTGATCAAGAATCTACTATCATAAAATAATCTGATGATGCTAGTGTCTAAGAGATTGTAGACATGGAAAGTGAGGATAGGGTGAAATTTATTGCACCTCAAGATAGTTAAGAGACCCACTTGATATGGAGCCATATACAAAGGTATTAAAACATGGTGAAGGAAATATTGATGCTCCCAAAAATAAAGTACATTCTATCAAGGAAGAGAGCAAGCTGAGAGGACTGTCATATCTTTAAATTATATAATAAGGGCCAAGTACATGAGCAAGTGGAGAAAATGTTTTCCATGGCAGATAAAGATTATTGGTAGCTATAAATGAAGATATTTCAAGATCTTGAACATATTTACCAAGTTGAGGGTCAAGTAATTGAGAATTAAGACAAAGAGTTTCCCATGGAGGGAAATGACCAAGATTGGGTGGACTATGCAAAGCTCTTGAATGAGCTTGACGAACTTGCAGCTGAGAAGAAGCCCCACCTTATTGAGAAAATGATGGAAACTAAAAAGGAAAGCCTTATTAAACCATCATTGGAGGTCATAACTAAAGAACCATATGAGAAAGTTGATGTTGTTTGGATGTAAGAAGAGTTCATTTCCATAGCTATCTTGTTTGGAGCTGCTTGGTTCTCATTGAACATCCTACCAATAAAATTGGCAAAAACCATGAAGAAGGAGGAGACATCAATGTCAAAAGGCAAAAGGTTGCATGATTCATTTGACCCTTCATGTCATAAATCAAGAGAGGTTTAAAACTTCCCCTTTGATCCTAGAGGAAGTTGTCATCTCAAGTTAATTAGTGCTTGAGTCAGTTTGTTTAGTTGTGTGTGTTGTGTTTCCTAAGTGCTCATGAACTACAAGTGTGTTTTTAATTAGTTTATTGTCTTGTGTGTTGCTTATTCTTTGTCTTTACTTATGTTTTATGTTTGGTTCAAGAAATTTTTATGACAAACCTACTATACATGTGACTCCATAGACCAATGGATAGGATTAGGCAACTAGTCATGGCATAGTAAGCATGCCACCCTTAGGAAATAGTCAAAAAATTTGACCATTTTTACCACAGGATAAAATGGGTCAACCCCCTATAGTTAGAATCTCATATAGGGGATTTTTATACTGTCATAGGGTATTATTATAGTTCATTTAATTTCATTTCGTATGTCATTCTAGATTTAGTCATGGTCTAGCTTAGTCCTTGTGTTATTTAGTGTCTTAGGGGTCATTTCAGGGTCATATATGTAAGTGTAAGGTCTTAATGGTGATCAATGAAAGCCAAGATCATGGAAAGAGTTCACACAAGACCCAAGAAGTTCATTTGAGCTTTTAAAGATCAAGTAGTAGCTTAGGAAAAATCTTTATGAAGCCAAACCATCATCAAGATGTCACATAGAAACCAAAATGGAACAACTTACTTGTGCATTTTATAAATATGCTAAAAAAGACTCACATTACCATTAGACCATGTATAATAAATTTACATAGGGCCAAGATCATGAGCTTTAGGTTTCATATCTTGATGAGCCTTATATATCAAGATCTAAGCCTTCAAATTTTAGCTTGTTGAGTCTAAGGAACCATGCCATCCATGACATCATCTAGAAATGAATTAACCAACTCATTTGTGAATTTTTTTATCTTCACTCATAAATACATTTAGGCCAAAATATTGAAGTTCCATGGATTTTTTCATGCCAAGATCATCCTCTAAAATTTTCAAGTCTGTGTGAGCTTTCTAGCTCAATTTATGAAGCTTTAAAGTTGAACCAACAAAGTAAGACATCCATGCAAACATCATAATAAAGTTAAAGAAAAACAAACCATTTTGAGATTAAATTTTATGGTTACATAAATTTAAATGATGGTCATGTGAACATTAATTTATGGGAGCATGGATGCCAAATTTGATCTTATGAATTATCCATTATATTTCAAACAGTGGGTCTAAATAAATCTAATAGTTTGTGTTGCATCATACATATTGATCTGATGGTATGAGATGAGTAAAAAGGTCAAGGAGATTGAGAGGCCACCACATGGCATAATCACATAGGTTTTATATTGATAAAAAATCCTAAAACCAATGCACGATTAACATGTGGCACAAGCACATAAGTTGATAGACTGACAACAGATCCTGAGTGCAAATGTAGGGCTACCAAGTGGCACCAGCTTGAATAGAGATTGAAAATTCAAAGGCATATCAATGAATCATGGTCATTTTTACTTATCAAGATAAATAGTGTGAGATGGGTAAATGAGTCAATGATCCTGGTCAGATATTGATGACTTATGAAATTTAAGGTCAAGAAGTTAAGGGATTTCCTAGAGATTGAACACATGACCAAGGTTGAACCAGGGCAAGATTTTCAAAGGGCATATTATACCATTTAAATCTTGATCAAATGCTAAGGATTGGACATAACCTTGTAGTTAGTTGATCAAAAACATAAAGGGATACCATTAAATCTTAAACTGGACCTTTGGTTCAAAGATTTGAAGGTTGAAGTGTCATTTTATGACTGTGTTTGCTTTATTTAAAGAAGGGTCCATGCATATATGAATTATTGGTTCTGGTAATGACATAATGGATCTATATGGACCTAATAGGAACTAGGCATTGATCAAAGTTTATCAATATAATGACTATATAAAAACCAATAGTTTGAGATTGATTTTCCATCTATAGTGGACCTATGAACATGAGGATGATTTTGAGCATGATCCCATTTGAAAAATAGCCATCACTTCAAAGGATGACATGAGGGAATACATGTAGACCCCAATAGTTTCATCTCTAAGACTAGCTACATGAAAGGGACCTTTCTCTCCACTTTTGCATGTTATGACAAACTAGTCATGGGTAGTTGACAATAAGATAAAATTCTAAGTAATGGATCTAATTATTTTAACTACATCAATGCTAGGACCCAATTGGAAATAAATTGATCCCACCATTACAACCACCATGAAACATCACTGAGGGAATAATGTAATGGTGTAGTAGACTAAAGTTACTTAGATCAATCAAGAAGCTTGAATGAGCATAATTGAAGAAGCAGTTGTAACTGTAGTCAAACTGAAGTTGAAGTCATTTGATTAACTTTTGGAATTCTCTTTTCATACCTCTCTTTCCAAATGCTATAAGTATCTACCATTTTGGCCTTGAGAAGCTAATTATACTCCATGTATGGTGAAGCCATGCTAGATTGATGTCATATTTTACCTTTTAACATTAATGCAAATTGGATTTTGAGTTCTTGAACAATTATCTAAGTCTATTAGTGATGTATGGTGATGTAAAGTGATAATTATCTATCCTTTTTTCCCTTATCCTTTCATGTTTGTGCAAGATTTCATGTTATAATAGGTCATATGAAGTGTTGTTAAGTGTATGAGCCTATCTTTTAAGTGTAAAATGAACCTTAGTGTCTGTAACTAGCCTATGGTTCACTTACTTTGGATGGATCTCATTCATCTCACCTCCATATTGAAATACTCATGTTAGAATCCATAGGACTTGGAAGTTATTTTATGTGTCTTGTTTCTTAGTGAAGGAAAGTGAGGGTCATATGGAAGACATATTGGTGTATCACCCCCTTAAATTAGGTTTAATTTATGCAATCGATAACTCTTTTCCCACAAGTGATTAGTTGACATAGATAAGATTAATTCAAGATACATTCAGGGAGCTAACCCTTAAATCTAGAGGCTCATTTCCAATATAGGTACAAACACATACCTGGAATGTTCCCATATTGCCCAAATCTAGAACAAGCTTGAACAAATTTTTATAGAGTGCAATATTTTCTGACAATGGTAACATCAACATCAAGAAAATAATAGTGATACTATTATTTGTGTATGACATTACTATATAAGAGAAATAAATTTCAATGTGGTATTGCATGAATGTTTGGGTATGATATTTATCTAATTTAGCATAAACTAGAATGTTATTACAAGTGACTGATAAAAAATCAAAATGGATCAGACTTATAATTAGCTTGTAGGTTTATAGACTCATAAAACTATGTAAAAAATGTTTCAAAACCAAAATGATCTACTAAACCTCAATTATGATTCTCATCAATCAATTTCTCATTCATAAAACCTCTAGGAATGCAAACATGTGCTCTCAAAGTAATAATCCTTATTATAATAAATAATATAACCATGGTGTTCTATCTACACATGTTTTCCATGAATATTTTATATATTCATCTTATCCATATAACTCTTTCATAAAATTAAACTCTGTGACATCCACTCATATCTTGCTCAATAAAAGACACCTTCTACTCAACACATCTCCAACTCTATTTGAATTGTCACTTCTGTGTTTCAACACAAATGATTACTTTTGTATAAAATTAATCCACTTCATATGCCATTGAGTAATTTAGTTTTATAATTGAAGTGCTTGATGGTATGCAAATAAGATAAACTCCTTAGGAAATAAATAATGCCTCCACTTCTTGAGCACTTGCATTATGGAATAAAAATCATGGTCATTAATTAAACATTTCTTCTTTGGTTCATTTATTTAATGACTTTAGTAATAAAAAATAAAACATTTTTGATTCATCATAGGTCTAATTTTTGAATGAATTATAGCTCAAAATACATGAAATACCTTACCAAAATTAGGAAAAGCCAACTTTGGCTATTTTATCACTTTCTTATCCAATTTCAATAAACTATGTTCAGATTAGGGTAAATTTTAGCGGTGAATATTAATTAATTCAAGAATATTCCATCTTTTAAAATTTGGTTTTTCTTATTTTAGAGGGCCAATACATAGGTATGGGTCACATAAAATTTAGAACATAAGTTATTTTCTAGGTCAACTCGCTAAACATTTACAAAATTTCATGGTTAACCATCCAATTCATTTTATATATATAGTAAATATGATTCCATGGGTAACCATCAAATTATAATTTCAACAAAGGCAACTACTTGATGATATCAAACAAAAACCAAACATCATCATATCAAAAATTACAAAAACTAAATGGCTACACTATTCCCACACTAACCATTCACAACCCCACCACCTCAACTGGATGTAACTAAACAACTACATTCACCCTTTATGAACTGATTACATCTTTACTGTAACTAAATGGTTGCATTTTTACTAAAATTTAATAGTTACACCCATGTTGCAATTGAACAGTTGCAATCTAGTTGTGTCTAGCTGGTGGCGTCCCTCTAACAACCATTTGGTTACATCATGCTATAATCATCCATCTGCATCACTCAACATGGCATCTGGTGGCAACATTAAAAATACATGACAATTATTATGAAAATTAAACATATTATCTTATTTTATATACCCAACAAAAAATACCACATAACTACCATGCACTCAAAATATAGGTACTTATTAAGATTTTTTTAAATCTGTAGTAAATTTGAATTTAACTATCAAGAATAATATCCAAACCCTTTTATATGCAGAAATTCCCACTGATAATGATTGTATTTCAAAAGAAAGAATTAATCACAATAAGATGTCACCCCCTAAAAAAATTATTGATGATGACATGCCACCACTCAAATATTCGCTTCTAGCTCTTGATGATAATGATGATGAAATTAAACTACCAGAAGAGATTTCTACTTCTCATCAAACACCAAGTTTAGTAAAAAATTCCAATAAAAAAAATTTGTGAAGGAAGAGAAGTATATGGACAATTAAAAGGCCTTTTAAGGTTGACTAGGCCTCAAAATTTACCTTTATTGAACTTGTAGATCCTGAAAATGGTAATGATACTCCAAAAGAATGCAAATGTATAATATGTTGTTGAAAACTAGGAAAGGAACACATAATGAAACTTAAGATAAGATAGACACCATTGAGAAACATTATATAAAAATATATATGTTAGTGAAGCACACATATGGAAAGACAACAAGAACACATAGATGAAAAAATGTATAAGAATTCATGCATGTAAGATATATACACAATTATGAAAATGATCATAAACATCAAAAAATCCTTATTGAGAAAGGTGGAATAATCAAATCTCAATTTGTAAAAGTTATGCAGTCCAATCTAAAGGCCAAATATATATAGTTGTCTATTGTATACCACATTTTATAAAAGGGCAGACCTATTTATGATTTTTTAGAGTATAATATTTTATTTCAATACAATGGATTTATTGATATTTCACAATCACATTGGTTGGATGGTAGTGCTTGGAAAATGGAAAAATGTCTAACAATGGTTGAGGAGGATTTGAAGAAAAAGTTAAAAATTCATTTGTTATCTCATTATCTATTGGTGATGTCACATTAGTTGACAACACATCCTAGGTTTGCATGCATGTTTATACTTTTGAGAACTATTCAAGGAAACATCATCTATTAGCTATTCAAAATATGGCAGAAAATTATAATGCTAAAAACCTTCACAAATTGGTTATATCTAATTTGAGAGATAAATTTAGGATGAATGATTATACAATAACTACCAAGTTTGTGGGTGTTGGGGATAGTGGTACATCAATAATGTAGGGTCATATATAAATGGCCTTTGTGTTCAACTTCAAACAATAATTTCCCCATATATGATTCTAATTCATTTCATGGTTTAGAAGATGAATATTGCATACAAAATTGTTAGCACCTTTGGTAATATCACAAAAGTAGATCTCATTTGTAACTTGCATGCTTATATGTCAAGCAATCCAAAAAGATTTTTGGGTTCCAAAAATTTTCAATAGGAGTGACTGATCATAAAAAATTGCTGAGAAATGTTGATACAAGATGGATTTGTATATATGAATTAACATGAAATTTTTTTGAATAATATTCATCATTAGTAGGTTTTATTTATAAATATCATAGAGAAGTTGACAAGGAAAAATATTTGTTGTACCATTTTAAAAATTTGGAAATATTACTAACATTATGACAAATTCTCCCAAATTTGAAAAAAATTAGTTGTTTAATAAAACATACGTAGGAGAGATCCATATATATTGTTGACTTCATACATTGAGAAAATGAGTATGTCAATCTCTATATATATTATACGCATCAAATGAAAAATTTTAGGGACCTATTTTTAAGATTTAGAAAAGTTTTATAAATTTCAACCTTGAAATCTATTTGAAATTTGATATCAATGATCATCTTTGTGTCATCGTTAATGGCAAGGAGATACTAATACATGCTTTTTATAGAAGGCTTGATTTTATGGGAGCTAAAATTGAAGAAATACTTATAACACATCTTCTATACTATACTATTTTGTGTGAAACAAGGATGAAATTAAGAAGAATTTCACAACACTTATCTACTAAGATCAAAGATCATTTTGAAGGGGATGATTTGTTGGAGGCGATGGCAATTGTGAGTCCCATATTTTGGAATGGTGATAACGATCAAGAGCTGATGAGAAATTTATTTTGAAAATACATGGGTTCTCTTATTAAGAATTTTAGTAAATATGTAGAGGTCAATTTAGTTTAAATTAAGTATTTTATGAAAAGATTTATTGACATATTATTTAGCACATTTTGGAGTTATAATGGTTGATCAATATTGGTGTCTACGTGAACCAACAAAAAATGGTGAAATTACATGGCCATGGAAAAACATTTATCCTAGAAGCATCATTTAAGAAAATATTAGTGAATATTTATAATTATATATTCTTTGTCAAATAATGATTTTGGGCTCAGTGGAAGATGAAAGAGTATTTAGTCCATTATCTTTCATTAAGTCAAAACTTTGACATGGATTGGATAAAAATCTAGAGACTTATTTGAGATTGTATGTTTCACATTATGTTGCTGGCACCTTTCCTTATGAAAGAGATATGGAAACATGGATTATCTTAATGAATGAAGAGGTGTTATTAATACAACCGCCAATAGAGAAGATGCAAATATTGACACTAAATATGATGTAACACGGTAGATGCAAATGTCACTTATGATGAGCAAGTTTGTCAAGGATTTTTTCAGCTACACGAGTTTTAATTTTATATGTATTGCAATTATCATTTTTCTAAAATCCAATTTCATATCCTTTTTTAATTTTAAAACATTCAAAATATTTAAT
Organism: Torreya grandis; assembly: GCA_037957365.1. Classification (NCBI taxonomy): domain Eukaryota; kingdom Viridiplantae; phylum Streptophyta; class Pinopsida; order Cupressales; family Taxaceae; genus Torreya; species Torreya grandis. Next base: position 1,805,619 of record JARHVA010003419.1, on the reverse strand, counting down.
TCTTAAACATTGTTGATAGCATTTTGATTTTATTAATAGATGTTTTCCAGACCTTAATCCATTGCCCATGCAACTTTCTCCTTTATGTAATTGGTTCTTCAAATGGGTTAAAATTTATTTGTATTTTGAAAGATAGTATTATTAAATATATATTTTTATTAATTTTGATTTTTTTTGACATTTTAACACAATATTAATAGTTTTTGCCCTGAATTATAACTTAAAATTATGATTATTAAAGTCAAATTCTAAGACAAAAGAAGTCTAGAAGCCTATTGAACAACAAGACCTAATTAAGAATAAAAATTATCTTATTGAACCCCTATATTATTATAGGTACATATCAATAATTTTAAATTGATCAAGAATCAAGTGTAGAATAACAAACTAAGAAATAATTTCATCACTAAATTGGATTAAATCACCCTGTAAATAATTAATCAAAACCAGGTTCAACTTAGAACCAAACATTTTAATCATTTGATGTCAAAGAGATCAATAAACTTTCCATTTAACAACGAAGCAAACCATACGTATTGCTTGGACTCCACATCTATAATAATTCCACACTAGCACAACATGTTCACTCCCAAAAAAATGGACTCAACTAAATTGAATGATCAAATGCATAACAAAAGATTTTCCATTATCTAAAACCATGATTGACACTAAATATAATGTTATCAACAAATAACAAACATAGATAAGATTGAAAATGACACAAAATTTCACATTATCATAATTGAACAAGATGAAATCATATCATATTCAAATTGATGTTCAGTGCAAATCCATAGAAAAAAATAATTATAATCCACATCACCATGTTGTTTGAAATACATCAACTCAAAATATACAACACTAGTATAATCACTTTAATGAATGCAATATTTAAAATAAACCATAACTCATTAAAATAAGAGTATTTGAAATGTAATAAACTACTATTTAAAAATTGAAACTTGATTTAACAATTTTAGGAATATTAGTGTATTATTCCTAATTTAGTTGAAGGGTCTGATTAGTAAAATTAGTAAAAAAATATGCAATAATTAAGCTACTAATTTGTATAATTTGATTGTAACTTGAGTTTTTCTAAAAATAGTAATAAGGGTAAGAAAATAAGACTTAGCTAGAAACTGACTGATATGATTGAGACAAAGGCTAGAATTCACTATGTAGGACTAAGACACTATCATAAATTAGAATCTAGACTTCGTTCAATGAAAGTATAAGAGCAAAAAAAATAATACACCTTGGTGTCTAGTGCTATAGTCCATATCTACCACTATTGTCTTGAAGATCTGAGCTTTTTGGGTTTTGTTCACTAGGTTTGTGTTACCCTACCTATGAAATTTTGATAGCTAGAAGTCTATAGAGCTCCCTATAATGCTGATTTTGTCTTCAATCCCTAGACTCCATTGTTATTTAACTAACTTTGAGAAAGAGGGGGGGTTAATGTGTGTAAGATTCACTGAACATGTTTTCACACGCATTGTGTGGGCACACTGCCTACATACTAATATTTCAAAGAGAGATCAAGCCATATGTAGTTCTCCCACTTAATGTGCTTTGTGCAATAGTGTGTATGAAGATGTAAAATGCTAAACTGGGTATTCTTGAGATGACTAGGGATTGGTGTAAGGATTTGAATAAGCTAGAAATAGTAATTGATGGTTGCATTTAGAGAATAGAGAAATATTCTTGAGTAGTCTTTCTTGTATTTTTGCTTGCTTTTTGATATTTTCCAACCCTTTCCAAATGATATTTGAATGATATTTTATATGGATTTATTGGTCATGGGTTAAATTCAATTGTACTAGGCTGACACAATAAATAAGAGGAATAAGGGGAAAATAGTAATCTAGGCTCACAATATGATTAGATAAGAGTAAAGAAAAGGGGACACCCTAGGGTTCAATGCTATAGTCCAAGTTGGGCACTATTATTTAGAGGGTACAGGGCTTGGGGGAATGGAATAAGCATGGACATAGGGTCTTGGCTAAGCTAGAATGAGATCTTGAAACCCTACAAATGATTGAGAATCAATGAAAAGGTGTCTAAAAGGGATATGAAAGAAAAGAGGGACCTATGGGATGAATGCCACAAATCATACTCAAGTTACCAATTTTTACATTTTTTCTGACTACATTTCCCCCCTTTATTCTAATGATGCAACAAAGTGAAATATGAGGATAAAGGAAAAATAGAAAGCGTACCTAAACTTACTTGTAAGGGTGAAGCTCATGAAGCTATGTGATGGTGTGCATAGAGTGAGCATGTTGTGAAGTGTGAATCTACAAGAGAAAACAAAGAGTAGATCAGTTCTTATTAGATACTCTATATCTAAAATAAGAATGTATAAAGTTGGGTAATAGAGAGAGGAAGAGAAAGGAATGAATACACCCCACTAGGTATGCAAACTAATATAAAACTAATTATGATGTTGAGTGATGCTGGATGATGCTGAGTAATACTAGGTATGTGTTGTACTAAGAGTAATATCATGAATGGATTTGAGTGCTTAATTCCTTAGAAGTGGCTTATGAATACAAAGGTTATCCCTTTGGATTCATCATCACCCACTAAGTAAATATAGGTGTTCATACATGTGTTGATTGATGTTTAGACTATGTGTCCAATTCCTTTGAATAGGCGGCTCAAGAATACAAAGGCTAGCTAGTCCTGTAGCTCCATCATTTCCATGTGAAGTGAATCTATAAACTAATATCGGTATGAAATGTATTTCATATGAGATGGATCTTGAATCCTATAAATTCTTTGTAATCTAATATTATTGGTGTGGATAGATGAATGTATGTTAGAAACTAGGCCACTCTTGGCCACTCCAAAAGATGGAGATTAGGCTTGTATGAAAGCCACTCTAAAACTAATGCACTAGGCTTATATGAAAGCCATTCTGAAATGTGGAGGTTAAGATTTTATGAAAGCCATTCCAAAGTGATGCCAACCACCTATAGATGGATTAAGGCACACAATTATTGAGAATACCTAGGTAATATGCTAAACTTAGAAAGAAAAGAAAATAAATGTACCACACACATTGCCTCCAATCATTGGTGTCTAGAACATGGATTTTAATCTAGAAGTTATACCAACTACCGTGTCTAAAATTGGAAGTGAGAGCCATCATTCCACACATGATGTCCCCTATATCTATATTTTTTAAGCAAAAGTTTACTAAAAAATGTTGCTTCTAAACTAGTCTGAAAGTGCAAAATTATAGCTAAACCTACTTTTCTACATGCTTTTCAAAAATCTAGTTTTTTTTGTTTGGATAGGAGCACTAAAAATAGAACACTCTAGTGCTTGGCACTATTATCCATGTCTAGTGCTATTGTCCTTTGCTAAAACTAAAAACTATTCTAGAATCATCACTATTTTTTGGTTTGTTTTGCTTGGTTTGACCTCTGATTGCTATTCAATCTAGTTTTTCAACTTGTAGGAGCTCTAATCTCTATGGAAAAAATCCTATTTGTTGTCCCCTCTTTTGAGGGTAGGAATGAAGACCCTACAATGAATGCCCTCAGAATAAATATCCCTACAAGTGTGTTATGCTTTGAAATACATGATAAAGCAATGATAATTAGTAATATATCTCAAGATAGAACATAGTCTGTAAAGGATATTGTTAGATCAATAGGGGTATACATAGATAGATATAACATAATAATATGTGCAATAAATTCAATTGAAACTAGAATTAGAAGTTTGGTTAGTTTTTAGTTGTTAGTTGGTAAGGAAGGATGAAACATGATGTCCATCATGGCATCCAAGATAGAAAGATAATGCATGATGTGGATCATGGCATTGCAAATAATGAGAAGCAAACAAGCAACAAGCACATAAGGTAAGTATCAAGAAGCATACAAGAGTGGATAACGGGACAAGAAAACAAGGGACATGGGAACATGTCACTCAAACTAGAAATCAAACATACAAGGCATGTTCAAATACCATATTCACATACATTTGAAAATAAATAATGTTGACGTGAAAGCCACAATCACGTAGAATATTATAGGTATAGGACATTGGAAAATGTCCTAATGCACACACATGAATAGAATAAAAGGACATTGGAAAATTTCCTAAGGCACATATATGAGACAAAATAAGAATTGAGAAATGCAATCACATCTAGCTACGTAAATTAAGAAAGGAAAGCATATAATATACTGGAAATATAATCATAACTAACCAATCAAAGCAATAAGTGAAAGTATGTAAGACATGGAGTAAAAGACTAGGTATATGTTAAGAAATACACAAGTGATATTTATTATTGAATTTCGATAGAGTAATCTATGTAAGCTATCAAGTAATTTTCATCAACATGATAACTAGAGTATGTGGTGTAGGAATAACATAACCTGGATGGTGTAGTCATGTAGAAAATACCCCCAGGATGTAGATATATTGATGTATCTCTCAAATTTAGAAGTGGGATACCCCCTAAATGGATAGAGTGAAGCAATCAAAGATCTAGATGTCACTACACACACTCAAATAAGATTAAGTGAAACATGGTAATGTAGATAAATTGACAAACAATAGTAGAGAACAACAAATGTAAGTCTAGCATGGTAGTAGAAAAGTAAAGCATGGATAATGCATATAATTGAAATGTTTTTGTGTTTTTCATTAATTGAATGTTTTTGGATTTTTTTATATAATCTATGAATAATAAATCATAAGAAGACTATTTACAAAAAATTGAAAAGAAGCTATGTACAATCAAGCTAAAATATTATGTATAGGAAAACTAAGAAATTATATACAAGTAATACTGAGAAGAAATGATGCTAATTGATGAGTCTCATTGGAGACTCCATATCATGGTGTATTGTATCAAAAAAATAATCATGCATGATTATGAAGCATGAGGGAATGGATACGAATATGACTTTGAATATTTGTATTCATTGTTGGTATCTTGAAAATCATAATAACCTGTATTGTTCCACTCATCATTATCATCTAGATTTTGAACCAATGGAATGCTAGTGTTTATTTTTTTTGTATCTATATCTTTTCCTTTGATAAATTATTTATGTGAATGATTTTCCTTATGATGTTAAATAAATCCCAAACCTTGGTGACAAACATTATCAACTGTTAGAATAGGAGTAGTGATGCCTTGAGCCTACTTGCCCAACGCTTAACTTTGATAATTAAACTGTTGTAGATATTTTTGACCAAAATGATATTGATTTGAAAGTTGAGCCTCATTTTGGAGAGGTATATTTGTATCTTTTTCATGATTTACCTATGCTTTTGGTACTATTTGTTGCTCTAATTTTGATTTTTAATCCTTTTGTTATTCTGAGTTATGCTTTGGGAACTACTTTTATACTGTTTCTAAATTTGACCCTTTGTGAATGTGTTCCTATCTCACTATGGATTTATTGACTAATCTACCTTGTACAAGGTCCTCATTAGCAATTATCTATTATATATGTTTATTCAATGTCAAACATGAATCTGTGTGATGCCCAAACATTCTATGATATGCATAATAATATCTGGATCTTCTCACTAGATGTAGAGGAGGTAGTTTGATCAACTTAGATTTAATCATTTCCCTTAGTACCTGACTTGAAATCTTATTTTATCTTTGATTGCTTATTAAATCACTAGTTTTAGGGTTACTTGGTTGTTATTTATTATTTTTATATGTAACATTGCTTGAAACCAATTGACTAAGTGAAGGTGCATATACATGATTGGCACTAAGATGCCTTTGAGGATTTTTTATTATAATCTAATTTTCCAATTTTGTGATCTTGTCATGTAATATTTTATTTTGTGTTTGTAAATATAAAATTAACTTGCTCATACTAATTATTTGATCCTTTAGAGTCTCACAAGTGTAAACCCTAGTTGCTTCCGATTGAACATGTAAGCACATATGTTGAAGATGGTTTGAAGAAGCTATAGGTTGAATGTATGCATTATGAACAATAGTATAGGCTACCTCACCTTTGGGAGGGGTGATAACATGTAATTGGTTATAGGGAAAGTAGCTATCACCCTCTTGGGGGAGAGGAGGAGAAGGAAATTCTTTCCTAATATAAAATAAATTATCATGTGAAATTGGAATACTATGTGCATCTATGTTATCCTTGAATGGAGTGCATGAATTATTTTCATTTTCAATATTATAAGTAAGAGTAAGATAGTTATCATTTATACATTCTTTTTTCATTGTTTGAGATGACAATGTAGAGTTAAAAACATGAGATTGAGCATTTAAAGTATGCATTGAAAATGTTATTCGATTTCATTTATATTTTTGTAATTTGAACATAGAAGTAGAAAAATATTTATATGCATCTAGGTATGAATGATGTATGTGGAATAAAATTCATGAAATTTGAGTTATAAGTTGTATAGCAATATGTTTATAATGAGAATTCCAAATAAGAGATAAAAAACAAAAGATAGAGAACATGGAATTGTGCATTAATGCATAAGGAACTTTGATATGTGATATAATATTTTAAATATGTTTAGAAAGATAAACATAAAACTTTTTCCATATGAGAGATAGAAAGTAAGTAATGAAACCTTGTATTAAAGACAAGTAAACATTGCTTTTAAGGAGAGGGATCTTACTATTTTTAACAATAACTTTCTTAATATCATCTCATATTATGAAAAGTAAGCATAAAATGCAAAGAATGAGCTTTGTACTAACATATGGTAAACTTCATTATTCATTTACATTATAGGAATGCATATGGTCTCCTTATTTTTTCAATAAATGTAAGAAATATGTGTAAATAGGTAAGATCCATTTTTGTTTTTATGTGGAATTTGATTTTAGTTGTAAGGTGATACCTCAAGCAAACAAAGGGACCCAGTATATGCAACTAGGGTTTTGAAAAATGATATTTTTAAAATTACTAAGAAATTTTAAAATTTAATGTGAATTTGTGATTTAAATATGTAGGTAGAAAATTAAAAAAAATATTGGAAAAATTAGGAAAGAATTTACCCTAGGGTCTCTAGGGTTTTTATGTGCAAAAGGACCTAATAAATTCAACTAGGGTTTTGAATAAATTATTTTAAAAATTACTATTTTTAAAAAATAATAATGTGAATTTTTGATTTAAATATGCAGGTAAAAAATAAAAAAAATACTAGAAAAATCAGCAAGGAATTTACCCTAGGGTTTCTAGGGTTTTTATACACAAATGAAGTCAGGTTCACCAAATGATTTAACAATTTTAAGAATATTAATGTATTATTCCTAATTTAGTCAAAAGGTCTGAGTAATAAAATTAGTAAGTAAATATGAAATAATTAAACTATTAATTTGTATAATTTGATTGTAACTTGAGATTTTCAAAAATTAGTAATAAGGGTAAGAAAATAAGACTTAGCTAGAAACTAATTAATACGACTAACACAGAGGCTAGAATTCACTATGCAAGACTCAGACACTATTGAAAATTAGGATCTAGTATTCATTTAGTGAAAGGATAGGAGTGAAAAAAATAGGACACCCTAGTGTCTATCACTATAGTCTACCTTTATCACTATTGTCTTGAAGATCTGAGCTTTCTATGTTTTATTTTCCAGGTTTGTGTGACCCTGCCTGTGAAGTTTTGATAGTTGAAAGTCTATAGAGATCCTTCTAGAGGTGATTTTGTCTTCAAACCCTAGAATCCATTATGCTTTGAATAAATTTGATAAATGAGGGGGTGGGGGGGTTAATGTGTGTAAGATTCACTGAACATGTTTCCACACCCCTTGTGTGGGCACACTGCCTACATACCAACACTCTGAAGAGGGATCAAGCCATATGTAGTTTTCCTAGTTAATGTGCTTTCTGAAATAGTGTGTATAAAGATGAAAAATGCTAAATTGGGTGTGCTTAAGATGACTATGGATTGGTGTAAGGATTTGAATAACCTGGAAATAGTATTAGATGGTTATATGTAGAGAATATGGAAATATGCTTGAGTAGTCTTGTTTGTATTCTTTCTTGCTTTGTGATATTTGTCAACCTTTCCAAATTATATTTGAATGGGATTTTATAAGGATCTATTGGTCATGGGATAAATGCAATTGCACTAGGTTGACACATTGAAGAAGAGGAATCAGGAAAAAATGGTAACCTACACTTGAATTGTGATTGGATAGGAGCATTGGAAAGGGGACATCCTAGGGTCTAGCACTATAGTCCAAGTTGGGCATTATTTTTTGGAGGGTAAATGACTTAGAGGGATGGAATAAACATGAAAAATGGTCTTGGCTAAGTTAGAATTAGGTCTTGAAAGCATATGAATGATTGGGAATCAATGAAAAGGTGCCTAGAAGGGTCATCAAATAAAGTAGGAGGGACCTATGGGATGAATGTCACAAGTCATATTCAAGTTACTAATTTTTTCATTTTATATGAATACAAAACTTAAAATTTTCATTTTAAATTATTGTTTAAAACATAAAATTGCCTTTTGAAACATAATGAATAGTTTGCAACATTAGAAAATATCATTTTTTAAAAGACCCATTGTCCACATGCTCACTAGCATCCTTTGAAACCCTTGCCTCCCCTTCCTCTATGCCATCCTTTAATATGCCTACCATTTAAAGATCCTTTTCAACATAAATAATATTTCAAGATTTTCTCTTTCTTTGTTTGTTGTATTTCCTACTAAAAGAAGACTTGGATATGCATTTGTTTTCTACTTCAATAAAATATTAGGGTCCATTCCATGCTCCTTAATTATTTTCTTGAGTGTGTTGTTATTTTAATTTAATATAATAATATTTTATTTGAAATTAATGGCATAATTTAAAATTTTTGATGCATTTTTCAAATGTACATTAAGGACCTAGGCTTCATTTTTTAGGTTTTTATATCTTTCCCACAATTAAAAAATGAAATATAATTAGATAAAAACTATAATATATTTATTAAAAATGATGATAACTTACCAAATATTTTTCTTTCTTCATAATTATAATCACAACAAGGTTTATGTATTTTTCCCATTTATTAAAGTATGCTTGGGATTTGGCATTTAAATTATCTAGTATGTTTAGCATAATACTCAAAATATTGTCATTATAATCATTAAAAACTGAAATTGACCTAAATTTAGCTTGATTAAATAAAAGCATCAATATTTGTGGGTTTATGTTGAACTGATGAAAACAAATTAAATCTCTAGGATTAGTTGTGATAATGGGATTTTATTTATTTGATCAATGCTTTTTACCTTATCTCTCATACTCTTACAATGTCTAGTTCATCTAAAACACCATCAATATTTGAAATTATACTTTCTAACAATAAATTATTCAATGGAAAAGTAATAATGTCATATTCTAACAACTCAATATGGTCTATAGTTAGTGGGATAGGGGATGAAGAGGTATAAGGTGCATCCTGAGTAGGTACACTTTGAATTACAATAAAATCATAGGGATTAAAAGAACTAGAAGTGAGGTCTCTACTTTCAATCCCCAAATATTCCTCATCAAGATTAATATGTTATAAACATATTAATCCTTGCATGTTAGACACACCTTCGATAGGGAAATTAAGAAATTTAGAACCTAAAAATTATATTGTTCCTTTGCTTTGTTTTAGAAATGAAATATTTTCCCCCTTGTGAAAATTTTGGTTAGTGGTAATGTTGGTGGCATACTTTTCCTCACAGATTGAGGGTGACCTAAAAAAAGAAATTATATTTAAAAAGGGTAAATTAAAAAACAAAACTTAATACTAATTTAAAATTTAACATTTAGTACTTGTAGTTGGAGAGGGTATGTCCTCCAATATACATGTCATATTTGGAGTCAAATTGGTGGTTTCAACTACAAGACACAATAATTCAGTCAATAAAATCTCTAACTTAAGAAGAAACAATTCAAAAACCTAAATTTGGAATGTAAAAAACCTTAAACAAGTTGTCATGAAGATTATGACACTTGACTTTTTGGGATTTGTTAAATTATTTCAAGTTCAAGGCCAATGGATTTAGATTCAACTTCAAAAATTAAAGAAATAAATAAAATAATAGAAAAAATAAATTTTCATGATGTATCATTTATCATTGAAATTTGAAAGTATGAAAACATGTATGTGAGATGATTTGAAAGGAGGCCTTAGACATTTGGAAGTTTTAAATGAATGAAACAATTATTCTGCAGACTCATAATCTCTAAAACCTTTAGGGGCATGATGTCCTTTTAAAGAAACTTGTCTTTGTGTGCTAAATGCATGAAGTATTAAATATAAAAAGCAAAGAAATATTATGCTTTAAATTTGTAAGAATTTATAAACTAAACCATTAAGGTGATTCATTTTAATGCTAAAATAACCTCTTACTCATATAAAAACAAAAAAATTGTGCTCATTTTTTGATGAAGCACTATTGGAATTGATGTTTTCTAAAAGCCATACAAGATCAATTTGGAGTTGATGCTTATATTGAACCTTGTCTCTCTATTTTTATATCAATACATTAGAGGTTTTAGTAAGATTGTGTTGGTTTCATATTATGGCGTAGATGAGGCCCTCAAAATTACATTTGGGAATCCAATCATTGTATGTGTTTGTTTACTATATTAGTTTTAAAATATTAGGGCATAATCGATTATTGAAAATGTATTTACATGTGGAATCTAGTTATTGTTATAGCCTATCAATCCGTAGGTAAATCATTCTAGAAAACATGAGAGAGAATAAGAAAAAAATTGTGCAAAAGTGTTAAAATGAGGGAAAATGGGATACTCATAAGCGATGGAAAATCCACTACCTAATAACCTAGGGAGTTGGTTGCATATGTAATTGAATGATTTTTTAACCAAATAGTTGCACCACCTAACCAAATAATACCAAGCACTATTCAGATGCATTATGTAATTGACTGAAAAATGTTGGTATTCATTTGAATTATGAAACCATATGGTAATTATTTTTGATTGGTTACATAATGCAACTGAATGACAACATTCATCAGCCAATTTCATAAAGTAGTCAAATAATAACTTTTTCTAAGTAGTTGCACAATGTAACCAATTGACAACCTTTACCATTCGGTTGCATTATCCAATCATTAAATTGCATTCTACATACATTCAATATCTTTTTCTGATCAGTTACATAATGTAATCGATCAGTTATAGCTGCCATCCAGTCCCACAATGCAATTGAACAGTTGTATAAAAAAAAAAAACACTAGAAAATTTGCCAATTCACCTTAAAAATTTGCCATGCCTAAAAAATAGTTATCTATAGATTTGGTAATGAAATCCATGGGTATTTATAATAAGGGCTCTTAAAATTTACCCTGGTTTAGATTATGTGTTCCAAACAAAACATTTTTTGTCTTTGTATACCACCTCTATGATTGTTTCACACATTACACTAAAATTATTGATGAATTTCCCATAAATCTTATGAGGCCATGAAATATTCACACTTTAAACGTGAATTTAGGTGATGACCATTCAAGTGTAGTTCACATATTTTATAGATCCATATTTAAACCTTATCAAATTATCACTAACCCTAAATATACTATCTCCTTCTTCATGAAGTTATATTTATTAAAATTTATGATGAAATTTTCATCTCAAAAATGTTGCACCACTTGTCTCAAAAGCACAAAGTGTTATTAATTTATCATGTTGAAGATGAATATCTCATCCAAATATACAATGAAAATCTTAGTTGGAAATGGTTTCAACACTTCATTTATTAGTCTCATGAATGTTCTCAACATGTTATTCAACTCAAATGGAATGCATAACCACTTATAAAATAATCCCTAAATTTTGAATTTTGTCTTACACTCATTACCTTCCTTGATTCATATTTGGTGAAATCAAATATTTAAGTCAATATTTGTTAAGTATTACACTCCACTTAACAATCCATCAAATCATTCATGTGTAGAAATGGACACACATATCTAATTTTAATTTTTTCATGGCTATGGAATTAGTGGAAATCCTCCATTCACCTCTTTTATTAGGCACTAAAATTGTTGGAACTGCATAAGGGCTCAAACTTTCTCTTATCAACTCCTTTTATAACATCTCATATACATGATTGTGTACCTCTACATTATCTTTAAGTGTCAATATATATGTTGTTTGGTAAACTTGATTCTATAATAAAATCCATGTGATGATTTATACTCATAATGGGTGAAAATAAATATGGTATATTTTTTGAGAAATCTCTATAAATTATCTCAAAATTTCTTTCACTTCATGTTGAAGTGTTTCTTCTATGCCCATGTTTACAAATTGTGTGGGCTTTAACATTAGTGAAAAATATGGGGTCTCCTCCACTTATTTTAGGAATCACTTTCAAAAAATCATAAAATATCTTGGACCTATTTCTATTTATTCACATTAATCCTTCAAATTAATTAACACTTATTTCCTCCCATCCTTCACCACCATGTATGTGTTTGCATAGACATCATGTTGTGCCTTCCTATCAAAATATCACATCCTTCTAAGTAACATATTAAAAAAATACATGGGAATTATGTTTCACATGAATTCATATTTATATGTGATATTATGGAAAATTACCAAGCATTTCTCATTCACTAGAATCTAATGCCTCTTTAGTAACCAAAATAACTTGTATGGATATGGATACAAAATCCTCTTCAGCCCAACATTTTCAACCATGCTTTTTGAAACAATATTATTAGTAATACCATTATAAAAAATCATCATGAAATTCTTTCCTTCATACTCATAAATGGTTCTAAATAAAATCCTTTGTGAAATACTAATTTCCTTTTTTCCTCATTTTGACAATGCCCTTTTCATCAAGGAAGTTTATCTATATTTTTTATCTTATCCATTATGAATAGACATAGTTTTATCTTCATCTTATTCAATTATATATGAATTCACATAATTTGTTATAATTTCATCATTATTTACTTATTAAAATTCAAATGATTTATGAAAACTTAAATTCTTTATGTACATAGTCTCCACATCTAAATCATGTACCCATGCATCCTCTTCTTCTACCCCACCCATAAGATCATATACATTTGGTAATATATCATATACCATTTTGTGCACTAATATAATTTATATATGATGTAATATATTATACTCATTACATATAATAAATTCTATTGTTGTTTCCTTTTTTTGGGAAAGTTTAAACCTTCCTCTTACTCATGATAAACCTTATTTTTTGTAAGAAAACTTCACATATTTCAATTCACACTGATAGGATTTTTTGAATTGATTAATATGAATCATTCCAAACACATCTTAAATGTAAATTCACAATCCATTCATATACCTTGAAATATTAATGCCATCTTAAATGTTACCCTCTCTTACAACATGACCATGAAACTCTTTAGTGTAATCCTTTATACTCATCTTCATTCAAAAATTTTAAACCTTCTTTGAAAAAATTAGATTATAATCTAAAGTTATAAAATTATCCATTGATTTTTAAACTACTTTATCCCAACTCTTGATTTTATATTTAGCTCTAAAAAATCTATCCATCTACACATGATCCCACCATAAAGATGTGTGACCCTTCAACTTGGTGCTTATGAATTTAAATTTATTTAAATATTTTATACTCTTATAATTTGAAATATTTATCTAACTCAATGATAAAATCAATGAGATATTTAGGAAAAAAACTCCTTAAATAGTGAGAAGTGTCAAATTTTGGCTTATTATTCATCCTTGTGACTACACATACAAATCTATCCTCAAGTTTATTGACCAATTCTTATTATATGACCTAGTTCTCAATCATTTCATTTACAACTTCATTACTGATGTCATCATCCACTAAAACACCTCAAAATTACTTGATATTCATAGCCTTTCAATGGGATTACATTTTTTCTCATCATTTTTTCCATGTTTGAAAGTTTTTCCTCCATAGGCTCTCATAAGAAATCCTTATCTATGTGGCATTTCCTTGAAATAAAATTAAAAAAAACTCCATATTCTATGAAAAAAATTCTTAAATATTTCTTCACTACTTTCTTCCCACACTCATAAATGCAAAAAACTATACACATTCACCTACTGGGAAGAAACATTTCTTGGTTACTAAATTATGTATTCACTATTTTCATTAAGTTTTCCATTTCATAACAACACCCCTAATTTCAATCATATAAGTGATTGGAGGTAAAATAAATACTATAAAAAAATTAAAATTTTAGAATAAAATAATGAATCCATAGCCCAATAGATAAGGCCTGGTGAAAATTATTCAATGTTCTATCTAGAGCAATGTGATCTCAATGTTTAGATGCACAAATATAAAATTAATACATATAAGGTTCCTCAAAATAGGTTGGTTTGCATTCTCAACTATTTTTTATTCATAAATAACTTGGTGTTCAATGTCTTCATGGAAACATGCAACAATCCTCTTGATGTTGATGATTTTCTTCTTGTACTAATTTATATTATCATCAAGGTAAAACATCCTCAACTACATTAAAATATTTTGTATATCCAATAACACAATCTATTATAGGTGGATCCCTTGGAGTCTTCACAAAGGTCATTTTTTGGTGTCACAGTATCTTTAAAGGAGAAAATTCATGATAAACCGATATGATATAAGTAGAGAATATTATATTTAGGAAAGCACTCAAGGATAAAATTCCAATGATTCATTTTGGTGTCAAAGAGTAGCATACCTCTCTGCAACTTTTTATGATTGTTTAATGATAAAAATTGAATATTAAAAATCATCCAATTTGTGTATTATCATGTTCAACAAGACAAAGTGTCAAATGTCATTTTGAAAACATGTGAAAATTAGTCATATCTCAAATCCCATCAGAAATTTTGAAGGATTTACTGAGAAATTTTATAATTCAAAATCTCTGGTAGTCTTATTTGGGTCTTTTTATCCAATGATGTCTACAAGTTTATAAGTTAAAATATCATATTGATTATCATATTTAGAAGTTTGATTAGGTATCTATAACTTTAGAATATTTCACTAGTGCTAATTAGGCATGTTTCTCTGATTTGGTAAAAAATGTCCAAAAATAACATTGAATAACATTGGTTGTTGGGATTAAAACCTATGTGAGCATCTCAAAAAATATTAAGGAGAGGGATAAATAAAATACACAAAACAATACTCAGCATAAACAAAAAAATAACAAAGGACACACAAATTAATAAAACTCATATATATAGATTCAAAACAATTAATAAATATTATTGATTACACATTGATCAAGAACTACATCTATTACAACTACTTCTATTTACATGATTAGTTTTAGAACTTATCTTATGTGCTACTATGCATTTTTCAGTTTTCTATTTTTATCTAAGCTCTGCCTGATAACATTCTTCTTAAATTGATGTGTCTGCTATAACTATTTCATGCATCTCCTTGACATGTTGTACCTAGTTGATCTATTATATATGTCTATTCTATTACTTTGTGCATCTCTTTGAATTCTATTTTTATGCCTTTATCGCTAAGATAAACAACTCAAAAAAATCAAATAGTTTGAGCATTAATGTTTTTTATCAGGTTTAAAAAATGGTCTGCTAAAAGAGATCTCTAGTGCTAGGAAAGAGTGCTATCATAGGTAGGTGAAGTAAATATTATAATATTATAACACTCCCCCTTAATATTTACCTTCTTTTCATGCTCTATAGAGTGTTTTTAAACCATCAAAACATCTTGGAAGCTTACTATAAACTATTTTTATGCCTATGGACCTTTTTTATTCATCTCTAGAGCTGGACTGATGAGATCTAGAGCTAGTTTGATGGACTCAAGATCCAGAATAGTGAACTTTAGAGCCATCCTATAGCACTCCAAAACAAACCTATAGGACTCCATAATCATACTAGTGGACTCTAGAGCCATCCTATTGGACTCTAGAGCTAGCCCATAGGACTCTAGAGATAACATGTGAACCTCTTAAGCTAGTGTTGATGCATTTATGACCTCTAATATTTTTATTAAATGATCAAAGCTATATTTTAAAAAAGTATTCATTAAAATGTTAGAAACCTACTGCTAAAATATGAAAAATTGAAGCTCAATCTCTCTATGTTCTACTAGCTCCCTTATGAATTGAAAATAGATCTAGATATGCTTGATATGTCCATGGAAAATTGGATTATCCATCAGGGATATTAAGGATACATTATCATAACATATTAAAGTAACATCTCCTTGTTATTCATTCAAGTTAGCCAATATTCTCTCAAGCTAAATATCCTAACATGCAACTATATTTACTATAATATATTCAACTTCTATGATGGAGACAGAAAATATCAATTGTTTCTTAGATGCCCATAAAATGGCTCCCAAACCCATGTGGAACGCATATCCTAATGTGTTATTCCTATCATCTATACTATATAAAAAAATCATTGTTAGTATAGTCAACCAACTCAAATTCACTTGATGTAGTATATAAAATGTCATAGCTCTTAGTGTCATTAACATATCTCAAGATTCTCTTGCCTACTTATCAATGTGTATCCTTGGGTATCTCCATGAATTTTTAAATCATACTTAATGCATACATTGTATCAAGCCTAGAAGATATGAAGTACATTATAATTTTAACCATGCTTTTGTATAAGGTTGGATTCACTTCATTTCTGAAATATTATTTACTCAACTTCAAACTTGTGGTTGTTTGTTGTTCAACATTTTGAATCTATTTAAGATTTTTATGAAATACACAGATTGTGAGATGAATATTCCATGATCTATTTTTTATACTTCTATGCCATGGAAATACTTTAAAAAACCTAAGTCTATCATTTCAAATTATATTTTCATCACTTCTTTGAATTCAACAATGAAGAGATCATTATTTCCTTTAAAAATCAGATCATCTACATATAAGAAAATAATAAAAATATTACCATGGCTTGCATTGATGTAAAGTGGGATCACTAAAACTTTTGATGAAGCCATTTCTAATAACCTAGGAATTAATTCTACTATACCATGCCCTTGGTGCTAGCTAAACCTATTTACCACTTTTTTCATCCTATACACCTTCATTTAAGAAGGTAGAATTCACATCCATTTGATAAAAATTCCACTTGTTTGGGTAGATATTTCTAGGACAACTCACATGGTTGCCATTATTGCAATGGGAGCATATGTCTCATCATAATCTCTTACAAGTTATTGTTTGCATCCATTAACAACCAACCTTGATTTATGCCTCTCAATTTTATCTTCTGTTATACTCTTGGTATTATAGATTCAATTAAATTCATTCATTTGTTTAACCTTGGGTAATTCAAATATATCCCATGTTTTGTTTCTTTCTATTGTGTCTATTTTCTGATATATGGCTTTACACCATTTCTCTTCTTTCACTGCTT
Organism: Torreya grandis; assembly: GCA_037957365.1. Lineage (NCBI taxonomy): Eukaryota > Viridiplantae > Streptophyta > Pinopsida > Cupressales > Taxaceae > Torreya > Torreya grandis. The sequence goes on along the minus strand of JARHVA010003419.1, from coordinate 1,788,219 downwards.
CTTTAAAATATTAAGGATCAATTTGATAAAATAAATCAAAGTTTAGAGTTTCATCAATATCACCATACCTTGGATTATCATAAATATCCCTTAAGATACTTATATTGGAAATAGAAAATCAAGGGTTGGATTTGAACTACTGATAAAGTTACTTGACTAAGAAGTATGTTATGAAACTGATGTAGATGGAAGTGCTACCAGAGGTTCACCTTTATGTTTTATGACTAGTTCAACTTGGTTGCTAATAGTTCTCTCTTAATTTACATATTATACATCATCCATAGGTACCATTACTAAGACATGCCATCCCATGATTCATTCTTAATGAATTCAACATCCCTGATAGTCACTATCTTCTTGGTAATAGGGTTGTACAATCTATATGCTTTAGACTCTTCACTATAACTAATGAAGATGCACTTTTCTCCTTTGTAATAAAAATTATACCTCTTCTCCTTTGGTATAAATGCATATAACACACACCCAAATATTCTTATGTGTTCTACACAATATTTTTTATTTGTCCACTCTTTTTGTGGTGTCTTATCTTGTACAACATTTGTGGGACATCTATTTAGGAAGTAAAATGTTTTTTATACATCCCCACCCTAATATTCATTTGGAAATCCCTTGGAATTTTACATTCTTGTAACCATCTCTTGGATTGTTTTATTATTCTTTTTAGCCACTCAATTTTGTTGTGGAGTGTACCTAGAAGTGAATTAATTTTTAATGCCTTCATTTTTACAAAAAAATCAAAACTTATTTAGAGACACACTCTCCCCCTCTATATATTCTTAGGACCTTGATGAAATGTCCATTTTTGCTCAACCAAAGCCTTAAACCACTTGAATTTATAAAAAAAATCATATTTATGTTTTAATAAATAAATCCAATTCTTCCTACTATAATCATCTATGAAGGTCAAGAAGTATTCATTCTTGAAATGGGTGGGAGTTTTCATTGGGACACATAAGTTTGAGTTTAACAACACAAATGGTGTTTTCCTCATCCTAGATAAATCTAATTGAAAGGGATGCCTATGATGTTTTCCTAAGATACATGCCTCACATTTTCTATTAGGTTCTACTATTGTTTATAAACCCCTAACCATATCTTTCTTGGATAAAAGATTTAATATAGAATAAATAAAGTGACCATACCTTAAATTATAAATTATGGATGTGTATTTCATGACTATTTTAAAGTATTAATAATGTAGTATTGATGTCCTCTTGATGTCCTTAGGAGGAGTAATTACAAATTATGTATAATTATTTTGCATCTTAAAGAGAAACATATGGTTTTTTGTCATTTGAATTGTAGCTATATTTTTATTTCTCCCATCCTTATCAAATATTGTGCACTCTCCATTATCCATCAAGACTCCATATCCTTTTTAGACCAGTTATCTAATTCTCAAAATATTGTGTTTTAGATTTGGTGCATAATAGACATCTTAGATTGCTATTCTTTCACTCTGTTTGGTGCAAATAATGACAACCCCTCTACCCACAACATGATATTTTTCATTTTCTCCCATCTTAATCTAAGACTGAATGTTATTTTAAATGGAAGAAAACAAGTTTTCATTACCACTCATGCAGTTACTACAAGTGTTGTCTAAATACCAAACTTCAACACTAATCTACTTAGTAATGTTACACATAAGTAACATATTTAGATTTTTTTTAGATTTACTTACATTTCATTTGATAAATTTGCACTTTGCCTCTAGTGGAGACACAACCTCTTTCTAAGTTCACTAAAAAAATGGCCATATTTATGATAATAGTAGCACTACAATTTTATTTTTTCATACCTTTGGTTTGAGGTACAACTCTTTTTCTTGTTTTAGGAGTCTAACTAGGAGTTGATTGCTCCTTCTTGGTTATTTGATCTTACTCTTCTAGAGTAGATTATTCCTATGCCTCTAAAATTTTTGCCTCTATTATCTTTTACTCTCCCCTACCTCTGGTCTAAGCTTTAAAATCTTATTATAGGGATAAGGTGTAGATCTATTTAGTCACTATTCATGGGTATGTAGTGAACCCATCAACTCATCCATTGTCATATTTGAAAGGTCCTTAGATTTTTATATTCAATGAAAATAGGGTCAAATATTAAGGGAAAGTTCCTAAGGATATTTTTATCAAGCATTTATTATTCCATAACTTATTTATTAATCCTTAAATAATTTTTTAAAATAGAAACTATTGTATGAAAATCTAAAATGGACTCACCATACTTCATTTGAAGAGTTTAAAACTCTCTCCTAATCAATTAAAGTTTTACTAACTTCACCTTATTAGTTCTTTGTAGGAGTTTTGAAGAATTTCCCATGCCTCCTTTGAGTAGTTAACTATTGATATTTTGGGATATATGGCTTTTGTCATTGTCATTTCAATCAAATTCATGGCTTTGGCATCCTTCCTCCTTGTCTACTTTAACTGAATCTTTTAGGAATTTGATAATTCATTGTAGGCAACTTGGCCAGTCACTTCTGTGAATCTACTAACCACTAAATCCCACAAGTCATTTTTAACCATTATGATCTTCATCTTTTAAACCCAAAAATCATGATTTTATCTACAAAAATTGGAGGATATTTCTAGATTTTACTATTTATTCCAGCCATGCTAGAGACCTATCTCTAATACCAAATGTCAAGAGTAAAACCCAAGTGAGCAACTCAAAAAATAGTAAGTAGGGGGATAAATAAAATGAACAAAAAATAATAACAAACAAATAATATGGGAGACATAGATTATTAAAACTCTCTTTCTCATATATATATATATATATATATATATATTTAAAACAACTAATATATACTATTGATTACACATTGATCAAAGAACTATATCTGTTATAGTGAATAGTGTTTACATGATTGGTTTCAATACTTGTATTATATGTTGTTGTATATTATTCATTGTTTTGTTTTACTCTAAGCTATACCTGATAACATGCTTCTCAAACTATTGTGTCTACTAAAATTATTTCATGCATGTCTCTGACATGCTCTACCCAGTTTCTCTATTCTATCTATCTATTCTAATGCTGCATGCATGTCTTTGACTACACTTTTTATGCCTTTTTTCTCAACTAAAGGACTCAAAAAATAAAATAGTCTGATCATTAATGTTGTTTAGTGGGTTCAAAAAATAGTTTTTTAAAGGAAATCTCTGGTACTGGGAAAGAGTGCTATCAAAGGTAGGTGAAGGAAAGATTATAATATTCTAACATTGGTTAGGTTAAAATATTCAATTAGGTCAAGAACAAATTCAAATATTTCAAATTGGGAAAAAGGACCGATTAAGTCTTGTAAATAAGGAACCATTTTCTATAGTATTAATGAGGTTCAAAACCTTAATAGGTCAAAAAACCTTTCAAGTTTTTCCATCAATGTTTATCGAATGATGAAACTTGAATATGTCTCAATGGTGAAAAAGTGGTAATATAATGTTCATCAAGATTAAAAATCCAACCAAGTATATGAAAATTCAAAACAATCTCAATAGTGTCTATCAGGCTTAAAATCTAAATTAAATCTTTGAGGAAACAATGATGTTCTCCAAAATTGATATCAGGTTTAAAATATGATAGGGTAAGAAGGAACGTTGACAAGAAATTAAAAAAATATCAAAATAATCAAAATAAATATTGATAAAGAAAGAAAATATTAGTGAAAATCCCACTCAGGTATTTAAGGCCATGGATCCTTTCTAGTGTTCACAATGGAGTTATTCAGTTATTGAACTATCGAATGGGAACTCTTATAGACATATTCAATGATCATGATGGGCCTATTTTAGTAGTACACATTTTCACAAAATATAAATATGATTAATGTATGGAGGTGATGATTATACAATAAAAGTTTGGAACTACATAATGTGTCAATGCCTTTTTACAATTGCATTATTTATTTCCACATTGATATTTTTAGTGAAAGTGATGATCATATAATAAGGATATGTAATTAGTAATATCAGGTTTTCATATCTATTCTGACTAATCACAATCTTATGTGATGTGTGCCTCTTTTCATCCTACGTAGGATCTGGTTGTTTTAGCATGTTAGATAAAATAATTCATGTAGGATATAAGTAATTGAAGGAAAAATTAAATTATTTTCCATACTAAAGATATCCTCTATTCTCCATTCTTTAATGAATTATTGAATAGTCTTATTTTGTTAAGACACAAAGTTCCATATCCTCCAAATCTCACTAGAATCTAATATTCCATTAAAGAAGATTTTGATAATAAGATAGCTAATCACTTTATTCAATAATTATAGAGAATCTATAAGAAGAATATAATGATAAATGTAGTGTTATGAAGCCTACCAAATCAAAGATATGAGATTTATTTTATAAATGACACATTGAAAAAATGAGAAAATTTAACTAGACTCAAAAAGGTCAAGTTAAAGTTGAGTCATGGTTTGGCATAACTCAAAGTGTCAACTAAGGTTGATATGATTTAAGATAGGGTCAAGTTATAAAGTAGTTATGGAACCATTTTAGGTGGGAAAAAGTCCTATATAAAGGGTGATTGTCATTGTAAACATGTTAAAAATTTAATCTTCTTAGCCCATAAAGAAACATTGTTACAAATTTATACATTTGTTCATTATGAAGAAGTTTTGTGAATTAAATATAAATAAACTTTAATATGAATGGATTGATTTGTTGGTTTTTGTTATTTCTTATTTTTAAAATCTTTATTACAATTTATGAATAAATAGATCCATCAATAACCTATATTTTATTGATTATGTGTAAACCCTTGGGTTTACAAAATTTGTGTTGGAAAATCTAGAGGATAAAATTTGTGATATATTATGTTTAATCTAGTTTGAAGGAAGACTTTGGGATTTAAATTAATATTTCATATCATTTATTATGTGTTATCATTTAAAATTATGAAAGGAAGATTCCAAACAAATACTATTGGATGCCAAAAAAAACTTATTTGAAAGGAGGAAAATGAAGCTTTGTATTCATTTATAACCAAACAATATAGAGGATTTTTGTATAAATTTGTGTTATGAAACCCTTCTAGTGATGCAATTCATTCACTTATTTGAAGTTCATGTCTTTATTTCCTTTCTAAAGAAGCATGTTTCATTTTTGAGATATCCAACCTATTCCATTAAATACGAGTCATCTAGGTGGTTTTGTATGTTTAATCCATTGTGGGTTTTCCATTCTCCCATCCATTTATTTTCACCCTCTTTATTTTCTTAGGTTTCCTCTTTTTTTCATTTTTTCTTCCTTTTCATAGTTTTTGGTTAAAAGTACCAAAAAACCTTAGCACCCTAATCATACAAGGGATCTATCCCTCTCAAATGTAGAGGAATATCATGCTTCAATTCATGGTTTTTATAATGTTTTAGGTTTTTTATCACATCTAGTTGAGTGAGTCATAGAAATAGTATAAAAATCACAACAAAAAATATTACCAATAGTGATAATTAGTGGTCTTAGTGACAAGATTCACTAGACCATGAAACCTTTAGATTTATGTGTGGAAACATAATGCAAAATAACAATAGTGTTCTTAGTTTCATTCAAATAAAATAATATAATGTACACACACTACAACACTATATGATATCAAATGAGATGTTTTAAGACATCAAATATTCATATATCTCCTTACTAACTCAAGGTATTTACAAGCATCCCAGTACAAGCTCATACACTATTCCCCTTATGAGGATAGATAAATATTTCCATAATAATAACGAGGTATAGTAAACCCTCAAGTGTTATTATAAATGATATTGAATAATATGACTCAATAGAGGTCATCATACCTAGCTTAATTTATACCATGTGAACATGTCAAGAGAACAATATAGTGCTACAGATCAAAATTATGGTATTATAACTCATATTCATTTACTAATATATTATTTATAAAATCTTAAAATAATACTAAAGTGTTAAGAAAAATCATCCAAACCATTACATTAACAAGGGAGTTTCAATCCTTGTATTCAACATCTAATTAAAAAAAAGGGTATGTTCATGGACATATATCAAGTTCTACATATAATGATCGAATCAAGATATCATGATATATATCCAATTCAATATTAAAAAATAATATGAAAAGTCCAAGAAAGCAATCAAATTTACCAAATTCATCTTAAAAATTTTACATAATAAAATTATTGCATGTATAGGGTTAGAGAATAGTAATACAAATGTGGACTATAATGTCATTAGGAGTAACTTAAATTCATTTACATCCATCAATAATATGTTTGAAACTCCTAGATACATGATACCAAGTAGTTACAATAATCATATTTATGCCAACTGAAAAGTGTACTTCCAAAGTTAATAATCCATCATTTATATGATTATGAACTAGTACAACAAGTATCTTAGTTTCAATGAAGATATAGAGATATGTATGGAAGATTAATAATGAAATATATCAAAACTCCAACTAGTAAAATCCTCAAGACATCATATACAATGTGAAACCACTAAACAAAAGGAGAATGTGTAAAATAAGCCTTCCATTAGTGTCTCTTACCATCCCTAACCATTATCATGAACATGAAGTAGTACATCAAGTAGAAGGACAATGTAATATACGTGTATGCAAGCCATTAAAGAGAGATTTTGTGATATTTCCATTTTCACTATCTATTATACAAAACTAAGGTTTCCAATAGTCTAAAATAAATGTACATAATAATAATAATAATAATAATAATAATAATAATAATAATAATAATAATAATAATAATAATAATAATAATAATAAAAAAAACAATGAGTTCATGATGGTCTAGGTATTTACACCCTCCATCAATAGAAGTCATATAAAGGTAATAATCAATTTTATTTTCCTTACAACCATCTAGGGCATATGATAAAGTCATCATCCATTCCTTTTAACAAGTCCTTTAGGAATGGAAAAATGATATAACTAGGGTTTCCCCCATATTAAAACATCTTAACCCACATGTTATACACATGCAACCAAGAATATACAAACAATCAATAAATGCCAACAAGGATGTTGAGGGTAATGGATTGGCAATGAAAAACACTTAAAGTGAGTGAAGGAAATGGAAGGATGTGTAAGGGCATAGATTGACCTGACATAACTCTCATTTATTCATCCATACCACATAATTATCCATGTCAGTTAATGTGGTACCCAACTACAAAAATTAAAAATAGGAATAGCTCAAAGGAGAATACAAATAAGTAAATCAAACTTAATTCTCGCCTCAAGATTTACTTTTATGCCCTAAAAATTGCTAAAAGTGACAAATTTTATCTCATTGAGTTATTTATTTATTCTTGACTACCTACCTTCCAATATTATAATTCCTTTGAATAAATAGCTAAAAATTCCCCCATGTAATCCATTAAAAAAAACCAAGGTCATGGTGAAGTGGAGGATAAAAGAAATAGAAAGCAAATCATTACTCCACTATGCCTTAGCCTCCAAATTTCTCCACATATTGTGTAGTAAGGTTCTAAGTTTTTTAATTTTCCTTTCTATTTTCTTCTACATATCACTTCTATTCTCTCCACTACCTCATGGGCAACCCTACATGGGTTTTACTATTTATTTCTAGTTATTATCAAATTTATAAAGATTCACTAACCATTATAATGTCTTAAGCCTATGCCATGACCGTGTAGTGATCTCACAACCTCCACATGCATTTTAACATTTATAAGTGATTTTTAAAATTATAAAATGTACATATGAACATATAAAAAGGTTAAAATCATGCTAGCACTATAAAGTTATCTATATAACAAAATAATTTTTAAATGTTATAAGCACTATGTGCTACCCAAATTCCATGTTTCCAATAAAAACCTTATTATATATTATTTTAATTTTCTAAGGACTCACGTCATCTTCAAAAAACATTTTACTATATTGTGACCTTGAATGCATTAGAGGAAAATTTTAACTCACTTCCATTTTAAAAAAGTGATCATGGAGTTTTTCTAACACCATTGATCAAACCGATCATCAACCAATCAAAAACCACCCTAGTATAGAGCAACAAAAAAAATAAAAAATGAATATACATAGTATAGGTTTAGAATAATATGGGAAAAAATAAATATGAAGGTGGAGACATATATATCTCTTAAGCCCATATACCTAAATATACTTGTACATCGATGTAACTTCTGCTTGTCAAACTCCATCATCAATCCTAACTAATCCCCATTAGATGGTACATATAAAACATGCACATAGTCATCAGTAGTGCCTAAATGGAAAATAAAAAATAAAAAATATTGTAAATACATAACTTAAATTAAATAACTACAAGTAAATTAAGCATCAAATGCTATATTAACTATAAATCAACAAGTGCAAGTAAGATTATAAAATTGGTATAGCTTAGTTCTAAAAAAAGTAAGCTCAAATAAAAAGAATAGTAATCAAGGCTTATTACAATGGTGCTCGATGCACTATTATCTAGAGGCTAAACTTGGGATATTACACATAGAGCTTCAAGATAAACTTCAACCAAGCTTCATAAAAAACTATAAATTGATGAGAACTATGTCCACTAATAAATTTACATGTAATAATAAACACAAAAATGCACTTATACAAAAATGATGCATAATATATTATAAAGGATATGTTTGGAGGAAAAATACGACATAAATAGCTTGCATGAAATAAGATTTTTTCACAAAAAAATTTATCATATTTTCTAGTCCAAAAAATTTTGATTGATTTAATATTACAAGTTAACTTTCATGATCCTGCATCGTGAATGTTGTAATACATAAATAATAGGGTGGACCAAATCATAATATCATGATATTGATACCAATTATGTCTATTCACAATATTATTTTGATGTCTAATATGAATAACTTGTATTATAAGAGTGAATTTGATAAAATCCAAGTGTTCTAGTTGTGATAATAATTATAAAGCTTTATGTGTAAGTGTAAAACTTATTGCTATATAAATAAATAACTTGCTTATGGAACATAAACACCAAAGTGTTTGTATATATTGCCTTTTTAAACATGATGTCCCATAAAAAGATCATTATATGTGTAAATATATAACATGAAGTGTCATTATCCAACCTATTAGTTGTGTGGAAAGCATGGTGTTTGTAGGAGCACTATATATAGGAGGTAATATTTCCCAATTAATTAATGTTCATGCATCCACTATGTGTAATTTTTCACATGAATATATGAGTACCTAAAATTGGGTTATGGATGATTACATCATCCAAAAATTCCACAAGGATGAATATCAAAACATTGTTTAGTTTTATGATAATTGTACTACCAAGGACTACATGTATCCAAAGAGTGTATTTTATCCATTCATTGATAACATATTCACAACTAGCATGGTTGATTGATGTGGTGCTTGTTGTAATTTTAAATAATTGGTTACTATTGAGGCACATGAAATTATTGTAACTATCATTTTTATGTAGGTTGTTTCTAGAAACTCTATTCACATGCCTCAATATGCTTTTATGTGGAGTTTTACAAATAGGTTTACACTAGTTCAAATTTTTATTATACACAATATTGATGGGTCAATCATGTGTATTTTTTATATATGAGTTAATGGAATTTATATCCCATGAAATTCTAAAAACTTTGATCATTTTTCATAAAAGACATTGTATAATCATTATTAGCATGTGATTTTTTAGGAGAAGTGTATGAAACCTTCATTGCTTGAGCTAAAAATGGTGTAACCAAGTCCCATTATGTGGATTATAATCTCCATTTATATTAAATTAATAATGTTTTGAACCTTATTTAATAGGCCTTGGCCATCATATCCCATTTTATTTAATATATTAGAACCAAATCCATTGGTTTTTGTATTGAAACTATTGTACAAGACTCATAAATTAGACTAATACGAATGATAAGTATTTAACAAGTTATCATATATCATTTTATTCATAGTGTATGTTAGTATTTTCCATGGTGTCATTTTAATAACTATATTATCATTATCTTAGAATAGTGTGAACTTAGATTAAATTTATGTAAGACATTTTTTTCTTTAATGGAATTTTTTAATTTTAGTTTCTACATGGCAAGAGTAAATCTATCCCTAACTTGAAAAAGATTGTGGAGGATAGGATTAAGGAGATGGAATATACGAATATTGAGATATATTGGATGCTCCATGAAAAGATTTAATCTTTTCTCCTTAGATTGGAGAGAATATTAAAATTGTTTATCTTGATGTTAGCGATGTTGGATCTCCTTGATCAAGCATATGTTCTCATCTAGAGATGTTGAAATATATTATTCCATCTAAGAGTATTTAACCTTATTAAATTTTAATGTGACTAAAATAATGAATATGGGATTGCATGTATGATACTGAGTATTAATGACAAGTTGGTGTGTTATAATCATAGCTATAATACCGATGATCCATGTGGCACCGAAGATGTTTAACAAAGGACAAACTATAACTATTCAAACTAGATGTATTTATTCAAAATGGCAAAATTTTAAATGGAACCTAAATAATATGTATATAAAAAATTACACATAGATTATCATTTGATGTTACTTATATTCAATGGAAATTTAAAAATAAAATAAACATGTGTACATTACATTTTAAGATTATTAATGCAAGTTCTTATGATATGTAGGGATAAATTTGATTGACGTTTTGTTTAGACTATGCATGACTATAAAGGTTGGGAATGCATGTTACCATCATCATAGAGGGATAATAATCATAATTTATTAGATTAGTGTGGGATATGTGATGTAGAGATACATATTCATTTAGATAATAGATTCACAAAACATGATAAAACATTCATGTCTGATCTATGTGTGATTAAATTCTCTACTAATAGAAATGACCAATTATGATAATTGATGTATAACCACACTTTATTATTAGATTACTCACAATAAATATCATTAAAAGTAGTAATTATAATACACTACTATTATAAATAGGAAAATTACAAGTGTGGATCATCTTATTTTGGAGTGGAAGTTATAATTCCTACAGGTGTGTCATTTAAAATTATAATAGGTGTGGTATTTTATTTTTTAGCTATCACATTAATAATATATATATATATATATATATATTAAATTACAAAAACATGGATAGTTATATTTAACATGACTCATTGATAATAGTATATATTACATTGCACAAACATAGATAATTGATGCAAATAAAATACCAAAACACTCTCACTCTACACCTTACTCACAATGCACTCCTTCAACACAATGGATTACACTTCTTGTTATGGGTTTTTAATACATTCCTCATACAATAAATGAGGTTTATTTATGGAAGTATGGTTCATTTTTACTTTATTATCCTTATATAGGTTTATTTAATCCCCTTTTCCAACTCTTATAACACTTTCTAAGCTTTACTTAATCCCTTTCATAATTTTGCCTTTTGTACACAGTCTTACTAGCCTTGTTTTGAGCAACTTTCCTTCTGTACAGAATTGTAATTTTACCAATTTGAAAAATAAATGTTGATAAGTATACCCTTTATCAATAAATATATATCCTTGAAATTTAAATTCCCAACTCTTTATTTTGATCACCTTTCAAACCTAATGTATACTTCTATTTAGGCATATTAGGCCTATTTGAGGCTAATTCACCAAATACTACCTTGAAAGGTAGTAAAATGTATGGTAAAACTATGTTAAACTCAAAATATATCTCCCACATCAGTAAAAATCTTTCCACCAAGTTATTTTAATTTTGGACTATGGAATCATAAGATATACACAAAACCCTAATCTAGGGTTTTAGAGGAAACTGTCTCAATCGAGAGGCTTAAAATTATTATTTCATGAATTGTTTTGAGTTTAAATACTTAAAATTGGTTTTTTAAAGTCTTTATTGTCTTTTTCAACGTTACCAAATCCTTGGAATCTAAGCTTTCACCCAATGTTACAAATTTCCAACATAAAATGCTCTTGACTGTGTCTCAGAATTACATAACTATAGGTGTGATAATTGTTTATTAGAATTATACCTCATTAATGAATAATAAATGATTAAAATAACATTAATTTAATTTAATTTCACTTATACAATGTTATATAACACTTTTATATTGATTAATTGATCTTTTCTTTTCAAAGATCCACTACACAGTTCAACTGTTCAACATGCACTTCAGGAAACAGGGCTATGTTCTATTTATTCACTCTTCCAATAGTAATTTGATATTTATATTTATGAATAAAATTATTCTCATAAATTATTACTATCTCTTAAAACATAAAATATATAAAAATGTCTAAATAACCATAATATACCTTATGAACTATTTACCAACTTCACTTAATAACCAGTCTTAAAAATACTTAATCAATAGGGTCTATACTTGCATATATCTAATCACCAGTGAAATTTTTTATTATGTAAATAAAATATATAAAAAAATCATATTAATTATTATATTACATAAAAATTAAAAAACCATTGAAACCTTGTCTATAACAAAAAGTCACAACTCAGATTTTGAATCCTGTATCTTGGTTTTCTTAGAACAGGGGATTAATTTTCACCATTTATATATTAAAAGTTTGTTATTAAAATATAAATTATCATAAATTAACTATCCACACTTGGAAACAAATAGCATGCTCGCTCCTTCATTATTCAAACATATATAATGCAACAATAGACATACCTAAAAATAGGGTCTATTTTCTCATTTTCATTCAAACAACATGAGTTAAATTATCAAACTTATCCTCTTCTCTACATATAAATTGTATATTATTCTCTCTACCTATATATTCTAATGGAAAAAATATCTAATCAAACCTAATTGACTCCCCTATGAAGCATAACTGAATATTGATCCTTTTTTTCTACGTGGAACTTTCTTGATTTCATTCATATTTTGATTTTCACTTAATACATCATATCTAGTACCAAGACTTCAGACTTATGATCATTTTATGAAACTTATATAGGGTATAAACCCATTGGAAGTGTGTAATACATCTTCCTCCTTCCAAAATTCACAAAATTCCTTATACATGGCATTACCAAATTCAAATTTCTCAAGGAGATTTTGGCAAGAAAATGAGTAATTCCAATTTTATGCCTATATGGACTACCAAAAATCCATAAATGGACCTCTAATGACATAAATAAAATATGAACCAAGTTATATACCATCTAAAGATAAAAATTAATCTATTTTAGGGTCCTCATGGGATGCCCCTGCATTGTACTACCAAGCCAGAAGAATCTTTGCCACATGTGTTCAATGTTGCACTTGGTATATGCTACTTCTTGATTGTAATAAACCTTCCTCACTGAAGGTGTTTACCTCCACTTTCCTCTCATAGAGGTGTACATGTTCTTGGGCCCCACATTTGGGCCTTTTCTACTTCATCTCCTCAATCCACATACCTGCACATAAAATAACAATGTTAAACAAATCATGTCTACTACCTTCTTCTTTTTACTTGGTAGGTACAATCTACTCTCTCTCCTCTTAAAACTAATTATCCTTCTCAACTCCACGATCAACCATAATTACAAGTATGAATACTTATTCATTCATCAAAACTCTTTACTTTGTCCTCTTTACATTAAAAACAACATTTTCTTGGTTTTTGCTTGTCTCATGCTTAAGTAGACTTATACTTTGTTGTTGTTCAATGCCTTCATGATTTATATCTAATTCTTATACTTGAAATGGCTGAATACTCACTCTCATTATCTCACATTCTTGACTTCTCTCATAATCCTGTTGCACATGTCCCAACTCATTATCATGTTTTTCTTGTGTAAATCTCTCCTTCAAGCATTCAACCACTCCTTTGGCTATTTGTTCTTTAATTGTACCTTCATTACAAAATAGCATATTAGAAACAATATTTGAATCCTTCATGGATTTATCATGGGCTACCTTCTCACACATCTCAACCTCCATCTCCTCTTCACTTTCTTGGTTTCAATCCCAAACCAATGTTCATCCATCTTAGCTACTATGTCAATATTCATTTTGCTATCCTCTTTCACATATGTTTGGCTACCCTGCTTGCTTTGACTACCTTCTCTCTTAAGTACTCTCATTGGTGTTATACTTTCTTCTCTTGGGAAACTATTTACTACCACATTGTGTTCTTGTGTGACCTCACTCTTATCCATCTGTGTGGAGTCACAACTCCTCACATCAACCAACTCAACACAAATCACTTCTTGTTTCTTGGGTTCTTTGACCAAACCTAAACTCTCCATAGTTTTACTCCAACATTGTCTTGTCAACATCATCATTATCTTTTCATCTCTCCTTCCTTCTTCACCTTTTAATGGGATAAGTGTATATGAATTTCCTTCTTACTTAATGGTGTATGCATTTAATTTACCATCATGTATGACATGATTATCAAACTACCATGTCCTCCCTAGCAACAAATGACACACATCTATAGGTAAAATATCACATAACACCTAATCTCTATATTCTCCTATCTTGAAATCAACCCAGATTTGTTCACTTACCAATATTTGATGACCTTTATGAACCCATGTAACTTTGTATGGTTTTGGACATGTCATTATTTTCAACCTCAACTTTTTCACCATCTCTAAATGAACTACATTGTTAGTACTACCTCTATCAATAACCAAATTTAATACCTTACTATGGGCCTTACATCTACTTTTGAACAAGCTTTTCCTTTTGATTAATTCCTTACCTTGATTCTACTAAAATAGTACTCTCCTCATAAGTAATGACTCATTCCTATCATGCCTTCTCTCCTCATTCACATATCTCTATTGTTTTATACTGCTACTTATACTTCTTGGACTCTCTACTGCCTTGTGTCCCTCTCTATGGTAATTCCAACATTTCCCCTAAAACCTATGTCTTGGTCCTTATCTCATTGGACCTTCTTCTCTTCTCATTTTGTGACCTATAAATGGTTTGATCTCTCTTGCATGGTGCTATTCCATGCCCTCTTGATTTGTTACATGCACTTGTGGTCTCCTTTAAGCCACCTCTCTATTCTCTCTCTCATTTATCATTGGCAAAGGTGCTACCACACCTTACTACCTATCTTCTCTTTCTTCTCTCTCCTTGAGAACATATTCAATTGCCTCCATTCTCATCATTAATGGATCAATCAATTGGGTCACTATCCTGACCAAATCATTCTCATCTCTATTGGCTCTCTCCATGGAGCACTGTACCTAATTATCTATCCTGCATTTCAATTCAAAACACATCTTGTTAATATCATTCACAATCCAAAAGAATATTTTTATAGCTCTAATACCAAAATAATGTAGAGAAAATACCAAAACACTCTCACTCTACACCTTAATCAAAATGCACTCTTTCAACACAATGGATTATACTTCTTATTATGGGTTTCTAATACATTCCTCATACAATAATTGAGGTTCATTTATGGAATTATTGTTTATTTGACATTGATTAACCTTATATAGGTTTTTTTAATCCCCTTTTAACAATATCCAACTCTTCTAACACTTTCCAAGCTTTATCTACTCCATTTCATGATTCTACCTTTTGTACACAATCCTACTAACTTTATTTTGAGAAAATTTCCTTCTGTATAAAATTTTAATTTTCCCAATTTGAAAATTAAATGTCGATGTAGATACCTTTTACCAATAACTATCTATCCTATAAGTTTCAAGTACCAACTCTTTATTTTTATCATCTTTCAAACCCAATTTATACTTCTATTTAGGCTTGTTTGGGGCTAATTCACCAACAATCCCCTTTAAAGGTATGGAAACATAGTAGATAACTATTGTAACCTCAAAATACCTTCTCCAATTTTCATAAATATCTTTCCACCAAGTTAGATGAATTTTGGATAGTGGAATCACAGATATACATGGAACCCTAATAAAGGGTTTTAGAGGAAATTATTTCAGTCAAGAGGCTTAAAAGTCTCTTTCATGCATTATTTTGAGTCTCAAGACTTTAAGTTAGTACTTTTAAGTCTGTCTTACATTTTTCAATGTCACCAAATCCTTGGAAACCAATATTTCACACACTATTACAACTTTCTAACACAAAATGCTCTTGACTGTGTCTCAAAATTACATAACTACAAGTCTGAGATAGGGTTTATCAGAATTATGCCTCATTCATGAATAATCAAAGATTAAAATAACATTTAGTTAATTTAATTTCACTTACCCAATGTTATAAAACACTTGTATATTGAATCCTTGATCTTATCTTTTCAAAGATCCACTGCATAGTTCAACTGTTCAACATGCACTTCAGAAAATAGGGTTATGTTCTAGTTCTTCACTCTTTCAATAGTAATATGATATTATCTTTATGCATATAATTATTATAAAAAAATATTACTATATATTCAAACATACAATCTATAATAATGTCTAAACAACCATACTATACCTTATGAACCATTTACCAACTTCACTCAATAATCAGTCTTAAAAATACTTAATCAATAGGGTCTGTACCTACATATATCTAATCACCAGTGAACTTGTTTTGTATGTCAATAAAATATATCCACAATTATATTCATTATTCACTTCAAGAAACATTCAACATTTTACCAAGTTCATTTGGTCACCAACTATTGAAACATTTTTCTATAACAAAAACTCTCAACTCAAATTTTGAAACCTCTATCTTGGTTTTCTCAGAACAGGGGGTTTACTTTTCACCATTTATCTATTAAAAGTTTTTTATTAAAATAAACCTGATCATCAATTCATGATCCACATTTGGAAATAAATATCATTCTCTCTCCTTCACTATTCAAATATATATAATGCAATAATAGACAAACCTAAAAATAGGGTCTATTTTCTCATTTTCATTCAAACAACACAAGCTACATAATCAAACTTCCCCTTCTCTCTACATAAAAATTGTATATGATTCTCTCTACCTCTATATTCAAATGGAAACACTATCTAATCAAACCTAATTGACTCCCCTATGAATAATAACTGAATCTTGATCCTTTTTTCCATGTGGAGGTTTCTTAATTTCATTCATATTTTGATTTTCACCTAATGCATCATATATAGTACCAAGACTTTAGAATTATGATCATTTTATAAACCTTATATAGGGTTTAAACCCATTTTAAATGTGTGATAAATCTACCTCCTTCCAAAATGCACAAAATTTCTTATAAATGGAATTACCAAATTCAAATTTCTCAAAAAGGAGATTTTGGTGGGAAAATGTGTAATTAAAATTTTATGTCTCTATGTACTATGAAGTATCCATAAATGGACCTCTAATGACTTGAATCCAATATAAACCAAGTACTAGACCATCTACAAACAAAAATGAAACCATTTTGGGGTCCTCATGGGATGCCCCTACATCAATAATGCTATTGTGCATGCCTCATTGTAGAAGAGTTATGACAAATGGATACTGACTCATACACTAAGCAAACCTACTACACAATATGATACAAGGTTTTGTGGAATCATGTAAAGGTATACCTTTTTTGTGTACATGGTATGAGATGTTACAAAGAATACATGGGTGGCATGCATCACCATGATGGTGGACAAGATACATAACTGGTATGCATATTTATTTTAAGGAAGTGTGCAATAGTTAAGAGAATCTTTAAGTGTGTCGTAGAGGTGTCATAGAGGTAAAAACATTATATGGGATATGTGAGCATGGATGTGGATATTTCCTTGGTACTTTATGCTATATAATTTATAAAACTATAAAATTAATGTTGGAATGATGGTGTGTAGGATGATTTGAAGATAAAATTATGGATAAGTCATTGGTGTTATTTTATACCTTTGTGTGTGCCAATTAAGTGGATCACTGATAAAAAATTATTCCAAAGATGCCAGAGATATAGAATAATCTCGTTTGACTAGCACAACATAATTTTTTTGGTATGATCTAATTATGGACTATAATACCTTTTTAGAAATATTTCCTCATGATATATAGGTTAAATAATATAAATTTGTGTAGTGAGATGTTATAGGATTTTAAATCACTAAGGAAATATCTAAAATTTCCAATAAATTTACACACTCATGTGTAGATATAAAAAAATAGAGTTACACATATATATAAGCATATGCATAGATCATTCATTGTTCCTTAGAAAGAACTGGTCACATGTTTTAAAGTTTTATGCCTATAGGAATGGTGCCAAACTAATGATCTGCATAAAAAATATAGTGGCATGTTAATTCTGACTCCAATCTCTAAGAAGGAATGTAGGATGTCAAATTCATGAGAATAGATGAAAACATTCCTTTGTGTTCCATGATGTTCCATAGTGAAAGAGATACTGATGACCTTACATGTTTTTGAGAGTGTGTTTTTATTATTAATAACATGGTGAAAAATGTTCTATGGATTCTTTCAAATTTAAAATGATGTATGTTAAATCCTTATAATTTCACACTAAGAATAAGAGTATATGTACTTAAACTTAATTCTCAAAGGATGCATGAAGACTCCCTATATGAAATATTAGTTTTCAAATCATGCATATCCATGTCAAATGGATTGTAGATGCTCATAAAGATATCAAACTCATAAATATGATACCAATGCTATAATATTTACATCATAAGATGGAAAAAATTGAAATAACATGAGCTTGATACCAATTATTTCTATGCATAACATGAGTTTGATGTCTAATATCAATACTCTACATTATATGTGTGAAGTTGAGAAAATTCTTGTGCTCTAGCTCAGAGAATAATTATGAAGTTTCATGTGTAATTGAAATACATGTTAATGTAAAAAACATATAAATTTTTTATGGATCATAATCACCAAGGTATTGGTATATAATGAATTTAAAAATTTAAATACTATGTAGAGATCAATGTATATGCATACATGTAACATGAAGTATGCCAATTAAGTGCAATGCCAAACAATAAATGATTACAAATATGTAGTAGATTTAGGATCATCCAATTCAACTTGTAAGAGATAAATTCTCTATGCATCCTCTAATTGTGGAATAAGATAAAATAATTTTAAGATTTACTCATGATCCAGAGGTCCACAAAGCTAAATATATGTAGTGATCTTCTCTTCACATTGAAATCACTTTAAAAACATTTGAAACAAAAAATAAAGGTACACAAGCCTATGTAGAGATGTGTGAAAAATAATTACATGTCTATGGAAACATATGCATAGATATTTCATCAACAATTAGAGAGAAACATCCCCATTGGTGTTAGTTTTGAAATTCTTAGGATGGTTCTGAACCAATGCTTTGAATAAAAATAGTAAATAAAATATTAATGTTGACACCAATATCATAAAAGATGTCATATACATAATAAGAGATTAAAATATAAATTTGTGTTCACTGATGTTCAATAATGTGTGAAATTTTTTTGCATCTTCAAACCTAATGGACTACATAGTTATGTAGAAAATGAAATCTTACAGTTCAAAAAAATGGTGTAGAAAACAAATTTTAGATTTTGAATATATGGCTCATAGAATATTTTTAAGAGAAAGAGATAAAAATTTTCAAACAAATTTTTGAGGGGGGTATGACCAGTTGTTAGACCAGGCCCCATCCTTAGGTCTTTGACAAAATGATATCTATAATAATGTGATAAAAAGATAACTAAAGTTACCATTGCATTTTCTAAATGCAATAAAAATGACCTGAGAAAGGTTATGCCAAGACAAAAATTTCACCCTCTAAGTGCAATAAAATATCCACGTATTGATATCACCAAGAAAAAATGCATAAAAGACCACACCACTATGTAGAATTAAAAAATCCTAAGTTCAAAGAAGACAACATTCAAAAATTTCAAAAAAACTCAATGTATGAGCTCAAAAAGCCATTTGATTAAGGTAATCCACAATGTTTTAATATAATAAATGTTGTACCAAAAAAACACCGATGCCCAAAATGTCCCAAATTAAACTTTATTGTGTGCACATTAAAAACATGAATCCATAAACAAGGGAGCCTCTTGGGTCTCAATAATTACACAATATGCCTCCTAAAGTGAAATTAGGTTCAAATTTAGGTATGATGGAAATAGGTTTGCCTTGGGGGATCAAAAAACTTGGTCGTTGGTCATATGCGGGCCTAGGGCACTAGCACAAAATCCTCACCACTAGTAGATAGGCTTCATCACATGGGTAGTTAGGTTTAGTGGTTCAGAAAAAGATTGATGGTAACATTGGTGGAATTCACACATGACTAGGGGTTGAAGGATAATCTACAAAAATAGTTTGACACATGATGTTAATAGGTGGTTGACTTCATCTAATCACATGATGATGCAAAAGAGTGTCATGAAGACATATGATAGGTATGTAAAAAGGTCTAGAAGACAACATATGGTCATACAATAGGGAAAAACATATAAAGGTGACATAAATATTCCACACAAGTAGGGTAACATTAATAGGTCATACAATAGGGCGAAACATAATAAGGTGATTTCAGTAATACACGTACGTAGGGTGATGTTAGAAATGCATTAGGAGAAGAAAATTCCATGTGGTAGTTGTTGTCAATTTGTCTTGTCAAGGCCAAATGTCAACCCCTACAATTAAAAATTTTTCATGACACCCATTTAAGATTTTACATGGTGTTATCCCAAGTCATAATGTCCCATATTTTCTTATTGAAGTCATTCAAAACTATTATAGATGTCATTAAGTCTATTTATGATCACCATTTCTCATAGATGTATTAGGTCCTTATGTGATGTGCTTGATCATCACAGTGTTCATTGACTATCAAGTCAAGAGTGAGTCTCATGTCTTGTCACTATCATGTCTTGTTTCAAATTGTGATGAGTATGCTTATAATGTTTGAGAATGTTTGGAGGTTCTTTGACAAAGAATTCAAGTGATCTTGTGATATAAAAGTACCTTAATGAATATGGTGAATAGGGCAGATGATGACTCATCATGAGTTTATTTAGCATATTCAGTATATGTAAAGTATAAATATGACTATAAGCTTAGAAGGTGTGTTGAAAACCAATAAAATCCTCATTCAAGCCTTTTAGGAAGGCTATAAGGTATTATTTATGGTACTTATTGACAAATATCCTTATGAAATTGTGTATATTATCTAAAAAGAGAGGTTTTGGGTCTTTAAATGATAAATTATGAGTCAAAAGGCCACTAAACATTCATAATATCTATAAACACCTTCATATTCATGTCATTTCTTTAAGTCAAATGTTTCATGCTTTGGAAATATCTCCTCTTCAATTTTGAAGCATAGTTTTGCTCTCCAAAGAGTTCCCACACATGAAGTATGCCATTACTTTGATGTCAAAAGTCTTTCTACTTATTCTAATATCCCTATTGAATTTTTATATTTCTCATATTTCCCTAAATTGGAGGTTACAAACTTGAAGTGTGGAGAAAATGCAAGAGAAAGGCCATTTTCATGAGTTTCATTCAAGGAGTATGAATTTGTATAGACTTTTACATACAATGGAGTCTATGAATTTGAATAAGGTTTCATGATAGGTGTTACAAAAGAGATTAATTTCAAGAAGGTTCCATATAGGCTCAAAACCAGTTCTCTTACACCACAGAGTTTCTTTACAAAGAGAGAGAGAGCCCTTTAGATGGTACGACCATGAGAGAAAATATCAAGATCTAGAATTTTGGGTAGAGGAAGGGATTTAAGAGAGATTACATATTTGGGGATTGTTTCTCAATTTATCTCTCTCATTTATGATCAATCCTTTACAAGTTAAGGCACTCACTATGACTTCTTCATTCAGGAAAACAACTGATTTTTTGAGTTTTCTCCTCTCCTGAGCATGATGATAGAAAAATAAAAGTTTTCAGATCTTGTCAAGAGTATGAAACCCCTTTAAATGACATTATTAAATTTATTTCCACATGTGTGAGGGTAAACGGATCTCAAGAAGACAAAATACTAATCTATAATCTATAAGGAAATAAAATAAGGTTATACAGTTCACGAGGAATCTAAGAATATCAAGATTTATTGAGATGTTAATTCTAGGGTTTCATTAATGTCAGATGTCCTTAATTCAAGTGATACAAAGGTTCCTCAAGGTCAATCACCCTAAAAAACCTTCAATCATCCCCAAATATCTTCACAGTCCTTGGTTAGCAAAGGTTAAGGAAACTTAGCAATTGTTAAGGTATTTTATGATTCATAGGTTTCCATTTTAGAAGTGGAATCTTGTTCAAAAGCCTCGAAAATGATATATTCAATTGGTATATATTACTATGCTTCCCTCATGATATTCATTACCACCTATAGGTTTGATTCATGTTTATTTTCACTCCATTATGTTTCATCTTCTTTCATAGGTCTTATCACTACCATTTCACCATTGTAAAGGCTTATCACTTCATATCCATTCAATGTTATCCATGTTCCATTAGTCATATCACTATGTATTCAAATCAACCTCATTAATCCAATATTTTGAGAATTCAAGAAATCTAGGAACCATTATGGTCATGAGGATATGATTATGCTACCCTACACATTGCTAAACAGGGAATAATCTCCACCTAAAGCCAAGGCAAACTCAGTCATGATGTGCTTCATGAAAGTGGTGTTTTGAGGAAATTAGAAAGTATGGATATCTAAATGAAATAAGGTTGAACTATATATCCTATTTGATTTGAATGAATAATAGGTTCATTAACAATCTTTTGACCTTCTCAAGGTCTCTTTCCAATAGTCTGTATAGATGTGTCTTATGATCACCTACAACCATGCTAAAGGAGATGAACTAAGTGTAATACAAAAGGAACTTTGAGAACTTAATGGAGATATTAAAGTGAATAGATCATTGAAAACCCATAATTAGCACTAGGAATCTTCCAATATCTTATCAAAAATATCACTAGGTTGATATAGAGTCAAATTCTTAAGAGAGAGAGGCCCATAGTCATATCTACAATGACACTCAGTCATAGGCCAATAAGTGGGTAGAGAAATGAATGAAGAATTTAAAAGCAAGATAAACTTTAAATGAGGTTATATATCTTATGGAGTTTATATTTAAATTAATATGTGAGAGGTTCATAAGATATATCTTTGACCTTCTCAAGGTCTAAATCTATCTCAGTCCACCTATAATCACACTAAAACATAGTCAGGTCACCAATCTCTAAGGAGATTTTGTGTTTTAGTCTTGGAGAAGGATATAAACAAAGTTTTTAATGTTATAAGTAAGTTACAAGAGGTTCATATGGTGAAACAAGAATACATGGTATACACTCATTCATGAATGATGAGACACATAGTTAACACCCTATCTTCACCTCTAACTAAGTGTTATGAGGATACTTCAAGGTATGGTAGAGGAGTTTCTTAGAGATCAAGACAAGTGAGAGATATAAAAGATTTGTATGGTGAATGGGGTGAAATTAAAATATCCAATGGACATCATGAAACCTATCCAAACTTCACTCACCATATACCATGTTTGTACTCTATCTCCATTTGTATAAGGTATAATGACCATCAACCATAGTCATGCCAAGATACAGTCAAGTTGCTTCTCCAAGGTTTGATTAAAAGAATAAGGAGATAGAATTTGAATATTTAAAATATTAGAGAAATTAAAGATTGAAACCAAATTAAGGATGTGGTGGTAGGGACATGGACTTAATGAGACTGTCAAATAGGCATCTACAGCTAGCTCAAAGGCAATGTGCAGCTAAGAAAGGCAAAACTTAGTTTTGTCCAAGGATGGAATAATGGCCGTGAGATTATAAATAATGATTTGGTGTTTGAACTAGATAAAGGTACATAGAAAATTTCAAACCATTTAAATGAGTTGGGGTCTTAAGAACCAAGATAAAATAGTCATTGTTTCCAACATAACCTACAACTACTAGTATTGTACTATGTCAATGAGAAAGAAACCATGTTGGAGTATGTTTAAAGAAATTTGAATAATCATGTTCAACCTTCCTAGAATATAATTCATGTAAAAATGATTGAATAGGCTTGATTAGCATATGAAGTGGTCTAAAAACATGAAAAAATAGTCAAAGATACTATAGTATGCTTGTCTACTAAGGTTTCTTGTTTAAATTTGAAAGAAGAAGAGGACTATTAGTATGTTAAGGGAAGGGGGTTCAATAAATATGATGATTATAGGGTTTTAAAACCCATATATAATTCATAAACATCTATTAAAAACATGAAAAGGTTAGAACACATCTTGAATTGTTGAAAACCAAGGAAAATATAGTCACAGTCAATGTAGGAATCTAGTTTTGAAAGAATTTGAGGTTTTGAAGCTACTATAGGGGTACTTAGGTATAAAAAATTAGTAAAATTAATAATTATAACTATATAAATATATCCATGTTATCCAAAGTGTCATTATAATAATGGAAACACTCATTATTTTATCTCAAATAGACCTTAGTTTGTTGACAGTCCTTAAAAAAACTAGGTTAGTTATTTAGAGGTTTGAAGGTAGGTTGCATAAGAGACATTAAGATTCATGAAGGAGTTTTGAGAAATTAAAAGGATAATTATATTGCATTTATATTAATTATAGGGTTGATATCAGTCAAATTTTAGGTTAAAATCCTTAAGGGTTAGTTAAAGAAAAGAGAGCTAAGACATGCTTGTGCACTAGTTTGATGACACCCATGTGTTTTGAATGGTATTTAAAGACATCAAGCACCTGATTGAAAGGTAAAAAGGGTGAGAATAGAAAGGAAAAATATAATAATGATAAATAACTTATGTTTAACAAGGAAAAGCACAAAACTCAACCACCAAGGTTTCATAGATATGACTGCCAAGAAAACCTAGGTTAGAAGAATCAAGGAATACAGAACATAAGGTGACCCTGAGACTTAGAATAAAGAATGATTGTAAATATGAGAACATGTTTTATAATTTTAAAACTTGTTGGTTGATTATTTTGTCAATCAGTGTATTGATAAACAAAATATGTCTGATCAGCCAAAGGAGGAAGATTGGTCGTCCAAATGTGTAGGTTTACCAGATCAAAAGGGGACTAATCTCTCCTCTCATCAAGGGGAGGTTACCTATATATATATATATATATATATATATATATATATATATATATATATATATATATATATATATATATATATATATAAAATAATACTCAAGGGTAGGATAAACCATCCATCTCTCTTTTTTCAGAGATGATGCGTACAAATCAAAGGAAAAATCTCAAGGGAAATGACAGAAAGCACTCCTCTTCTTTTAGAAGTACTATTCAACAAACCACAAGAATACTCTTGGTAGTAACTGCAAAATGTAACCAAGGCAATAGTAACCAGCAAATTGAGATGTAGTACAAAGTCTCCACCTAAATTGCCCAAGAGTGAGATACGAAGGACAATGAGGGCACAAAGTCGTCCCAAGGTCCTTTACACAGAAACAAAAAGAAAACACACTAAAGGCAATTATGGGGGCATAAAGTCTCTCCACAATTGACTTCAGGACACCTTATTAACAAATTTCACTAATTCTTGCTTGTTGAATTAAAGGAACTAAAAATATATTAAGGAAAAAGACACAAGAACAGTTTCCCCAACAATAAAGATATCACATCACAAAGTCTAAAACGTCACTTGCTTTCTTATTCCAATAATAAAATATGATCAACAATCTAAGCTTAAAGTCTTAGTAATGCCTTCTAATCTGGGCAGAGTTTTGTTTCTGATTGTCAGAGAGAGATCTCTTTTACACTAACAGGAGAGTCCCTTATATAGCCTCTTCAAGATGGACTTGGGAATAGTAACACATCATGTTGCATTGAATTTTGTTAAGAAGACAGGCTAGAATTTAGGAGCATCTACCCATTTGCTTTTCTCAATGCAGAGAAACAAGTCATGCTATTGAAAGTTTACATCTTTCAATGTCCACCTAGTGATCTGATCCTTCTTCACCATTCCTCCTTTTTTGATTAACTGAATCGGGTCCTTGATTCAATTTGATGCTCTGTTCCTTAATCGCTTCTTGCTGATCTTGGCCTTAAAGCCTTTGAATGTATTTGGGTCTATAGATTTAAAACTATAAGGATCAACAACTTTTTTATTGTCACAACTTTGACGTCTACAGGCACATCACTTCCCTCGATAATTCCTTTAGCTTTGTCATTTGAGCTTTCCCAAAGGGGACCTGCCCTTCAGGCCTTGAGAAATGATCTGCTTTCGGTCAGGAAGAGCCCCCCACAAGGGTATTTTCCCTTTGGGTGGTCTTCAGATAGCCTTCAGGCTAATTTCTTTGGCTCTTCTTTAAGGCTTTTCAAAATCAATGGCTATTTTACAAACCTTAAAATTGACATTCGTGCACCCATCAATACAATTGAATTTCCAACAGCTAGTTCACCATTCTTGACTTTGACGTCTTTAGGTGCATCACCCCTTGGGATTTCTTTGGCTTTCTTATTTTGTATCCTCCTGAAGGGAAGGTGACCCTTCAGCTTTGGGAAGTGTCCTTTAATTATGTAGCTAAGAGTCCCCCACAAGGGCACTTGCCCTTTGGGGTCCTTTAGCAGCCTTTTGTCTTTGGAATCCTTTAGATCTTTCCTGTAGACATTTTTCCTATAGACTTTTTCCATGGACATTTTCCCATGGACAAAAGTCTGAAAGAATTGTTCTGATTGCTTTCTCTTTAGCCTTTGGGAATTCCTTCGAGCTTTCTTCCCATAGCTTCTTTCCTGAATTCCTTCAGACTTTTTGTCTGAAGGAATTCCTTCAGACAAAAAGTTTGAAGGAATTATGCCTTTGCCTTTCGACTACCTTAAATTTTTTTTGAAAGAACTTACCTTTGTGGCTTCCTTGAAAATGACCCTTTCGAAGGGTGATTTTGTCGACCAAGTGCCCTCTACAAGGGCACTTGTCCTTCAGGAGGCTCTCTTGAACTTTTGCATTGAACCACTCTTTTGAACCAACCATTGAACCAAGCTTTGAACCAAAATGGTTCAAGCTGATGAACCCTTTGATTGAACCAAAAGCCATTGAACCATTTGATGAACTGACTGAGTGAACCAAAGCATTGAACCAACTAAATTGAACCAACTTTGGTTCAATGGTTCATCGGTTCATTCTCTTTGATTTGGCTAAGTCTTTTTGATCCTCATTGAACCAAACGTGTTGAACTTGTTGAACCTTGAACCTGAGTGGTTCAATAGTTCAATGGTTTAATAGTTTAAGCCTCAGAAAATTGTTCTTTTGATTGAACCTACTTGTAGAAGCCTTTGAACCTGACTGTAGAAGCCTTTAAAACTTAGAAGCGGTTGAACTCTTGCTACTGATGTTGAAATTTTGAACCTGTTGAGCCTATTGAACCAAATGGTTCAAGGTTCAACGGTTCAATCCTTGCTTAGAAGCTTGCTGATGAACTCTTTTGGTTGAACCTGGTCATTGAACCAACTTTGAGATTGCCTAAGTGTTGAAAGCTTGCTTCTTTCCTATAAAGTCTGTAGAAATCAACTTGTGAAGCCTATTGAACTTGGCCTGCAGAGTCCATAGATTTTATTTTCCTACTGAGTCCATAAATTTCTCTTCCTATTGAGTCCATAGATTTAAGCCTACAGAGTCCGTAGATTCAAGCCTCCAGAATCTATAGATTCAAGCCTGTAGAGTCTGTAGAAATCAACCTATGAAGCTTGAAAAATGAGGAATTTGAATGCCTAGGACAAATTTTGAAAAGGGAAGAGACAATTTTGGTATGTAGGACCAAAATAGTTCAGATATTGTCCCAAAAATGAGTGATATTTTTGCGGGATAACAGCTGGCTCTAATTGGGGAACTTTTATCAATTATAAAAAAGAATTAAAGGGAGTAGAATTTAGAATCTCCAGTGCCTTGAAGTATGCCATTGGGCTATGGAGTCATGCTACCCATAAATGAAAGGCATCAAAAATGGAAACAAAAAAAACAAAACAAAATTAAAAACTATACAAATATACATATATACAGATGCAATGATCTGATACTTCAAGAGTTGAAGTGTTTCAGATGCTGCCCATTGTGAGGTAGAGAAAAGAGTGTGCCATCTTGATATTTTAGCAGAAATCTATTTTCACCATTATGTTGATGAATTATAAATGGGACTCTCCAAAGGGAGTCAAACTTTCCATGCATCCCTTTTGGTTCTCTCCTTTTGTCCCATAGTAGGACTTGATCCCCAATCTAGAAATCATAATTTTTGGCCTTCTAGTCAAAGAGTTTCTTTACCAGACTTTGATGAGCAGCAATTTAGTCCACCACCATGGTTCTCTGTTGATCTAGCTCAATCAGGCACATGATTCTTTTATCAAGAGAGCTTTCATATGTCTGATCTTCAATTGCCTTTGCCAATTTCAAGGCTGGCAATTCTAAGGTGATTGGTATTTCAGCATTGATACCATAAAGAAGTTGAAAAGGAGACATACCGATTGCCCTCTTTGGTGTGATTCTATCTGCCCATAGAGCATTAATAAATGCTTTATGCCATGTCCTTTGATTGTCATCTGCTAGCTTCTTGATGATAGTTACCAGGTTTTATTGCTCGATTCATCTTATCCATTCCCTTGTGGAAAATAATCAAAAGAGTGGGAGAGTGTAATTCCATAATGAAAACATAATTGTGTAATCTACTGGGAGGTGAAACAAGCTGCATTATTAGTAACAATTTTGGTTAGAACTCCAAACCTAGAAATGATATTCTCCTTGAGAAAATTGCATACAACTTTTGAAGTAACATGCTTAGTTGGGATTGCTTCTACCCACTTGGTGAAATAGTCAGTTGCTATAATGACATGATCATGTCCAGTGCTTGAAGATGGGTTTATAGTCCCAATAAAATCAATCCCCCATTGTTGGAAAGGTTCTTCTATGATCACTGGCTTGAGAGGCAGGGCAGTTAACTTGGGTCTTCCAACAAATTGCTGACAGAGTTCACATTTTCTCACCCACTTATATGCATCTTGGAAAAGAGTTGGCTAGTAATACCTAGCTCACAGAATCTTGTGAGCAGTCACAAGAGTAGAAAAATTTCCTCTATAGGCCAGATTATGGAAAGATTTCAAAAGTTGGCTTTGTTGCTCTTTGTCTACACAGTGAAGGAATACTCCATCTATGCTTCTCTTGTACAAGTTGTTGTCCCAAAAGACAAAATTGGTAGATTTCAACTTGATAGTCCTCCTTTCTTTATAAGACAAATGAGAAGGACATTCACCATAAGTAAGGAAATGAGTAATACCTAAATACCACTCATTGGTAGTGGAGAGAAAAAGGATTATTGGAGTATCTTTGACTTCAACTTCTTCATATTGTGTATCTTTTAGCTTATTGTCAATAATTAATTGACATAGGCCTTTTCTCCTGATCAGCTTTGTTGGCTTGATGTCTAGATCAAACTCTTGGATCTTTGTAATCCAATTGCCTATTTTTGTGCCAAAATCTTACTGAGTTAATATGGACTTGACTATGGTGTCAAGAACTAAGGCAGTAGTGTGTGAATTCAGGATATAGAAGTGGAAATATTTGACTGCTTTCACCAATGCATAAGTATGCTTCTATACATTTGAATACTTCATCTCATGGGTTTTGAGAGGGAAACTCATGAAAGAAATAGGAGATTCCATACCTTCCTTGTCTTGTTAAACAAGAATTGCTAAAAGTGTGTGTTTAGAAGCATAGCTGTATATGATGAAATCTTTGTTGTAATTTGGACAAACCAAGGTAGGGGTGTGGGCAATGGTAGTCTTGATATCCTAAAATATTGACTTGCCTTCTTTAGTCCAATTGAAGGTGGTCTTCCCTTTCATCATGTTCATAATGTGTCTAGTCTTCTCAGCAAATTTGGGGATGAACCTCCGTAAGAAATTCACCTTTCCAAAGAAAGAGTGAACATTTTTTCTTGTAGGAAAATTAAGCTCTTGAATAGACTTGACTCTGTATGAGTCAATATTTATGCCCTCTTAAGACACAATGTGTCTGAGGAGTTTCCCCTCTATTACTCCAAAAATAGACTTCTTGGGGTTTAAGAAAATACCATTTTGGTGGCAGCACTCCAGCACTTGTTATAAGTGGTGTACATGATCATAATGATGCTTTGAAAAGATGGTTAGGTTATCAAGGTATACCACTATGAATTTACCTATCTCATCTTTGAAATCTAGATCCATTGCTCTCTAAAAGGTGGCACCAGCATTTATCAAGCCAAAATGCATCCTTTTATATGCAAATGTACCCCAAGGTGTGGTGAATGCAGTCTTGTGTTGGTCTACTTCACCAATTTCAACTTGATTATATCATGAGAAGCCATCCAACATTGATAACATCTCTAAACTTGTCACTGTTTGAAGCACTCGATCCATAATTGGCAAAGGGTAATTATCTTTCAAAGATGACTGATTCAGATTCTTGAAATCTACACATATGTGAATTTTGCTATTATTCTTCCTTACAGACACTATGTTTACAATCCATGTGGAATGATGTATTGGGAAGATGATTCTAGCATTTAACATTTTTTGTATCTCAGACAGAATAATACCTAATATTTTTGGATTGTACTGTCTAGATTTTTGCTTATAGGGCATTGAATCAACCTTGAGAGGAATGTCATGGTAGATTTCATCAAGTCTGAGAGACTTTAGGTCATCATAAGAATATGCTAAGACAACTTCTGAAGTAGCATGCTTAGTTGGAATTGCTTCTACCCACTTGGTGAAATAGCCAATTGCTGTAATGACATAATCATGTCCAGCGCTTGAAGATGGGTTTATAGTCCCAATAAAATCAATCCCCTATTGATGGAAAGGTTCTTCTATGATCACTGGCTTGAGAGGCAGGGCAACTAACTTGGGTCTTCCAACAAATTGCTAGTAGAGTTCACATTTTCTCACCCATTTATATGCATCTTGGAAAAGAGTTGGCCAGTAACACCTAGCTCGCAGAATCTTGTGAGCAGTCACAGGAGCAAAAAAAGTCCTCCATAGGTTAGATTGTGAAAAGATTTCAAAAGTTGGCTTTATTTTTCTTTGTCTATACAGCGAAGGAATACTCCATCTATGCTTCTCTTGTACAAGCCATTGTCTCAAAGGAAAAAATTGGCAGCTTTCAACTTGATAGTCCTCCTTTCTTTATAAGACAAATGATTAGGACATTCACCATAAGTAAGAAAATGAGCAATACCTGAATACCACTCATTGATAGTGGAGATAAAAAGGACTGTTGGTGTATCTTCCACTTCAGCTTCTTCATGCTGTGTATCTTTTGGCTTGTTGTCAACAATTAATTGACATAGACCTTTTCCCCTGACCAGCTTTGTTGGCTTGATGTCTAGATCAAATTCTTGGATCTTTGCAATCTAATTGCCTCTTTTTGTGCAAAACTCTTGCTGAGTCAATATGGACTTGACTGTGGTGTCAGGAACTAAGGCGGTAGTGTGAGAATTTAGGATATAGAAGTGAAAATGTTTGACTGCTTTCACCAATGCATAAGCATGCTTCTTTACATTTGAATACTTTATCTCATGGGTTTTGAGAGGGCAAATCATGAAAGAAATAGGAGATTCCATACCTTTCTTATCTTGTTGAACAATTTTTTTTGAAAGTGTGTGTTCAGAAGCATAGCTGTATATAATGAAATATTTTTTGTAATCTGGACAAACCAAAGTAGGGGCATGGGCAATGGCAGTCTTGATATCCTAAAATGCTAACTTTCCTTCTTTAGTCTAGGTTAAGGTGGTCTTCCCTTTCATCATGTTCATAATGTGTCTAGTCTTCTCTGCAAATTCAGGGATGAACCTCCATAAAAAATTCACCTTTCTGAAGAAAGAGTGAACAATATTTTTGCTTGTAGGTAAATTAAGCTCTTGAATAGACTTGACTCTATCTGAGTCAAAATTTATGCCTTCTTTAGACACAATGTGTCCAAAGAGTTTCACCTCTATTACTCCAAAAATATACTTCTTGGGGTTCAAGAAAATACCATTCTGGTGGCAGCACTCCAACACTTGTTGTAAGTGGTGTACATGATCAGATCGATGCTTTAAAAAGATAGTCAAGTCATCAAGGTATACCACTATGAATTTACCTATCTCATCTTTGAAATCCAGATCTATTTCTCTTTGAAAGGTGGCACCAACATTTATCAAGCCAAAATGCATCCTTCTATATGAAAATGTACCCCAAGGTGTGGTGAATGTAGTCTTGTGTTGGTCTGCTTCACCAACTTCAACTTGATTATATTCTGAGAAGCCATCCAACATTGATAACATTTTTGAACCTGTCATTGTTTGAAGCACTTGATCCATAATTGGCAAAGGATAATTATCTTTCAAAGATGACTGATTCAGATTCCTGAAATCTATACAAATGCAAATTTTGCCACTCTTCTTTCTTACAGGCACTATGTTTGCAATCCATGTGGAATGATGGATTAGAAAGATTATTTTAGCATTTAACATTTTTTGTATCTCAGATAAAATAGTACTTGATATTTTTAGATTGTACTGCCTGAATTTTTGTTTATAAGGCATTGAATCAACCTTGAGAGGAATGTCATGGTAGATTTCATCAGGTCTGAGAGACTTCAGCTCATCATAAGAATATGCTAAGACATCCATGTATTGACGGAGTAAAGTGGTGAACTTGAATCTTTCTTCAGGGGTGCAACACTTACCAATGTTAACCATCTTGGGATTTTCTTTAGTAGTTAGATTTACTTGATCAAATCCCTGAGAGAAAATTGAATCTATTTGCTGTTGTTTGATGAATCTATCATGATTGTCAAATAGTTTCTCAATAGAAACTAGGCCTTTGATAATTTTATTTCCTTTCAACTGTAAGAATTCTTTATTTATATTTGAATTGGATTAGAGGCTGATTCATACTTCTGAGGTTCACTGCCTTCAAAATGTAGTTGTTCAAAATTTTCTTTTTGTTCCAAGAAGGCAATGATTTGATGATCATCATTGAATACTTACCAATGATCAACATTTTCAAGAACACTTGGTCTATAGATTAGCTCAATAGTATACCTATCTTCTTTGAAATCTGAGTGAGGAACTAAAAGAGTTCCTAAAACAACAAGTGCATCAGCTTTATCATTAAATTCCCTGGGTATGGCAAAAATGTTGAAAGCATCAAAGCTTTCAATTTGGTCCCAAACTAGGTTGCGATAGTGGCATAATATTTCATTCTTGGTTTGGTATAAGTTTCTCATTTGACAAACCACTAATTCAGCATCCCCTTTGGCATGAAGAAACTTAATGCCTTTGTTTTGAGCAACCTTCATTCCAAGCAATATAGATTCATATTCAGCTATATTGTTAGTGTTGCTAAATTGTAATTTGTGAGATGAAGGAAACATATCTCCTTGAGGAGATATCAACACAATCCCAGCTCCCGAACTGGTAGAGGAACAACTACCATCAAATGCTAGAGTCCATACCTCATCAGATACTGATTTTTCTTTAGACTTTCCTTCATTAGAGAGGGAGGGTCCTTCTTCATCTATATTGCAACCTACTAGTTCTTCTGCTATTCTAGTCAAACTGATTTTTGGGTTGACACTTTCAAAAATTTTATCAGATGCTTCATGCACTTCATCTGTAGATAGAAAGTAGTTACCCATACCTACAGATTCAAAAAGAATTTGAGCTTCAGGGGCTGATGTTTGGGTGACCACATATTTTGCCTCCTTTTTAGGGAACAACCTCTTCATTATGCCTTGTACAGGGATCCTTGCCTTAGACAGGTCCATGCTTAGTTCTCCTCCCATGTCCATGCAGAAATTTCATCCAAGTAAAATGCCATAGGATGTTGGGACATCAACCACCAAGACAGTCATCTTGATTCTCTTGTTTGGAAAGGATGCAAATGCAAATTGGGCATCTTTGATTTTCCCTAGTAATGGTACTTGCTTGTTCTCCATGGAGAAACATCCCCCAAATGTCTTGGTCAGTGTGAGACCCAGAGACTCAGCTACTTTAGTAGGCATGACATTGTCAGATGCACTTGAGTCTATAATATAGTTACTCAGCTTGTGACCATTTATTAACAGAGAAACATAGAAAGGTTCTATTTTTCTAGGAGTAGATGGAGGATTAATAACAAGATTATTCAAAATGGGCATGTTCTTTAGAGAATCAGGAGTTACCTTTTTAGCTTTTTGTCTTGTAAGGATGGTTTGGTTCTAAACACATTAGATCAACTTATCCAATTGATCAGGATTAGACTGTAAATATTCAAATTGAAACATCTATATTTTTGTCTTTTTGACATGGTCAATTATGTCAAATAGCTGAATTGAGCTAGGTATAGAGGAAGGTATTTCAACCTTTTGGGTTTTAGGAGAGATGGGAGGAGGGCTGGTTTGTGAAATTGAAGTAGAAGGTGAAGGTGAAATTGATGTACTTGTCTTTTGGGTGATCACCAGATCCTTTGACTGGAAAGGTAGAGTGGCTCCATGCTTAACAATTGTAATTGATATTTGAGGTTGCTCCTCTATCTTCCCTTTATCAGCTTGCTAGACTAATTAGTTCTTAGATCTCGTAAACACTACATATGATCCATCAAAAGCTTCTCCTTCACTTTTGTGTTCATCCTGGTAGTTTAGGAAACCAATGTGGGAGTCACCATCTAATTCTTTTTGATTTTATTTAAGGATATCAACATCATTTTCTTGATTCAATTCAAGATAGAAAGAGAACTCTGATTCTGCTTCAAGATATCCCATTGCTGAATTGGTTGGAGGAGCTTCAAGGGCAAGTTTTCCTTATGGGTGAGGAAGACAATTTTTTTGCCCTTGATTCCTGGTAACATTGCCCTGATATGATTGATTTGGGAATGTCCTTCTTGGCATATCTCTGTATGAAGGAGTAGAAGACATTCCTTATGCCATTTGCTTTTTGAGAACAAGCAACTCATTTGCCAACTTCTGCACCATTGGATCTGTGGTGCTTGTAGATGCATATTCAGAAGAGGATGAAGGTCTATTTCTATTTGGATCTCTTCTTATCTTCCCTATTAAGATGAGATCATCTTCTACCTCAGTGGCCAAATGTTGAGCTACAGCAAGATCTATTTGACCAGCATGTGTCAAAATAAAACTTACTTTAGGTAACTAAAAATTAATAAAGAAGCATTTGAGATTCTTAGCTGTAGGTCGAGCAATTATAGGAATTCTATTCCTTAGTTTGTCAAATTTGGCTATGAAGTCTCTCATTGGTTCATGAGGCTCTTTCTTCATCTATGTAAGTTGAGCTAGTAGTGCATGTGCATCTTCTACAGGTTTGAATTTGGCTTCAAAATTATCTTTGAGGGTATTCCAATCAGTTACTGACCGAGCCTGTAGATGATAAAATAAATATATAACAACACCTTGTAATGTTTCTACAAATATCCTGACTACTACATCTTCAAATTCTACTCCAATTATGCCACAGGCTATGCTAAAGGCTGTAATGTGTTCATCAGGATGAACTTTCCCATCACCATAGAATTTTGGGAAATTCTTCCTTGAACTGCATGGAAGCTCATGTAGAGGTGGAGTAAGATTGAGAGGACCAAAAGCATTACCCCAGGGACCTTGAACTGCCATTATATGATTATGAAAAGGAGGAATAACAAATCTTAGAGGGGTAATTATTAGCAAAGCTTTATCAATAATAGAAGTGGATACTTCATCTGGCAATGGAGATCTAACTTTAGTAGGAGGAAAGCTCTTAGTTTGTTGGAGATGAGATGGTGAAGGAAATAGATCAAAATCACGTTGCTGTACAAACTCGAATACATGGTCAAAAATACTTTTAGCCCTTTGGCTTCGTGTATACCTTGAATCTGCTAGATTTTGAAACAAAAATGGAAAAGAATTGACCTTACTTTAGTTTGAAGCTTGAGGCTTTAAACTATGCATTCTTTTCCCAGTTAGTGTGGAGGTGAATGGTAAGGTTATAAATGGATAATGGGTTATACTCCCTAGTGGAGTCACCAAAAACTATTGTGCAAGGCTGGGAGGAAAATTTAACAATGGGAAAACACTAGAGCAGTTCGCTCTTCCACAACAGAGTATAATGGATAGGTTATAACAATAATGGGATTATGTCTCCAGTGGAGTCACCAAAAATTGTTGGTTGATTATTTTGTTGATCAACGTATTGATAAACAAAATAGGTCTGATCATCCAAAGTAGGAAGATTGGTCATCCAAATGTGTAGGTTTACCACATCAAAAGGGGACTAATCTCTCCTCTCATCAAGGGGAGGTTCCCTATATATATATATATATATATATATATATATATAAACATAAAATAATACTCAAGGGTAGGATAAACCATCCATCTCTCTTTTTTCAGAGATGATTCATGCAAATCAAAGGAAAAATCTCAAGGGAAATGACAGAAAGCACTTCTCTTCTTTCAGAAGTACTATTCAACAAACCACAAGAATACTCCTGGTAGTAATTGCAAAATGTAACCAAGGATGTAGTAACCAACAAATTGAGATGTAGCACAAAGTCTCCACCTGAATTGCCCAAGAGTGAGATACAAAGGACAATGAGGGCACAAAGTCATCCCAAGGTCATTTACACAGAAACAAAAAGAAAACACACTAAAGGTAATTATGGAGGCACAAAGTCTCTCCACAGTTGACTTTAGGACACCTTATAAACAAATTTCACTAATTCTGCTTGTTGAATTAAAAGAACTAAAAATATATTAAGGAAAAAGACATAAAAATAGTTTCCCCAACAACAAATATATCACATCACAAAGTCTAAAATGTCACTTGCTTTCTTATTTCAATAACAAAATATGATCAACAATCTGAGCTCAAAGTCTCAGTAATGCCTTCTAATCTAGGCAGAGTTTTGTTTCTGATTGTCAGAGAGAGATCTCTTTTACACTAACAAGAGAGTCCCTTATATAGCCTCTTCAAGACGGACTTGGGAATAGTAACACATCATGTTTCATTGAATTTTGTTAAGAAGATAGGCTGGAATTTAGGAGCATCCACCCATTTTCTTTTCTCAATGTAGAGAAACAAGTCACGCTAGTGAAAGTTTACATCTTTCAATGTCCACCTGGCAATCTGATCCTTCTTCATCATTCCTCCTTTTTTAGTTAATTGAATCAAGTCCTTGACTCAATTTGATGCTCTGTTCCTTAATCGCTTCCTGTTGATCTTGGCCTTAAAGCCTTTAAATGCATTCAGGTCTATAGATTTAAAACTACAAGGATGAACAGCTTTTTTATTGTCACAACTTTGACGTCTATGGGCACATCACTTTGCTCGGTAATTCCTTCAGCTTTGTCATTTGAGCTTTCTCGAAGGGGACCTTCCCTTTAGGCCTTGAGAAATGATCTGCTTTGGGTCAAGAAGAGCCCCTTGCAAGGGTATCTGCCCTTTGGGTGGTCTTCGGATGGCCTTCGGGCTAAGTTCTTTAGCTCTTCTTTAAGGATTTTCAAAATCAATGGCTATTTTATGAACCTTAAAATTGACATTCGTGCAATGGATTTTTTATTGTCACAACTTTGATGTCAGTGGGCATGTCACTTCCCTTGGTAATTCCTTTATCTTTTTCATTTGAGCTTTCCTAGAGGGGACCTACCCTTCAGGCATTGAGAAATAATCTATTTTGGGTCGAGAAGAGCTGCCCACAAGGGTATCTACCCTTCAGGTGGTCTTTGGATGGCCTTTGGGCTAAGTTCTTTGGATATTCTTTAAGGCTTTTCAAAATCAATAGCTATTTTATGAACCTTAAAATTGATGTTCATGCACCTGTTAATACATTTGAATTTCCAATGGCTAGTTCACCATTCTCGACTCTGACATCTTCAGGTGCGTCACCCCTTGGGCTTTCTTCAACTTTCTTGTTTTATATGCTCTTGAAGGGAAGGTGACCCTTTGTCTTTGGGAAGTGTCCTTTAATTTGGTAGCTGAGAGTCCCCCACAAAGGCACATGCCCTGTGGGGTCCTTCGGCAGCCTTTTGTCTTTAGAATCCTTTGGAGCTTTCCCGCAGACATTTTCCCCATAGACTTTTTCTGTGCACATTTTCCCGTGAACAAAAAATCCATAAGAATTGTTTCAATTGCTTTGTCTTTAGCCTTTGGAAATTCCTTTGGGCTTTCCTTGTGTAGATTCTTTCTTGAATTCCTTCAGACTTTTTGTCTGAAGGAATTCCTTCTGACAAAAAGTCCAAAGGAATTATGCCTTTGCCTTTCGACTGCCTTAAATAAAATTCTAAAAGAACTTACCTTTGTAGCTTCCTTGAAAATGACCCTTCTAAAGGGTTATTTTTTCAACCAAGTGCCCTCCGTAAGGGCACTTGTCCTTCAGGAGGCTCTCTTGAACTTTTACATTGAACCACTCCTTTGAACCAACCATTGAACCAAGCTTTGAACCAAGCTTTAAATCAAAATTTAAACCAAAATGGTTCAAGCCGATGAACCCTTTGATTGAACCAAAAGCCATTGAAACATTTGATGAATCGAAGCATTGAACCAACTGAATTGAACCAACTTTGGTTTAATGGTTCATCGGTTCATTCTCTTTGATTTGGCTAAGTCCTTTTGGTCCTCGTTAAACCAAACATGTTGAACCTGTTGAACCTTGAACTTGAGTGGTTCAATGGTTCAATGGTTCAAGCCTTAGAAAATTGTTATTTTGATTGAACCTACTTGTAGAAGCCTTTAAACCTGACTGTAGAAGCCTTTAAACCTGGAAACAGTTGAACTCTTGCTACTGATGTTGAACTTTTGAACCTGTTGAGCCCATTGAACCAAAATGGTTCAAGGTTTAACAGTTCAATCCTTGCTTAGAAGCTTGCCGATGAACTCTTTTGGTTGAACCTGGTCATTGAACCAACTTTGAGATCACCTAAGAGTTGAAAGCTTGCTTCTTTCCTACAGAGTCCATAGAAATCAACCTGTGAAGCCTGTTGAACTTGGCCTGCAGAGTTCGTAGATTTTCTTTTCCTGCTGAGTCCATAGATTTCTCTTCCTACTGAGTCCATAGATTCAAGCCTATAGAGTCCATAGATTCAAGCCTGCAGAGTCTATAGATTCAAGCCTACAGAGTCTGTAGATTCAAGCCTATAGAGTCCATAGAAATCAACCTGTGAAGCTTGAAAAATGAGGAATTTGAATGCCCAAGACAAATTTTGAAAAGGGAAGAGACAATTTTGGTATGTAGGACCAAAATAGTTCAAATATTGTCCCAAAAATGAGTGATATTTTTTGGGGACAAAAAAACTACATAAACTCTTTTCTTGAAGGAAAATGGACTTGTAGGCCTTTGCCTTCCATACACATAGTCTAAACAATGATACATATAGGTAGCCTCATAAGGTGATGGAGACATAAGGGGTTATGGGTAGTTATAAAAACTATAGGATTTTTAAAATATGTTGGAAAATATATATATCATTATGTTTTTACAATCACAAACTATCTAAAAGACATACAAACCTTTAACACTCAATATTAGGCCTTTTAGGCCTAAAGTTAGTCTTCATACCTATAAGCTTCACCATCACATGGAGGCACTCTAAAACTTTATTAAGAAATATGACACCATGAGAAGGTGTAAGGTATGTTTTATATCCTAAAAATTTAATTAAAATCAGATAATAATAGAGGAAAATCCATTTCTATTCTTAAAGACCTATTCAAATTACATAGTCTACATACTCATTTCAAACTACCTATTTAGATGCTTATATAGTTCATCACAAGGATAATTGAGCCAAATGATCTTAATGGGAGTTAAAAACCCTATAAAAATTTAAATCCATGGAGTTTTGGGTTTTATTTAGGATATGACGTTTATGAAACATCAATAATACTATAAGTAGGTTTAGAATGCATGCAGGGCGCTCATGGTCAACTTCTCTATGTACATATATTGACACAACTTCTGTATGGGAACCCAAGATTATAAATATATTTGAAGGGGTATGTGGAATAAATATCCATAGAAATAAGTTATAGTTTGGAGTTCCATACTTTATGAACCATCCTTAATAAGGTGGACCTCTAAAACCCTCCCTAAACCCTACTATAGACTAGTTTTGAGAAAAGTGAACTTTCTTACATCAAAACACCCATGAATCACCTTAGGAACTCTTGAATCATGAATTAAAATTAGATAAGGTCTTGACCATGCTATTTTGGTGTATGGAACTATATGGACCTATTAAAAAATAGTATTTTTTGGGGAAAAAGAGTAGAAAGAGAGATATAAGGTAGTTTAAGAAGATGCCAATCAT
Organism: Torreya grandis; assembly: GCA_037957365.1. NCBI lineage: Eukaryota > Viridiplantae > Streptophyta > Pinopsida > Cupressales > Taxaceae > Torreya > Torreya grandis. The sequence goes on along the minus strand of JARHVA010003419.1, from coordinate 1,747,923 downwards.
TAGAGAATGAATTTTGGAACTTTTTTCACCTTTTAAATTCATTTAATGGATAAATATATTCTTGGTAATGCTTCTATGAGCCTCTTATAATCAGCCAGTCTACTGATTTGAAAGATAAATTGACCTAGTCAACTAGTATGGCAAAATTATAGGTGTTTCTTGCTCAAGGAGACCTATATCATGGTGTGTAGGGTTGTTTCAAGTATAAAAATCATTGGTCCATAGGTTTATAGGGTTTCATGTAGGATTTCATATCTATCAAATGCAATCAATTAGGATACTAGGCCTAATTGGCCTAATAGACCTACGTGATCAATAAGGAGACATCAAAGATGGCATAGAAGACTATTGAGAGGGTTAACTCAAGTGATAATCAAGGAATAAATAATCCTCATGCCACATAAATAACCCTCAAATTGTAATCACATGCATAAATAATATTGAGTGTCAATCAATGAGTTAACTCATCCTTAAATAGCAAAGTATAGGAGTTATTTGACAAGATAGAATTGTAACATACTTCAAGACGAGTTTAAATCAATCAAATACATCTTAAACTGCCTCATCTCAATGCATAAGGGCATGGAAGAGCACCAAACATGGGGAGATTTCTTGAGGACTATTTTTAACTAGTTGTAACTTATGTGATGTGGAGTTAATAAGAAATTGATGTTCTTGTCTTCTCCTCTATACCAATCTCTCTTCTTCTTTTCTTCTCATTTTTATATATATTCAAGATTTTAGGCCTTGTAAAAGGATCCCTCTCTTAGGCAAGAGGAAAATTTACCAAGATTGAATTTTGTAACCTCTTTGACTAATAAAATGGACTATTATAACTTATCTATGATTTAATTTTAGTGTGTATATGTTTATTCAGATGTGTATAAGTGGTATGAATCTTCTGTTGACATGTACTTTCCACACCTATATGTTGATGAGTTTTATTATGTAGGTTATATGCAATGTCAAAGTTTGGTGATCAAATTTGAAGTGTAATTTGGTTGGAAGTGTCTCAAAGTAGACCTCTCACCCATCACCTCCAAGTTAAAGCCATTCACCATGATCTCCATGTAAGACACTATTGTATATGAAGACTTAAAGATAGACTTTAGTCCATTTATGGTTCATTAGTGTTGTTATGAGTACAAAATTGAGTGGATGAATCATTTAGGTGTATCACTATCACTAGTATAGGTTTTTCATTTTAGTTATCTTCCTAACTCTTTTCACCCCAAAAACAAAATAGATTTTAGGAAAAGGATTCAAGTTGATATATCTGAGGAGCTAGCTTCATAATCTAGAGTTTTGGTCTAAGTTATAGGTATCCCAAAACTTGTATCCCAATCCAATGTTAGTCCAATTTTGAAGGAGATCTGAGCAATCTACTTCAATAGGGTACAACTTGGGTTGCTAATAATTTTGGCACTCTTAGTGGGACACAAATTCAAGCATTAGATCATTCACATTAGCATTTTGGTCTTCACAAGCAGCTTCAAGAACTCATATGGTCATCAATTCTGAGGTAAAGAGGGATCTTGTTCATAATTCATTATTTTTCATGTGTCTTTTGATAAGCTATGGCTTCATATGGGGCATATTCTTATCATTCACTACTTTATTAATGGCCCTATGGTCCATCCCCATTCCATTATGATTCCTAACCATCTCATTATGATCCCTATTAGCCTTATTTTCACTCTAATAAATAATATGAGAGGTTATTATCAAGCCCTTGATCCTTGTGAACCTCATTAACTTCCTTGGTAGCCTACTTATTTATCTAATCAATCATAAAAATCTCCTAACATTACTAATCATTTCAACCAATTTGTAAGGCAATCCATATCAAGATTTAAACAATTATTGTTTGGCTATGAGAGACACATGGTGAGCATTGACATAAAAAGGAGTTATGGATAGGAGATCCATAGGTATGAGATTGAGAGCATGGGAGCTTCATTGCAATAAGATAAATAAGTGTTGAAATTTTTCATAAGACAAGGCCATTCAAATGTTAGTGGTGATATGCTTGACATATGCAATTTAGTTGAAGGCATTGAAGAGAAGTTGATACTACATGAGAGACAATAGGTTCACCATAACCAATAACATGTTCCCTCCATTTCACATCAGTCCTCCATTAAAATGCCTCTTCCCTCTCAAGAATATCAAACAAATGTGTACCACAACCCTTAAAATTCTTCTCAAACCTTACCAAATTTTCCTACTTGGAAGTCTATCCAAGAAAGACCTCAAAAGGTGTAATAAGTATGTCTTGAAGAGGATAAATTACATGTTTTATAGTAGATCATACAAGGGCCTTCATATTTTGATCATCAGGGATAAATCTCCAATGATATGGTGTTATAATTTGATGCTCACCTTGCTAAATAAGTGGAGCTATAAAACCAACTCATGTATCAGTCAGTGGCAACTACAAAAATAACCCCATCCCAGTAGGAGGTTCCTCCATTCATACCCATGGCTGTAAAAAGTACAATACAAGAGGTCCCTAACCCAAAGTTTATGACTTAGAAACAAATGCAATAGTCTAGAGAGAGAAGATTAGTCAAGCATAACCAAGATGTTGAAGTGCAGGGAAAGCATGAGATCATTGATCCCACACCCCTCCCTTCTCAAATCTAAATGATTTCCCTTCATGGAAGGCTATTCAAGATAATATGCAACAGAGAGAGGAAGTGATGGTTATCAAATTTGAGCAGCCCCATGAGCATGAAGAAGCATCCATGGAAATACCATTGGATTTGTCTCATATTCTTAAACTTTTCTAAGGGTCCACCATGCCAATTCTTGAGAAAGAGCCTCTCCTTTATGAGATAAATGAAGAAGATTGAGCTGAGATGATAAAAGATAAGAGTGACTTGAGTGAACATGAAGATGATAGGTATGATTCAATCTTTTAGAATGCAAAAGAGGATGAGTTACAATAGGTTGATAAGATTAAAACTTAGCTACAAGTACAAGATGAGATATAAGAGAAATAGGTGTCAATTAAGAAAGGAGAAGATGGTTCCTAAGTATTCAATGGTCACATGGTATCTGATATTCATCATGAAAACTCAAAATAAATAGCAGAAGTGGTAGAAGATAAGTGTAAATCAATCAATGAATATGAAAAACAAGTTGAATTTGAGAGCATGTTAAATCACCAAGTTGATTTTGAAGATGAAACAACTTCAAATGAAAAATTAGAGATAGCAAAGGATGATTTTTAGCTTCATGATCAAATTGAAGAAAGTCGAATCACACTTGAGCTTGGTGAGAACTAATCAATGAGCTTATTTAATATCATTAATTTAGGTTATTATTTAATTAAAGGTGATTCATTTTAGGTTGAAAGAAGTAGTTCCATCAAGTAAGGAGTCAGTTCTAAAAAAAACCAATCCAAGAAGTTGTTTTATTAGGAGATGACTTGTTTGAGCTTTTCAAGCAAGGTTATCAAATGCTCACTTCATTTTCATATATCTCTCCACTTGTAGAAGGTGGAAATGAACTCAAATGGCCTCAAGAAGTAATGAAAATAGAGGCATATCTCTTAGAATCTAGCCTTGTAATCATAACACAAGATCCACTTCAAGCTATCCAACATGACCATCAGTAGCTCATGACTGAATAAAAATTGATATCATTAATAAAATAAATATGGATATGGGAGGAGTATGATAGGTTTTAGACTCACATGTACAATCCATTCACTTTAAAGTGGAACTAGAAGGACTAGTTTCTTCCCTAAGATGCCATGAATGTGCTAATGCTCCTAGTTTTAAGAAGGATCTATTAAGATGTGGCAATCATATTTCATGGTACCATAGTGGTCAATCAAGTTTTCCATTTGACCCTAGAGGAAAGGCTTTGACCTCAGTTTAGTTATTTTAGTTTGTTTATCTTGTTTCAATAAGTGTTTAGCACAAGTAGTATTTTGTTTCCTTGTTTTAGTGTTTGTGTTGTTTTGTTTCTTCCTAGGTTAGGTGTGTTTGCTTCTTAGTTTAGTTGTGTTTTCTTATGTTTTTTATATTTGTGTCTTGTTGTTTTTTGTAGTAATAAGAGGTGTCTCAAGGTACAAAATATGTTTGGTAGTCCAAAGTAGTCATTAAAACCATGTTGTTATGTTTTAAACTGTCATTATCATGAAAATTTATTAGGTTCTCTTGACCAAAAGGATGTTCAACCCTTGTGAGTCACCAATTTTTTTAGCAATTTCACTTGTCAAGGCCAAATGCCAACCCCTAAAATTAAAAACTTTTCATGACATCTATTTAATCTTTTACATGTGCTATCTTGAGTTATAATGTCCCTTATTTTCTTCTTGAAGTCATTCAAAACTGTTAGAGATGTCATTAAGTTGGTTTATGATCACCATATCTCCTAGATGTATTAGGTCCTTATGTGATGTGCTTGATCATCACAATGTTCATTTATTGTCAAATCAAGAGTAAATATCATGTCTTGTCACTACCATGTATTGTTTAAACTTGTGATGAGTATCCTTATGATGTTTGAGAATGTTTGGAGGTTCCTTGACAAATAATTCAAGTGATCTTAGGATCTAAAAGTGCCTTAATGAAGATGGTGAAGAGGGCAGATGACGACTCATCATGAGTTTATTTAGCATATTCAACATATGTAAGGTATTAATATGACTATAAGATTATAAGGTATGCTAAAGACATATAAAAGCCTCATTCAAGCCTTTTAGGAAGGCTATAAGGTATTCTTCATGGTACTTATTGACAATTCTCCTTATGAAGATGTGTATATTGCCTAAAAAGTGAGGTTTTGGGTGTTTAAATGATATATTATGAGTCAAAAGGCCACTAAAAATTCATAATATCTCTAAACACCATCATATTCATGTTATTTATTTAAGGTAAATGTTTCATGCTTTTGAAATATCTCCTTTTCAAGTCTAAAGCATAGTTTTGCTTTCCAAAGAGTTCACACGTGTGAAGTATGCCCTTATTTTGATGTAAAAAGACTTTTTAATTGTTCTAATATACCTATTGACTTTTAATATTCCTCATATTTACCTAAATTTTTGGTTTAAAAATTGAAGTGTGGATAAATTGCAAGAGAAAGGCTAGTTTCATGAGTTTCATGTTGGAAGTATAGATTTGTACATATTTTTCTATATAATGGAGTCAAAGAATTTGAATAAGATTTCATAATAAGTTTCTTATAATATATTCATGTCAATAAGGTTCCATACATGCTCAAAATTTGTTCTCTTACACCACCTAGATTCTTTACAAAGAGAGAGAACCCTTCACGTTTGCAGATGGTATAACCATGAGAGAGGATATCAAGATCTATAATTTTGGGTAGAGGAGGGGGTATGAGAGAGATTACATATTTTTGATTTGGTTATAAATTTATCTCTCTCTCTCCCTTATGAAAAATCCTTTACAAGTTAAGGCACTCACTATGGCTTCTTCATTCAGGGAAGCAATCAATTTTTTGGCTTTTCTCCTCTCCTAAGCATTATGATAGAAAAATGGAAGTTTGTGGAGCTTGTCAAAAGTATGAACCACCTTTACATGATGTTAAAAATATTATTTAAAAATTTTTGAGGGTAAATGGATATTATGAAGACATAAACTACTAATCTACAATCTACAAGCAAATAAAAGAAGGTTGTACAATTCATGAGAGATCCAAAAATATCAAGATTTGTTGAGATGTTGTTTACAGGGTTTCATTCATGTTAGATGTCATTATTTCAAGTGACATAAAGTTTAATCAAGGTCAATCCACCTAAAACACCCTCAATGATCCCCAAGCATCTTCATATTCCTAGTTTATAAAAGGTTAAGGAAACTTAGCAATTGTTAAGGTATTTAATGATTCATAGGTTTCCATTTTAGAAGTGGATGCTTTCTCAAAATCCTCTAAAATCATATTTTATTTTGGTATATGTTCCTATGATTACATCATGGTATTTATGACTTAATTTAAGTTGTATTAATGTTTCTTTTCAATCCATCATGTTTCATCTTCTTTCACAAGTGTTATCATTACCATTTCACCATTGTAAAGGCTTATCACTCCAACTCCATTCAATGTTTTCCATGTTCCATTAGTCATATAGCTATTCCTTCACATTCACTTAATTTATCCATTATTTTTAGGAGTAAATAATTATATAAAACATTATGGTCATGAGGATATGATTATGCTACCCTACGCACTACTAAACAGGGAAGAATATCCACTTACAACCAAGACAAACTCAGTCATGATGTGCTTCATGAAAGTGGTGTTTTGAGAAAACTAGAAAGTATGGATATCTAAATGAAATAAGGTTGAAATATATATCTTAGTTGATTTGAATTAGTAATAGGTTCATAAATAATTTTTTGACCTTCTCAAGTCCTCTTTCCAATAGTCCATACGGAGGTGTCTTATGATCACCTACAACCATGATAAAGGAGATGAACTAAGTGCAATACAAAAGGAACTTTGAGACCTTAATGGAGATATTGAAGTTAATAGATCATTGAAAACACATAATTAGAACTAGGATTATTATAATATCTTATCAAAAAGATCATTAGGCTGATTTAGAGTCAAAATATTAAGAGAGATAGGCCTACACTCATATCTACAAGGACACTCAGTCATAGGCCAAGAAGTAGGCAGAGAAATGAATGAAAAATTTCAAGGTGAGAAAATATTAAAGTGAGATTATGTATCTTATGGAGTTTATATTTAAATTAATAAGTGATAATTTGATAAGCTATATCATTGACCTTCTCACAGTCTAAACGTATTTCAGTCTACCTACAATCACACTAAAACATAGTCAGATCACCAATCTCTAAGGAGGTTCTATGTTTTGGTTTTGGATAAGGATAGAAAGCAAGATTTTGATGTTATGGTCAAGGTACAAGAGGTAAATATGGTGAAATAAGAATACATGGTCTAAATTCAATCATAAATGATGAGACACATAGTCAACACCCCATCTTCACCTACAAGTGAGTGTTAGGAGGATACTTCAAGGTATGGTGGAGGAGTTTCTTGGATATCAAGACAAGTGAGAGATAAAAAATATTTGTATGGTGAATGGGGTAAAATTAAAATATCCAATGGACACCATGAAACCTCTCTAAACCTCACTCACCATACATCATGAATGTACTTTGTCTATGTTCGTACAAGGTATAATAACCATCAACCATAGTCATGCCAAGATAGAGTCAAGATGCCTCTCAAAGATTTGATTAAAAGAAGGAGGAGATAGATTTTGAATAGTTCAAAGATATGAGCCATTAAATATTGAAACCAAATCAAGGATGTGGTGGTAGGGACATGGACTCAATGAGATAGTCAAATAGGCATCTATAGCTAGTTTAGAGGCAATGTGCAGCTATAAAAGGCAAAACTCATATTTGACCAAGGATGGAAGGTGGAATTGAGATTATGAATAATGATAGGGTGTTTGAACCAGATAAAGGCTCATAATAAATTTAAAACCATTGAAATGATTTGAGGTCTTAATAAATAAGATACAAGAATCACCATTTCTTACATAACCTATAGCTATTAGTACTGTACTATGTTAATGAACAAAAGAGCATGTTGGAGTGTGTTTAAATAATTTTTACTAATCAAGTTAAACCTTAATATAATATCAATGATGTTAAAATTATTTAAGAGTCCTAATTACAATATGAAGTGGTCCTAGAACATGAAAACACAATCAAAGAGACTTTAGTATGTTTGTTTACTAAGGTTTCTTATTTAATTATGAAAGAAGAAGAGAACTAAGGGAATGGATTTTATTTAATATGATTCCCATAGGGTTTTAACACCTATATATAATTCATACACATTTTTTATAAACATGAAAATGCTAGAACACATCTTGAATAGTTCAAAACCAAGGAAAATGCAGTCACAGTCAACATAAGAAGCTAATTTTGAGTGAATTTGAGGTTTTAAAGCCTCTATAGGGGTAATTAGGTCTTAAAAATTGGTAAAATTAATTATTTTAACTATAAAAATATATCCATGCTATCATAAGGGTCATTTTAATAGTGTAAAAACTCACTTTTATGTCTCATATAGACCTCAATCTGTTGATAGTCCTTAAAGAGACTAGGTTGGTTAATTGGAGGTTTGAAGGTAGGTTGAAAAAGAGACATTAAGATTCATGAAGGATTTTTGAGACATGGAAATGATGAATATAGTGTATTTATATGATTTTTATTTTTTAAAATAGTCAGCTTTCAAGTTGAAATGCTTAAGTGCTAGTTAAAGAAAAGAAAGCTAAGACATGACTATGTACTAGTTTGATGGCATCCATGTGTTTTAAATGGTATTTGAAGACATCAAGAACTTTATTGAAAGGTAATATGGGTGATAATATTATGGAAACATATCATGATGATAAATAACTCAGGTTCAACAAGGAAAAGAATAAAACCTAGCGATCAAGGTTTCACATATATAACTGCCAATAAACCCTATGCTAGAGGAATCAAGGTATACATAACATAAGGTGACCATAATACTTATAAAAAATAATTATTATCAATATAATAATTTTTTTTATAAGTTTAAAACTCCATAAAATCTTTCCTTGAAGGAAAAAGGACTTGTAGATCTCTATCTTCCATACACACACACATTTTAAACAATGATACCTATAGACAACCTCATGAGGTGATGAAGACATAAGGGGTTATGGGTAGTTATAAAAATTAAAAGAGATTAAAATATGTGGGATAATATATATCATGATTTTTTTACAATTAAAAACTATCTATAGAACATCCAAACCTTTAACACTCAATATTAGGCCTAAAGCTAGTCTTAATACCTATAAGGTCCACCATCACATGGAGGCACTCTAAAAATTTATTAAGAAATATGACACCATGTTAATGTGTAAGGGGATGTTTCATATCATATTAAGTTAATTAAAAGTATAAAATAATAGGATAAAATCCATTTTTGGTCTTAAAGACCTATTCAAGTTATATAGTCTACACACTCATTAAAAACTAACTATTTAGATGTTTATATCTTTCACCACAAGGAAAATTGATGAAAATTATATTATAAAGATTTAGGAACCATATCACACTTTGAATACATGGAGGATATATTTTTATTGAGGATTTGAGGTTTATGAACCATTCCTAAGATTATAAGTAGGTCTAGAATGCATGCAGGGAGCTCATGGTCAACTTTTCCACGTACGTATCTTGACACAACTTTTACATGGGAATCCAATACTCTTAGGAAATTTTAAAGGGTATATGTAATAAATATCCATGAAATTTTTTTATTGTTTTGATTTTAGTAATTTATTAACCATCGTTAAGAAGGTAGACCTCCAAAATCCTCCCTAAACCCTACTACAATCCAATTTTGAGAAAAGTGAAGTTTCTTACATCAAAACACCCATGAATAACCCTATAAACTCTTGAATAATGAATTTATATGGTCTTGAACATGGTACCATGTTGTATGTAAATGTACGATCTTATCAAAAACTAATTTTTTGGGGGAAAAAAGAAGAAATAGAGGTACAAGGCAATTCAAGAAGATGTCAATCATTGTATAGTGAAGTTTGGAACTTGTTTCACCTTATTAAGTCATTATATGGATAAGGATATACCTATAAATTCCTATATGAGCCTCTTCTAATCAACTATTCTATAGAAATGAAAGATAGATTGACCTAATCAACTAGTATGGAAAACTTACAATTGTTTCTTACTCAAGGAAACCTATATCATGGTGTGTACAGTTGTTTTAGGTCTAAAAATCACTAATCCATAAGTTTCTAAGGTTTCATGTAGGCTTGAAATGCAAGAAATTAGGCTATGAGGTGTAATTGGCATAGTAGACCTACTTGATTAACAATGAGACATCGAAGATGGCATAAAAGACTATTGAGAGGGTTATCTTAAGTGATAATAAAGGAATAACTGAGCCTCATGCCACATAACTGACCCTTAACCACAAATCACATGCATAATTGATCATGAGTGTCAATCCACGAGTTAATGATTCCTTAAATGGAAAAGTATAGGAATTATTTGATAAGATCATTCAACTACATCTTCAAATACCTCATATCAATGCATAAGGTCATGCAAGAGCAGCAAACATGGGCATATTTCTTGAGGACTATTTCTATCTATTTGTACTTGAAGTGATGTGGAGCTAATGAGAGATTGATGATCTTGTCTTCTCCTCTAAGCCAATCTCTCTTCTTCTTTTTACCTCATTTTTCTATATATTCAAGATTTTAGGCCTTGTAAAAAGATCACTCTCTTGGGAAAGAGGAAAATCTGCCAAGATTTAACTTTATAACCTCTTGGACTAATAAAATAGACTATTGTAGCTTATCTATGATTGAATTATAATATGTATATACTTATTTAGATGTGTATAAGTGGTATGAAAACTCCCTTAACATGTCCTTGCCACACCTATATATTGATAATTTGCTTTATATAGGTTTTTATGCAGTGTCAAATTTTAGTGATTAAATTTGAAGTGTAACTTGGTTGGAAGTCAAAGCCATTCACCATGAACTCCATGTAAAAAATTGTTACATATTAAGACTTAGTGATAGTCTTTAGTTCATTTATAGTTCATCAGTGTTGTTATGAGTACAAAATTGAGTGGATGAATCATTTAGGTGCATCACCATCACTAGTATAGGTTTTCCCTTTTAGTTATCTTCCTAACTCTTTTCACCCCCAAAGCCAAATACATTTTATGAAAAGGATTCAAGTTGATATATTAGAGGAGATAACCTCATAATCTAGGGGTTTTGTCTAAGTTATAAGTATCCCACAACCTATAGACCAATCCAATGTTAGTCCAAGTTTGAAGGAGATCTGAGTAATCTACTTCAACAAGGTGCAACTTGTGTTGGTAATAGTATGATAACAAACATGATGACATATAAGCTTCTACATTAATCCATGGAGTTATTTAGGAAATTATAGATTACATTTCCATATTTTCCATACAAAATACAAAAAAAGAAGGGGAAAACCCCAAAAAATTATAGAAAACCTAAAAAATGTATGTCATGTGTACACTATGAATTATACCTATTCATGAGTTAAAAGAACCCAAATAATATTCTATATTTACTCTTATAAAAGTATAGGGTATTTATAGTCAATATGTATGTTTTTGGGCCTTTTGAACATAATGGTGATTTTTGTTTTTCTCTAAGATGCTGAATAAAAGTTTGATCTTAAAAACACCTAAAAACAATCACATTTTATGGAGATAGCCTATAATGTTATGGTAACATATTAGTATTTGTTTTAAACAATATAAAATAATAAATGAAGCACAAATCATGTAGGAGAGAGGTGAGAAGAGGATAACTAAAATGAGAAACAATATATTATATATTTTTCACTAAATGTTCAACATATCCATGTTTGTATTTCTGATGTGTAAAATACAAAGGATAATTAAAAAAATATATAAAGAATTAACATTATTGATTCCCTTATTATATTGAATACATTATAGGTAAAATATAATTATGGTATAACATGTGAGATAGGTAAGCATTAAATGCATACTTGGGCATGTCTACACACTAACTAGTCTTAGTGTAAAAGCTAACTACCTGTTTAACTTAACTAAAGGTTCATAGTTAATATTTGCACCAAAAATATTTCATTATATATCTACTCATAATTTCACCAATGTTATTTTTTGTGTGATGAAAACATATTTAGGTTTTTAATTAATTCAATACCCAAGTAGTGATTAAGGTAGCCTAAATATGTCATTTCAAAAACTTTCATCAATTCTACTTTTATTTTTGAAGTGTACCTTTCATCATTTCATGTGATGGGAAGATCATCCACATATACAACTAGAAATATAGTTGTTTTGACAAAAAATGTTACATCCTCAAATTCATAAAGTTTAAATTTAATGTTTAAGAGGTGCTTAGCATGATTTTCATACCATGATTTTGGACTTATTTCAATCCATAAAACTATTTTACCAATCTACACACTTTGTGTTCTTGGCTGTCAAATGAAAAACCTTATGTATAATTCATGTACAAAATTTATTTTAGAACACTATGTAAACAAGTAGTTTTCATGTCCATTTTATGAACTTTCCACATTTTTTGTGTTACTAGAGCCAATGAATCCCAAATAGTAGTCCATTTCATTATTATTCCAAAGGTCTCACTATAATTTGTCCCTTTATTTGGGGTAAATCCCTTTATGTTTGTCAAGTGAGCCATTTAATTTTCATTTTTTTCTAAATAACCACTTGTAACCATTGGGTTTACAGTTGATTGGAGGATCAACTAAATCCCATGTTCCATTCTTGACCAAAACATTATATTCACTTTTCATCACTTTTCTCCATACATCAAGATTTTTATCTTGATTGAAATAAGATAGTTCTGAATCAAAAGTAACATTGATTTCTTCTTCTAGAGGGAGCCTAAGGTAATATTTTATATCTTATCTTGATTTTATACTAGGAACTTATCTAATTATTGAGTGGTTGTGTGTTTACTTCAAGTAGTTGTTTCTAAAACCTCATTAGATATGACAGCTTTCATGTCTATGTGGCCCATTTTGGCATATTTTTATTAGGTTATTGGTGCCTAATTTTCTTCATCTAAAGATCCAACATTTTTTGACATATGATCAAATTATGATGAAGTTTTAATTTATTCCACATGATGGAATGACATTTTTAGTTACAAGAGTCAATAAATAGTCAATAATTTGCCAATTATAGATCCATATTCATTTCATAGAACCTCCATATCAATATCCTTTAAAATTTCAAATTTAGCATATTTTTCAAGTCATCTCAATTATAAACTTATGCTTGTTGTATCCTTTGTAGTTTCATAAAAGATAACATATATAGAGATGATAACTTTTTTTTTAAATTATTATTATTATTATTATTATTATTATTATTATTATTATTATTATTATCATATAATATATATTCCTTTGAGGGTTATAAGTATCCCAAAAGGATGCATTTTCAAATCCTGAGGTCCAATTACTTCCTTTTCTCCCTAGGATTATATGCATAACAAGTGGATCTAGAAACCTGAATATGTCTCACTAAATGTAGATGACCACACCAGAGTTCATATATAGTATTCATTTGAAGGGATAATAATGGGGATATTTTATGGAAATACACTCTTATTTGAGGTACTTCTACCCATAAATGCAAATTTACAACTTTGAAGTATGGCATGGATCAAACCCTATTTATCATGGTTCTCTTCATCTTCTTAAATAATTCATTTGTTTATGAGTGTAAGGGAATGTGAGATTATTATTGATAAATTTTTATATGAGATAGGATTTAAACACCTTTCATTTAAATTCATCACCATTTTCAATCCTCAGTGTCCTAATATGGGATTGTGCTTCATTTTCAATCATTGTTTTAAATTTTTTGAAGGCTTCTAATTTTTTATTCAAAAAGTAGATCCGAGTTATTTTTTTATAGTGATCAAAGAATAACATGAACTAATTATGACCACCAATGGAAATAAATGGTAGATAATGCAAATTAGAGTGAAACAACTATATTTTTTTTTGGCTTTCCACTCTAACTTCTGATTTTTTTTCCATTTTATGTTTAGCCAATATGAAAGATTCACACTTTTTAGTATGTTTGGGTAGTGTTGGATGAACTAAAAAACTATTATTTTGAATTTTAATAATATTTTCATAGTGATTATAACCAAATATTACATGTTATATAAGATTTGTTATCATTCCTTCTTAAAAAAATATGATACAAAATTCTTAGAATTGAATGTTCACCCTTGAGTTTTAGAAAATTTCCTTCCTCAATTATGATATTCACCTCTCCATCATCTATAATAATGGTTTGGCCTTGTTTTTGAGTGAGAACTAAGATAATACTTTGAATTCAGGAATGCATAATATATTGCATAGAATGAAATCTATAAGCCTTGGTGACTTGAGTCTAATTGAAACATTTCCTTGAGGTTTCAAACTTATTTTATTTTATAAATATAATGGATGAAAAATATCTTCATGAAAATCATCAAATAATTCCCTTTTAAATATCATATGTTGTGTGGAACTAGTGTATAGGATGTAATAACTATCCCAAATTAAATTCACTTAGACATTATTTTTTCATCTATGATGGAAAGCACACATTCAATTTAAAATTAATTTGCATCTAGTTTTGAGCATTTATTTTTTTCCATTTTTAAAAATATATTCTTACATATTTTATTGTGATGTTTTCCATTTATGGGTCTCATGACTCCCTTTTTTTCACAATGTTTGAAAAAAGTGTTTTCTATCATTTTTATTCTCCTAATGTTGATAATTTTTTTTTAGGATTTTCTACCCCACTTTTTAATTTTCCATTTGGATTTATCATTTTCAACATTTTTGGAAGAAATTACCTTTTTATTAGCATAGAAAATTATTTCTCCTATGGATTCATTGTATCTTCCAAAATCTTCTTTTCTCTCAACTATCTTATCAATTAGTTTATAAAAATCAGAGCCTTAAAAATATTACTTGCTAAAGAATCAAATTAGGTTGAATATGTATTAAGAATATATTTTATGAAAGAAGTCATGTATGAATAAATATTTACATTAAAAACATCAACATCATGTTTGATAACCTAGATTATTGAAGCCAAACTCATGAAATCACCATTCTTCAACTCAAGGTAGAAAAATTCCAAATCCAATTGTATGAACTCTAATTATGAATGAAAATAATATAAGTAATTCAATTTACACAATGCTTACTAAGGAGTGTTTCACCCCTTTATGTGAAGATAAAATTTACCATCCACTAAGGCCCTCATTAAGGCCAATTATTTTAATTTATTGTGATTATAGGATTTTGATTCCTTTGCTTCATTTGGTTTAGTTGGATGTGAATATTGGTTTTAAATGTTGAATCATAAATCATTAAAGATGAGAGTTTTCTTCGTCTGTCTTGACCATTCCAACCATGTTTCCTTCCTAGTAAGTGTTATTCTAGTAATTATTTTTATTGAGTATATTTTCACTGTTAAGGGGGATGGATTAGTTCCTTATCACTCCAAAAGGGTTTCCTTATATATATAGGACTAGATTGATACAAAAATATATCTATATTTTTACTCTTCCTATATATCTGGTAATACGTGGAAGAAACCCATCCTTTGTATATACATTGTGATACATCAAAGAAATTTCAAAACACATGAGAGAATAATGTTATGTGGAACTTAAGTAGTAAATTAAAATGATTTGTTCTATATATGAAACCTACTTGGTGAAAAGTTTGTACATGTTGGAATCATAACCTTATATACTCAAAATTTTCTTGCTTTGAGGACTTATGTCCAATGATAGATCTAGATGAGTAACAAATTAAAATTTGAAAAATAATATTTTATCCTTATTTATCCCTATTGATTTATAGGGATTAGGCATAAAATATATATTTTAAGCTATATTAGGTGATAGATCTTGTAGTGTGATCATGATGACATTAATTGTAAATTTGAACAAATACATCATTAATACCAAATATTGCATTTTGTTGGGTTTATTTTATTTTTCATTTTTGTTTTTGAAAAATAAATTTAATTTTTAATTTGAAGTGGTTTGTGAAAATTGAATTATTTTCAATATGCTTAATAAGTCAAAACAATATATTATTACCTGATGGGAAAATTATCCATTTAAAATTATGCTTTTATTTGAAAAGAAAAGGAATAAAAGTCTAAAAAAATAAAATTATCTTTGAAAGATTAACTCTTTCCACATGGAATTTGATGTCCTCTAATTGAAACACCATATGCAAGTGGATGCCATGTGATACTGATTTATATTTTTTAATAGGTTGAAATTAATTTTAAATGTCATGCTTATGAGTAGGTTGCAATGCCATGTGAAGGATCTTGAGTAATGCCAAGATGTAATTTGTAATTAGAATGTCAAAAGGATAGTCAAACCTACCACCTTAATTCCATTTTCAATGCATGAATGCCAAAAATAGTTAAAAATGCCTCCATATTATATGAATCATTATTTTAATAGGTCCTTAATGACAAAATACATGTATAAACCAAAATACGAGAATGAAATCAATGTGATAGTTATTTTACTGAATGAGTATATGATAGAATAGTGTTATAGGTAGAATAATGTAGGTTGGAAAACAAAACCACTTTTACATTTATTTTAACAAATTTATGCAAGATGTATGTCTAAAAATAATGTGGATAAGTAAATAACTTACATAGATATTTTACTGTTTGGAAATGAAATTATAGTAAAAGGATAAGAATCAAGGATTAAAAATAAATGGACAATCCAAGGGTATGATACTAATGTTAGGATATGTAATTTGACTATGGAAAAATAAAAATAGATTTGTGAAAACCAAACTTTTAATTTTTTAATTGAAAGAGAAGAGAGATTAAAAATAAATAGGTCATAGAGTGGATGTTCACTGCATCTCCTATGATAACCATTCACCTTTTAAAAAAAGTTGAAAACAATCCTATACCTATGATAAATATATATTATGTAAAAAAATGTTACATGGGATATGTTGATAGTTTTTTTAGGATTTTGGAGGGTTCTTGCATAGACTATGTTTGATATATTAGGTTAGCTACGACAATATGTGGGTAGGTGTATAGATGAAAGTGTGCACAAGAATAAAATTTGTATGCAAAGTAAAATTATGCCAAAATATGTCAAAGTTAATGTTTTTAAGTGTTTAATATAAAATTTAGGTGTCTACAAATGTCCAAAATTTAGTTTAGTATTAAAAAAAAATATTAAAATAATGAAATAAGAAATTTGACATATTTTATTAATCACACTTTATGTTGATAGGTATGCCCCAACTGTCCCCATAGCTCTATGTAAAAATTTCAAAGAAATAGGTATAGATGTATCTCCACTCATGATATAAAATATAAAATAATCTATATCATGAATTTTTTTCAAATTGAAAAGTCAAATCATGAATACGCTTGAGGGTAAACAAACACATATTCCACTTGTTGAATTCATTTGGATAATTCAATGGGATGATCATGCCTCAAGGAGATGAAATCACTAAAATCATTTGTTTAGGAGTGTTAATGAATCAACCATCATCGAAGATGGATAAGTTTTAAAAGTTGAGTGTCATGGAAACCTTAATTTTACTACTCTAAATATAATTATATATATTTTTGTGGAACTCTAAAATGAGTTTGCACAGAAATATGTAACCCCAAAATAGGATTTTATGTCAAGATGGATCCATTGAAATAGTTTTGTATGTAAAGGTAATACCCAAAAACATGTTCATACATAAATTTAAACTCAGAATCAAATGTTGCAAATGGATTTTAGATTCAAAGTACTTACACGGTACCATCATTCCCCATAGATACTTATTATATAAATATAAAAGTGTTACATGAACAACATTCATGCCACAAATCTAATCCACCTATACCTCAAAGTGATATATATTTCCATTGTCTATTTATCCAAATGTTTTAGAATATTACTCAATATGCTCAATCTAACAAATATGATAAATTTGCTCATAAAATGTTCCAATTGATGTTCATAATCATGTAGAATGCCTCAAATATTCCTTGCATATACCTCAAATTGATCAATATTTTCCATTTTAATCACATAATATGATCCAAAGTAATAAATTTATATCTATCATGCCCTAAAACTCTAAGACAAGCCAACTATATTCCCCCATTTTTATATGATGGATGAAGCTGGTGAATCGCTCTTCTAAAAATTAATAGTTGTGTATATCATGTGTTATATATAAAACTATAATAATGTAAAGTATGTATAAAAACATGAAAATATATGTCATCATATAAATATATTATCATTCAAGTATGTATGAAATATGTAATCAAAGGCAATGGGCATACATATGTCATGTCAAGAAGATATATCAATTAATCACATAGTAATAAGAATAAAACTAGATGCATGATATAAATCATGGAATTACACAAAATAATAATGTGTGATATAAACATGAGACAAATATAAACAAAAAATTGGTATCTTCTCCTTTTTTGCTTCATAAATATGCAACAAATCTATTGTCATTCCTTGATTAAGTGATATATTTTGAGTCGATTAATTCTCATTACCTTTTCTTAACTCTAGAACCAAATATGTATATATTTATTCCATTGGTATGCTTTATAATAGAGATATTATGGAGGAGTGGGAATCATCATATTGTGGTATAAAACCATCACTAAGCTTGGATAAGTTTTAATAATTGAAATTTTGATTATCCATAGGGAATATATACAAACTTTCTTCATGCATATATTTTAAACATCGATGCAAAGTGGATGCTAAAAATTATGTAGCATAAATCCAAGGTTTACCTAATATTAGGTTATTATGAAAATTATTTTGAACTAATTGAATATAGTAGTTAAATTTTTTAGGGCCCACTATCACATTTAAAGCAATTATTCCTAGCACATGGCAAGGTATATTATCAAAACATGTTACATTCTTGTCTAATTTATGAATAAAGTCTTTATTGATACCCATTAATTCTAAAGATTTGATCTTTTAAATTTTGAGTATTGAATAATTATCTACCAAAACACACATAACTAGTTTATTTAAGATGCACACATAATAAATATGTTGAGTAAAAGGACATGTTAATCTATAATATGTTGAGTAAGAAAATATTTTTTCACAAAATAATGTCTTCACTATTCTTCAATATATTAATAATATATGCAAAATAAGTTGGTTTGATGCTATTTGGTAAACTAATTTCATGTAATGTTTAATAAATAATATCCTTATAGATAGTAATTAATTTAAAAAAATTTAATATATAGATTCTATATGGAGTATTCTTAAGTTGATCAATGGAATCATACTCTGTAGTCACATTTAATAGTACCCTAGGATGTGAATAGGGATTAGGAGGTAAATTTTGAACACCTTTAGTTTATCTTACATGATATTCACCCTACCTCTTGATGTTGTGATAGAATGAACCCATATATCCAATATAATCTAAGGGAAATAATGGGTGAGGGATGGTGTTTATCATTGCCTTAAAGTCTATGGTAGGGGGAGGGGACATAATGAATCATACATGCCCTTTACCATTACATAATAACTAGAAACATCTAAAATTAAATATTCATATAATATGTGTTCTAAAGAGATCTAATAATTAATAATTAATAATATAATCCTTAATTTTATTGAAGATCAATTTAACCCATTTAATCGCATGAATTGAATCATAACTTGAATAAGAAAATATAAACTATCAAAATACATTATAATTATGGTAGGTTTTTATTATGTGAATAAATTTTAATTAGAAATTAGAATTAAAATTCAAGCCCTAATAAGAACAAAATCTAAATCCCTAAGGTAAAAGAGACCTAGGATTGAAAATTCTCAATTTAATGATTGGGTTCACCATAATGTTTTAATTATTTTGTGATTAATGTGATCTAAATAAGATAAAACTATGAATATTGAGATTATTTAAAATAGGGAAATAATAATACATTTTGAAGGGTAGACTAATATTTCACTTACTATATTTAGAATTTAAAAATCTATGAAAGAGAGATGCACTTATCTAATTCCTATTTTTTATTCCTCATTGGATGCATCACAGTCCTTAAATATGTTGTATGTCTAATTTATAACTTATTATATAATGAAATAGGAGATCAAAACCTGCACATATGTTTCCAACAAAACTTATAACCTTGTAGTGTCTAGAACTATCCATGTTTTACTAGTACTATCCTAGGTGACTGTATAGATCAATACCACCATATAATTTTTCACCCTCACATATATATTCCTCATATGTGCGTGCTCACACTTGATCTCATATATTGATTCATTATTTTCTTCTCCTTTATTTGAAATGTTAATTGCACTTTCAAAACAACATAGATTTAAAAAAGAGGTTAGAAATATGGGTTGAATAACCCCAACCACTTCCGACTAAGTGACTAAGTGTTTCCTATTTTCAAATACTTTGAAGAGGGATCAAACTTCATATATTTGTTTTAATTAAGCATATATGTACATAATTTTGATCAAGATAGTATGCAATATAATATATGACTTTCAACACTTGAGAACAAGCAACTTTGACCTATGTTTATAATTAGAATTTTATAAATGGATGATAATTTGATAGGTTTTTATGTGTATACATTTTTTATAATGTCTATATAGAGTGTTAATTGATTTATTAATATGATTGGAAAGTAATGGCCAAATCACCAAGTGAGTATTACCTTAAGACTAATTTACATATATTAATAACTCCTTGGTAATAACCACTATGACCAATCCATGATTTTTTTAAGGCTAACCTAATGGATAAATACTAGTTTTAAAAGTACCTTTTTATGGTTCCTCAACATGATTTTTTTAGGCTAACCTAAAATAGAGTGCAATTTTCTAACTATTTTTTCTACTAATTTAGGAGTGAAAATCAATCATCTAGGGTATGGTGAAAATATTTTTAGGATTATATAATGTTCTTGCATAGACTAGGGGAATCCTTAATGTGTGTATTTTATAAATTGGTTTAGTGAAGATAATAGGTGGGTAGATGATAGGGGGAAGTGTGCACAAAATTCATGTGTATGTAAAGTTAAAGGATGTCAAAGTGTGAAAACGTTGATGTTTACAAGTGTATAATAAAAACTTTAGGTGCCTACAAATAAATAGAAATAATGCATAGGTACAAATAAAATATGTATTTAATAGGTGTTTCACACCTTGATTACCCTTAATGACCAACTCTAGTAGCCACTATACTTGATATTCAACATTAGATCATGAAAAATAGTATGGTGAACATTTTACCAAACACCATCCATGGATTTATATTTAATTTTATACAATTTTTATGAATAATTTATAGCTAGAGTTTAACATCATTGGAAGTGATGACTTAAAAATATTCACCTATGTTGTCTTTGGGCACTTTTTGTTTTTTACACTATTTAAAACTACCAATCTCTGAGTTGGTGATGAACTCAAGATTATAAATTTTCCTCCTTACTATGTTTCTTACAATCTCATGTTCATTCAATTGACTAGGTCAAATATTATGGTCTTACATTTTGAATCACACATTGAATGAAACTCTTAAATAATAGATATACATATTCCAAAGTGTGTTATGTTCTTATGATAATGAATCCTTTTCAAGGAGTGTTAATTTGACTATGATGAAAACATAAAATTTATCTTATTGACATAGTGACACTAGATAAAAATAAAATTAAAATCAATTTTAACCACTAATTGAGTATTATAATCATCTAACTTATACTGTATAGATTAACAAAAAAATCTACTATAGTTTATAAAATTAACATTTAATGCTAAAATAATGTACTTATGACCATCCTCTATGTACACTTAGTCTATGCTCAATTCCATGGTTCTAAACCACTATTCCTCTACTTATATATGGATGACCCTTTATCTTTAGGTAATTATGATACTAAATATTCCTATTCTTAATTCTAAATAACTTAGACTCACTATTATACTAATTCATACTTCTAGTTTAGTTTTTCATGATCCTTATATAAAATCGCTTATTTAGGACAATCTTGATGGCTGGTAGTGTCTGAAGCCACTAGTTTCATCCTTCTATTAAAAAAGCTAATTAATAAAATTAAAAATACCCTAAAAAGTAATACTATACTTTTCTCAAGTCCCATCCAAAGAGATCCAAAAAATACCACTATATAAGTAAATTTTCTATTCATTTGTTCACTAATGGGAAAAAGGCTTGTTTATTACAAAAACAAGAATTATTCTAACTTCACATTGAGAATAAAGCACATTATTATTTATTTTTAATCCATACAACCCAAGTAAGCTTAGTTTGGATACAATATCAAGGTCACATATCATTGTTCAAGCACATAATTAGACCAATATTACACCAATATATAACATTACACAAATATTTCACACACACCATGATAGCATGGGATAATTACATGGAGTTTGATTCCCTCTTCTAGATATTTTTATTTATTACTTTCATCTTTTAACATATTTATAAAAATATGAGGTTCTAAATCATTTTTGTTATTTATTGCATATCTGATACATTATAATTTTACTTAGTTATTTGTCTTAATTAGATTAATATTTGTTTAATCCCCAAATTTAATAATACATATTGGTGAACCCATTTAATTTTGAATATTGAAAAACCCTAACCATTCATGTTTATAGAGCTTCTTTATTATTTTTATTATTTCCAATTGATGTATTAGAGTTTTAAAATTTGATAAATTCTTTATTGACAACAATCTTCCAAGTTAATATTTCCTATTTTATGCAATATAAGAAAGTTGTTTCTACCTCTATTAGTAAAATTTCTATACCAAGTGGAAATCAAGTTTATAATACTCAAATTTAATTTTTACTAGACACATAAGATGGATAAGAACAAGGGTATATCAAGAACTTAACATAATAATGAACAATTTGAATATGTAGAAGACCATGACAATATTTCAAAACATGAATAATATAATGAGGATAAAATTGAATCTCAATATGAGCATCGAGATGTAATTACACCTATTAATGATGAATTACCATAGCCTAATAAATTTCAAGTTATTAATTAAAAAAATAAACAATTCGTGACCAATCGCAAGATTATCATAAGATCTTTTAAAATCTTTTAGAAATAAAAAGTGAAAGCATTATTCAATCCTATAAGAGATTTACTAATATGCGTTCATTTCCTATCTCTGTATACCTCAATATAAAATTTATAACAACATATACTATAGGGGAAACCCAAGGGTTTTAACATATTGATATGCCAATCTCTCTTTAGTCACTATTTACACCACATTTGGTTAGCACACATTCTATTCATAATATACAATCCTTTATGTAGAGCATTGTATCTCTATAACCTAAGGTGTTACATTTGAAACAAATTTATTTGAAACATAATCAGGAACTTGATTCATATACTTTATTGCATACTCCATTGGCTCAACATGTTTTAGTTTATCCTTTACCACTTCAAGTTTTATCACCCAAGATTACACTGTATGATGTAAAAGGTGACCCCAAGTAACATTTTAGAGAATTTCATGCAACACATTTGGAATGTGTCCAATGATATGTTTTTGATCAAGTTATTTCCCATTAGTTTAAAATAGTATGTTATAATATGGCTTTATGATTTACCATTTTAGTTAGTTAATGCATTCAATCCTTTGGTATATTTATTCCTTTCACATTTGTTGATTAACATAAGTGAATTTTTTTCATATGATTAGATTTATCAACTCAAACAAGAATCCAATGAACATATCATAGATTATGTACTAAGGTATAGTATGATGTTATCCAAAATGTTGAATCGAATAGAAGATGCAAAATTACAAGAAATATTAAAATAGAGTTTGGTTCTACCTATACAATAATATACTAAGTTTAATAATTTTCTATAATTCATGGATTTATGTTACACATTTAATGAAACATAGGTTAATTTGTTGGTAATGAATAAGTTAAAGTATGAAACCAACCTAGTTTCTACTTATCATGCAAATAATCTGAGTAAATCACCATAGAAGGTGAGACCAAGTGAAAATAAGAATGATCAAAAGATAAAAATGAATATAGTTTCATATCCTACTCCATGTATTATGTTATTCATTACTCCAAGAAGAAAATTTACCAAATTACCATAAGTTCTATATAAAGTTATGCCAAATTTATTTAAATGTTACCTCATATCGATCCCTCCCATTAAAGAGGTTGACATGAGTAAACCTATTCCAAAAGGATTTGATCAAAATGATTTTTGATATTTTTATAGAGCACCAAGGAATACTACCAATAAATGCATCAATTTGAAACATAAGATACATGATTTTATATATGAGAACATCATTGATGTGGGTACATCTACCTATAGTATAAAGGAACAACCAAGTGAGAGTAGAAGAGTGAAGATATTCAGTTATAATTTCTCTAAGAATATAAGTTAAGAAACAATAGATAAATCAAAAGTGAATTATACATTTAATTAAAACCTTCCACCAACTTATTATCATCCTCATACAAAGGCACAACATGCTTTGAGTGGAATTATTGGTATGTATCATGCTTCAGTGCCATCTAGAACACTTATCACACTCATAGAGCATGAGATGGTTAATGATGATTTTTATTTTTACTCTATGCTTATTTGAGCTTACATTGATCATGAAACTATATAGAGTGTCATGGTTGATAATGGTTCAAGTGTGAATATTTGCACTATCACACTTCTCTCTCATTTTAGATAAGATAAGGTTATACTTCATATAAAAATAATAATCAATAGATTTAATGGACACGTTCAAATTTATATTGGTGAGATCAAATTACCACTATAGGTTGGTCCAACACATGTGTCCACCTAGTTTATAGTGGTACCCAATACATGAGTCTTTGATATGTTATTGGGACATACTTGGATTCAATAATTATATGAAGTCATTAAATGAGTCTTTTATAATGAGATTATCAAATTTCATGGTATTCCATTTGAATACCCCTTAAAACCAAATTTCATTGTTCCCATATAGCATATATCAGTTGAGAAACCTAAAAAGGTTCAACCTACTTAGAGAATTTAGAAAGAATGGGTCAAATTTATAAGGAGAAATATCCTTGAAACCCTACTTAATTAGTGATTTGTCATAGATTCTATAGATCCACTCTCTTTTCTACCACATCTTAGATTTATATTACAAAGCATTAAGAGCATTCCCCTTAGAACACCAACATAAAGTTATTTTAGTCCACAATGGGTTTTGAACATTCCTGTAATACACCATGCTAACAAAATTCACATCACACTATAGATTATCATAATCATCATCATAGTGGCACTTATGTTATAGATCCAAATAATATTTTAGATTCTAAGTTGAGATTAATTACTTCATAGTGTAATGATACTTTTCATTCATGAGAGGTCATCCTTCCCATGTTAGATACAATACCTATTAATTTTGAGGCTTTTATGGATTCATTGGTTAGTATGTTCCTTTTTAAGTTATACTTATTAAAAAATATAAATTTTTAAAAAAATCCAAAAAATCAAGACCTATTCATGCTATGTGTAGTTCATTTACATATTTTGATTTTTGATTTAGTATATGTAGTACTTATCTATATTTAATTACAAGTTATATATCAAATATTCTTCACAAGTGTACTTGAATGAGTTTTAGAACATACATGTTATCAATTTAATATGAAATTAAATGTGGTGCTACTATATTAGACCCATAAAATTTTTACAAATAAAAATACTCTCTTAGATAGTAACACACTATGAACTTATTTGATTTCAATGGACTTGTCCCAATAAACACACACTCTAATTTATCATATACAAAAATAACATGCCTTATACATCTTTTGTGCATCATAAAATTTCATTAGGGGGGCATATTTTAGTCATGTTTTATCACTCTAAGACTATCCATTTTATTACTTTTATAATACAATACATTGCACACATCTTTCCTTATTTTCTCACTTACTTTCGCATTGCTATTTTATTGGATACCTGAGTTGTTAAATATAATAATATTACAAGTTGATTATGTAGATTAATTTAATATATTCATGCATGCTTATCATGTTTTATTTCTTTGATTCACATTTTATTTGTATTTATTGCTCTATCTTGTATACATTTTATCATGTCTTTGTTTGTTGCCTCTTGGCCTTCTTGATTGTTTTATTTTATTTTCTATGTGATATTTGTGTACACATCATGTCCATGACTCTTTTTTTTTCTTAGGTTGCAATGCCATGATAGATATCATGAATCTCCCTAGTTTGGTGATGCCATGAGTAATATCATGTAACTTTTATAAGTATTTTTATATTAGTTTTAAGTACTTAGTTTTGAACATTTATCCACTAGATGCCTAATTTTAAACATCTATCTAGACAAGACAATATGTATGTTTGGTTATACATGTATCATACTAATATTGTGATTAGATTATCATTATGATGTCAAAAAATTCAATTTTATCATTATAACTCTAGATTTCAATATTTTATATAAAATCATTCACATAAATTTTTATTTTCAGCTACGTTATTACATAGGATTTAAAACACCTCAAAAGAGGGGATATACATAGTGGCTTATGTTAGAGACTACATTAAAATATTTTAAATACAAAATAGAAAAGGATAATATTTCCTTAATTTATCACAATACATACTCAATTTATACATATAAAGTGTATTTAAATATAACCACACCATTTGGATAATAACACAACTTATATTTGTCCAAAACAATGTCCTTTCATCCTAGAAATCAAAAACAACATTTTATAGATTTCACAGAATTATACTTAGTCTATAGAATAATTTTTAGTGATTCTTAGATATAGTTTTTATATTATACATAGGTTATTGTATATTTTTTCTCAAATGGGGGCATAATGTGTGTCATGTGTTCCATTATTTTTGACAAGTTTAATTAGAGATTAAATTGTTATTATTAATTATTGGAATCAATAAACTCAAAAATCATATTGGGGGCAGGTGTGTGGCACATGATCACTTTATTTCTTAGTTTTTGAACCAATTTTCACAAAAGGAATGAAAATTCATGTCAGTATCTATTTGCATACACTATACTCAGATCATACTATTTTGCAATAGTTTTTCACCAGAATAAATATTATTCCATTTGTAGTGGTTGATTCAGATTTTTTCATAATTTTTTCACCATAATGATCTATTAGAAGTCATACACAGATTCTAAACTATAGTACTACATTGATTTATTCGATGATAGAGTGAATTTCATCTTGATTTCTTAATAATATTCTCCTACTAATGAGGATTGGAACATGCATAGTCCAATCCAAGTATTTAAACTAAAATAAATTTTTTCAGGGCTCTACCCTTTCCAGTCACTAGTTTTTTACTAGAAAAATAATGGTTCATGCAATGAAAAGGTGTATTCATTCCTTGTTATTTTATCTATAAGTTTAATGTCTTTTTTTTTAGATTTTTATTCCAAGTATGGGTTTTTAAATACATGTTTCATTGTAGGTTTACTTGAAGAAAAATTCAACATGTGATCTACATCCAACCCTACTCAACACAAGTAAGATTAGGTAAAAATATCTTTATTTTACTCTAGTAATTTCAATTTAATGCATTAAAATAATAAAAAGGGTGAAAATTTAGTCCTTAAAATTAACATTTATTGCTAAAACAATGCACTTGTGACCATCCTCTATGTACCCTTAACCTATGCTCAATTGTATAATTCTAAACCACTATTCATTTAATTATATGTGGATGACCCTTTATACTTAGGTAATCATTATACTGAATATTCCTATTATTCATTCCAAATAGTTTAAAATTATTATTAGACTTATTCATCCTTCTAGTTTAGTTGCCTTTATTCCTTAGACAAGGTTGCTCCTTTAAGACAATCCTGTGAGTTGGTAGTGTTTGAAGCTATTAGTTTCATATTCCCACCAAATAATGACTAATTTATTGATTTAAAATTCACCTAATCGGTCATCATGCACATTTCACAAGACTTAATTTAAGAAATCTCCATAATACCACTATATAGGTAAATTTTATATTCTTTTGTTCACTAGAGGGAAAGAGGCTTCTATATTATAAACACCATTATTATTCTAACTATATATTGAGAGGAAATCACATATTATTCCCAATTATGAGTATATACAAAAAACTTATCCTTGACCTAAGTATGAATTCACTAAGAAGGTTAGAATTCATTATTCAAGCATATAATTATTGTAAAATCACACTAACATATAGAATTACACTAGTATTTCACCCACACCACCATTGCATGTGAAATATACATATAGTTTGATCCATATTCAGAGTATTGGTATGTAGGTATCTCTCAATGCATGAGATGTTGAGTTCAAAAAAAATATAACCCCTAACACCTTTTTCTCCATTCATTACATTTGGTCCTCTTTTTAATTTCACCAAGGTTTTAAGTGAAGAAGAAGGCATACAATGACTCCCATAAAAAAATCAAGTGATCCCTAATATATACACAATAACTATATATTAAGGCACATTGATCTAAATTAACACAAATGAATAAACCCTAGTAGATGTTGATGCACTCTACAAATGATAATATAGGTTGGCATTATTTGAATAGCATGACATTATCACATAATCAAACAAATCCCTATTCTTGATTAATGTTGATCTAACATAGTCTCACAATAGATCACATATTCTTTATTTTAGTCCATCAAATTTGAGTGCCAACAAAGTTATTTGTCTTTAATACTTTTCCCTTTTAGCATATTTATAAAAAAAGTGATTTCCAAATCAATCTTGTGTATTTATTACATATCTTATGCATTCTAATTTTATTCAGTGTCTTGTCTTAATAAGATTAAGATTAGCTTAATCTCTAATTTTGATAAAACATCTACCAAATTACTAGACTCTATATTATAAAAGGAAAATATAGAATAACTATATAACTCTAAAATATTAATTTACTAAACCACAAAATATAATGTAAACAACATAAAAAAAAAAAATCTATATATAAACCATTTTAAAATAAACATATGAATTTGTAAAGCACATGTATAGTTTTGATAGCTATTTTTTTAGTATATGACAAGGAATATATTCACATGTATTGAATACAATGTCTCACACATGGATGTAAACACACAATGGAAAAATGGATAACTATACATGGAATTAGGACATGAATGATGAAAAATAATGATTAGATACACATCATTCATACTGGATGGATCAATAGATCTATAACATCATCACATGGACATATGTGATTCAATTTTATTAATAATTCAATGAATCTTCATTTTCTAGGCATAAATGCTCATAATTACCAATCAGATCTTACAACTTGTCCATGATGTAAAATAGTGTATGGTGGATTTGATTAATCATATGGATTTACACAAGTATGTGGTATATTTGTGAAGAAACATATAAATTGGACATGGCCTCATTAGAGAGGGATGCATAAAAAATGAATACAAGTCTATGTACAAAGATTGTATGAGTCTATACACAATACTAACTCTTTATTTAGGAGCATGGAGTAATAACCATTGATCATAATATTATTAGTGGTAGACAATATCATAGTTACACAAGAAGTCAAAGGACTATATAATTTTTTAGATAACTTATACTTCATAAAAAACAACCACCTTAATATATTAAAATATGCTCAATCTAAAAAAATTGATATCCAAATATCTCATAAATGGGATAATAGAGGGATATATTAGTGTAGGATATTTATTTTCCTTTTATTTTGTTATTTGGATTATTCCTACATACATGGATTATTCCTACACTTGAGTTATCTTTCTTAGGTGTACTTAAACATAGGGAGTTGCTCTTTTCCATTATCATTGGCTAGTGGATGTTACTCTTTGAATGGTTATTTTAGAATTAAGAGTTACATGCATATTCTAGGCCCTTTGTATTTGTTCATGGAGGATTTACACATTTTACTCTCATATTTATACATATTGATTTGTGAGATATTCATATGAAGTGTGTATTGGATGATTTTTTCATGTGTCTTATACAATATTCTTATTTTATGATTTCATGTTCTTTCAACAACTCAATACAATTGCTTATATTTTGTTCATGAATCAGTACATGTATTTAATCTAGAGATCTTGGTGGTCACTCTATCATGGTATCAAAACTCCAATATGGTATAAGCTTGTATAGTTTTTATTGATATTAGTTTCATTTTTTAAATCTTTAATCTTGTTGTTGTTGTTTATAGATATGTTATTTCAATGCACTTAGAAGTGTTTTATGAAGCTACCAAACTACAAGAAGGATGTATTTGAATCTTCTCAACCATCTAGATATGTGGTCTATAGACTTGGTTCAACCCTATTTGGGACTACCTACCAGTAGGCTGTTTAGCCTCATTTTGACCCATGTTCAATCATATAGACCTGTAAATCCTATGTACATATGCTAAAAATATACTATTCAAGCCACAACATAAAAGATTCCTATAATTTCAACATACCTGAAAGTTATTCCAAAAATTTAAAATCAAAATAATATCTCATCCATGCCCTAAAAAGATAAATCAAGTTGTTTATTAATTATTTTAAATAGTAGGTTTTTATTTTTCCTCTCAAGTGGATTTTTTTCCTTTAGTTGCACATGTGGGTGCATAAGTAGGCCATTTAAGACTTAGTATTATTTTTAAGAATATATCTAGTTCAAATCCCACCTCCAAATTGTGGCTAAAATTATATTTTAATCAGGATAATTTAAATTTGGTGTAAATTTAAACAAAATAGACCATTAAATGACAAAAAAAATGATTTATTTGTAACTCTTGATTGGCAACTCACTTTTGAGTGCTATTTTTTCAAAAGTGCATGATTTTTCATGCTTGTTCTATTAGAATGATTTATTTTTCAAAATGCACTAAATTATAAAGCACCATTTTTGGGGGGGTTCATAATATTTGATTCAGGGGGGTGTATTATATTTTAGTCACTTGAATTTCTATTCACATTCTTTATTTTCTATAACAACTACTACTACTACAACTTCATTTCTACACTATGGATTCAAATTCAATAGTTCCTCTCACACCATTTAATTATCATAAATGAAAATACAAAATTAAATTCATTTTACAACTCAAGGGTTTTTATCGAATTGTAATGGGCATTGAGTCAAAACTTGAAACAAAAGCAACAAAATTTAAATTATTTGACTATTGTGATAAAACCCTTGGATCATTATGTATTTTTATCTCTCCTAACTTAATATTCATGTATAATATGCTAAAAAACCTAATAAAGTATGGACCACATTGAAAAATCTCTTTGGGAAGTAGTATGTGATGAGAGGTCATGAACTAGAGAATGAGATCATTAATTTAAGCCCATGTGACTTTGACACACTATAAGATTTATTCACTCCATTTAAATATTTGAGCTTGTAGTTGAAATAATTTTGAATATATAATAAATATGATCAACTTATTTTATATATTCTCTCCAAATTGGGTCCAGATTACTCTATGTTTATTTCCACTTTCCATGACAAAAAGTGCTCTTGGAGCTGCATGGAAGATACCTTGTATAAAAACATTGTTGATAAATTAACTCAAGGGTAATATAAGATAATAAAGATGGAAAAAACAAAGTAATTAAAACTTTAATACATTATTGTTGTGAATGGGAAAGGGAAGGTTTCAAACAACAAAGAGATGAAATAAAATAAAAAAGATCAAGATAATGATCAAAATCCTTCCTCCTCTAAATTGACCAATGATACCTCCTCTTCTTATGTTAAGCCTAATAAAGAGAGGATAAAATGTGGGTATTTATTGAGAAGGCATGATTAAATCAAATGTTTGAAAAAATAGATTGACCACCTAACTAGCCTTATTGAGAAGAATAATATAGGTGTTTTTAAGTCTATCAAACTAAGTTCATCGACCCCAAAATCCTCCAAGGTAGATGACAATGGTAAAGAAAAGGATAAATAAAATGGTATGGAGAAATTTGAAGATAAGTACCTATTTGTAATTGTATGTCTAATTCTTACATGGGTTATTGACTATGGTTCATCACATCACATGGATTCTTCACAGATAAAGTTCACTTCCTTGTAACCATGTGACATGTCCATTATTATATTAGATGATGACACTTCTACATAATTTTTTGGGAGAGGGAATGTTGAAGTGAGTGGTGTAAAATTTAATAATGTTATAATTATTCCCTCACTTTAAACTAACCTTATATTAGTTTACTAGATTACTCACCTTGGTAAGGGTGTGTGAGTTGAATTCACTCTAGATTTAGTGTATGCTAGAGATTTGCACACTGATACTATATTGGTAGTGGGAATAGTTTATTGGTAGACTTGAATGTATACCTTATTACAATTTTTACTTAAATCTCCTTCAATTTATTCTTTATCAGACTCACCTAGACTTGATGACATTTCTAAGCCTGAGCTCATATTTGATAATGAGGACTCTTCTTCTAGCACATATGACTATAATAGTGATGGGGACACACCTCCACAATATCCTTATCATATTAAAGATATTGAGGAGTTATTTATTGATCCACATACTTCTAGTACACTTTAAACATTATAGGGAATAGGTACATTGATTTTAGACTCATCAAACATCAGATAGTGTAGCACACAGTTACAGGGTATTTCACATTCCTTCTTAGCCTCTACTTATGATGCACTATCTAATATGTATGAAGATCACATTTAATTATATAAGAACTGAACCATAGTTAGATATCCATTAAACACATAGTTGACACATTCACTATTCCAGGGTGATCCACTCTTCACTACATCTACTACTGATTTATAATCACTCTAGAGAGTTCCCTTGTAGGATACAAGGTGGCTACAAGTAGTTGTAATTTTTAGTGGGGATTTTTAACCCTATCTTCTTATTTTCTCTATTTTTTGGTGGAGTAAAATTTTTATCCTTTGATCCACTTTATGGTAGTTATTTTGTACATAGGTACCTCATCAAGCCTTGTTGTCAAGTCCCAATTATTATGCACACCTAAGTTGTGCTTATATAGAGGGGGGTATTAGTGTACTGTAGGATATTTATTTTAATTTTATTTTTTTATTTGGATTATTACTACACACATGGATTACTCCTACACTTTAGTTAGAATTCTTAAGTGTACTTAGACATAGGGAGTTACTCTTTTCTATTATCATTGGCTAGTGGATGTTATTCTTCGATTGGTCATTTTAGACTCAGGAGTCTCATGCCTATTCTAGGCCCTTTGTGGCTATTCATGGAGGATTTAAATATTTTCATCTCCTATTTTTACATTTTTATTTGTGAGCTATTCATATGGAGTGTGTGGTGGATGATTTGTTCATGTGTCTTTTGTAATATTCTTGTTTTATGGTTTCATGTTATTTCAATAATTTAATACAATTGCTTATCTTTTGTTTATGAAT
Organism: Torreya grandis; assembly: GCA_037957365.1. Taxonomy (NCBI): domain Eukaryota; kingdom Viridiplantae; phylum Streptophyta; class Pinopsida; order Cupressales; family Taxaceae; genus Torreya; species Torreya grandis. The sequence goes on along the minus strand of JARHVA010003419.1, from coordinate 1,714,754 downwards.
CGATGATTGTATTTGATCTAGAGACCTCGTTTGTTGATATATAATGATATCAATTTACAAACTAACATTCTATATTAAAATTAGATGAATAACCTATTATGATATTAAATTAAGTTAACTACTAGATTAAGTTTTATTAAATTGCCAAGATTTTCTCATACATGTTAATTATCCTATTAATGTTGAGTCAACCTTAATATTATCTATTCTAAAAAATATCACTCTTATAATTTTAGATAACTTTTTATAATAACTAATAAACACACTCTCCAACACTCAAACCTAATAAAATAAGTAATTAACATAATATTATTAACTTAGATTAATGAAACATTATACTATGTTGTACTAACCAAGGTAAATTTTAAACACTTGTTGATTCATCTATGTGATTTTATATATCAACCAAAAATCCATTTCTATGATAATAAAATCACATCTATTATTGGATGAAGTTTCCACATAGTAGTAGGTCATTATATAGTCAATAAATAGTGAATATTCTTACATATGTGTGCATGGTTTTTGTTATACTCAGATTAGGATAAGAAGTACTAATATGATCATTATGATATCTTATTTTATATTAGACATGATTTGGGGTATTGATGGAAGTATAAAAAAATGATACATGTTTTATCTTATCTTACACAAGTTATGTTATGTGTTTTGATGAATTAAATTTTTGTTCATTTTGGATATGTATATGTGGCACTCATTTTTTACACTACCTTAGTTTTATGTTGTATATATAAAGTTTTAATGCTATTTATTAATGATATTATTCAATTTAATTTTAGCATTCATCTCATATAAATACTTCAATGAAAATTTTAGCCTTAGTCACTATAATCTAAAATCATATATTTCCAATATTTTGATTTGTGTGTAACTATTTATCTCTCAAAACATTTAATTAATATGTTATGATTTTTATACCATCACTCACTTAAAACTCATGTTATTGATTTAATTTGTGAATGATAACTAGTATCATAATTCTTACCTCTTTCACGCTATGAATTATGTTGATAGATACTGAACTTCGGTTGTGGTGGTTTTGTGTTGTTTATTCCTTTGATTATTGTTTAAGATAATTTTATGTTGGAATATCATCTATTTTATATATGAATCTGAACATTTTATATCAATAGTTTCCCAATACATTAATTAATAAATGTTAATATATGTGAGTTAGTCCAATCCATACACAGAGTTAGTTTAAAATTAATAAGATTTCCATTATAACCCATGATTTTTGGGTGTATTAATGTAATTAATAGTTAGGATGTTTAAAGAGATCTATAATTCGTAGAATGTTTAATGATACTACTAAAAAAAATTCAAAGACCTTAATCTAAAAGACTTAAAATGTTGTAAAAAATGTATCCTTGATAATTAACTCTATTATTTTCCTTCATTCAATAAATTCTCATTTTATTATTTAAATCACCTCTTTTTTTAAGGTAATTTATAAATTTAGGTTACATTCCCATAATTTTATTTTTTATTTGATAAGATAAACACTTTTGATTCAAGCTATGAACTATCATGGGACACAACTAGGGGCCCTACCATTGCAATAAGAAGAAGGAAAAACAATGAGGTAAAATGATGATCTCAAAGGAAAGAAACAACTTCCATAAGGGAGAACTCCAATAAAGGAGAAGAAAAATAGAGAATAAAAAATAAAATAACAATTGAAAAATAATGAAGAGAAAAGAAGCTGAATTAGCAAGACTTAAACCAAACTTCAATAGAGACTATATGCAATGGGAAATGTAGTATATCTATAAATAAATCCTAGATTGAAGAAGATATATTCTAATTACACTTACGATTGGGGATACATTATATATTCAGGGTCATGACCAAGATAGATCTGCTAAACCTAATCAAGGGATCTCTTAACATAATAATATCACTAGGGAGGGTTCCAAAGCCTCCAATCAAGAAAAACTATGTAATAACCTTAACTAGGTCCTATGTTTTCATATTCAATAAACTAATAACAAGTAAAGTCTAATCTAGTGCTCACCAAATCTTGTGGCATAAAGTGGGGGTTAGTAAACATAAAAGTAAACATGCATAAGAGAATCCTAATTAAGCTATGTGTTAACATTTTCGCCTCACAAGCCAAATGTTAACCCTTATCATTCAAAGATTTGATGACCATTGCTTTAGTTTACTTTTCTATGCCTCATAGTGTCCTTATTTAAGGAAAAATGACTAACACAAGCCTTGAAAATCTAGACCATCATATACAAGTCATGCAAGAATGAGTGGAACAAGTTTATCATGCATTTAATAATTATACTCGAGGAGTATACCAAAGCTAAGGAATTGCATGAGCATGATGTACTTTGTCCCAAGATCATCCTCTATAAATTTGGTATCTTGATGAGCTTGTTATCTCAGGATATAAACCTTCAAATTTGAACTTGTAGAATGAAAAAGGCACACAAAATTCAAGTTTAAGACTCAATAAGTAAGCATTTAAATTTAATTAATCCAAGGATGAATGCATAGATGGCAAGTGTCTAAATATTGGGAGCTAAGATTAGATCTAATGGTGTGTAGATGATTGACAGTGTCAATGGGTCCCAAAGATCTAACAGAGTGAATTTTATCATGCACCCAAGATCAATGGTGAGAATCAAGTAAAAAGGTTAGCATGAATGTGCAAGTGACAAGTGTCAAGATCTCAAGCACCTAAATAGAGATATAATAGTGCATAGTGATTGACAAGGTCAGTGGGACCAAATAGATCAATGGCACACATTTAATCATATAAAGGTGGATCAATGGTGAGTAGTGAGTCAAAAAGTTAGTGAATCTAAAAAATAAATGAGAAGCTACCAAATGTCTCAACCACATTAGAATGGTAGAATATCTATGGATCACATTCATTTATACAGAAGGACATATATGGTGCACATGAATTCAAGAAGTCAATGGATCTTACAAGATGAATGAGAGATCTCTATATAGTGTAAGAATAGAGGTAGATGGAATGACTAAAGGATCCCATGGGATGAATGTAGAGCTCACAAATGACACAATTTGGAGGGCCCAAATCATGATCAATGACTAACATTAAAGGTTGAAATCCAAAGGGTTTTCAAGAAGAAGTCAAATTTGACTTAGGTCGAACTAGAATAATGTTTCAAAGATATATGTCACCATTAAATCTCGACCAAATACCATCTATTAGTACTTATATTTTGAGGTAGGGGAAGATGTTTGATCTTGGGGAAATGTCTTAACAATTGACATGGTTATTTCTTTGACAAATAGGTACTTGTATCCACTTAAAGTAGACAGTCATAGCTCTATCAAGTCCATGCATTTAAATACTTTGTCCTTGTAGTAGAGGAAAGTAAATGATTAGTGTTGAAGTGTATATTTTGGAGTTTAAATAGAGTTTTCATGCTATTCATTTGCTCTTCACATGGATATGTTCATGCACTTTCAGTCATTAAGTTCTAGATCTTACAGGGGAAGGCTAAAGTGGAGTTAATCAACCATCAAGTGCCAAATAATTTTTAGTTGACTATGTAAATAATCTCATGCATATTCCTTTGTTTTCATGTAGTAAAAGGTATTCAAACACTTCAAACTCAGCTTCAATCTTGAGTTAACAATCAAGGATGGGTGTAGTTTTTCATGCAAAGGTTTGCTAACTCAAAAAGAGCTCACAACCTTCCTCTCTATGCCAAAATTGAAGATCATGCATGAGTTTGAAGACTTTGAGGATATTTGATGACTTGATTTAATATTATAAAAGGATTTTAGTCTTGAGTTAACAAAATAAAGACTAATCCTTGTGTCCTATATGCCACATTGGCTAGAGTCTTTCCTTTTTTGGCTACATGTGTTGTCTTTTGAAGCCATTTTTTAGAGGATCCTTAAAGCTATTATATAGAGAGATTCAAAAATTGTAACTTGCACCATAAAATCAATAAATAGTTTTGTTTGCAAATAAATTTATGGTGGTAGTTTTTAATGTTGATTGTGTTTTTTCATATAAGTGTGATAGTTGTCATCTTTCATAGTACCTTTAATCACCTACTACTGTAATTTCATCCTCAATAGGTCAATTGAAGAGATAAGAACATAAATTGCACTAAATATTTTTTGTATTTAGTGTCTTTGGAGACCTTCATGCACATACCTTCAATATACAAATCTTATTTCAGGTTTTCCTTTGAAACACTAATGTTTAGGATTGGTTTGTAGAGTTTCTTTTTGATCTATATGTGTGCCTTAATTTAAAAGCTTTTAGAGGATACAAAACTATTTAGGTGCATCACCAAAGGTAAAGTAGGCTTAATTTTTATTTTCTTCCTTTCCCTTTTCACCCTAAATTTTAAAATAAGCTTTGTAATTAGTCATCAATTCACATATTCAGAGGAGCTAGCCTCACAACTAGATGTCTGATCTAAACACATGCATACCATAGCCTTAGATCATTCCCATGTTATTCCAGGTATGAGTCAGTATTGAGTAATTTGATATCTATTGGGTGATATCTAGATAGCTAATAGTTCTGGCATGCTTGATGGGACATAAATTTATCTATTAAAGTACAAGTTTGTAGCACATCATTTTTAGATCTAGTTTTTAATACTCTTATGTCTATACACTAATATTTTCACCTTTTATTAAATATTGACACATTACATCTTGTAGGAACCCATCAAAAATCAATCTCTTTGAGTGTATGCCCTAAGGGGTGCATCAAGAAAGGGGTGGGTAGACCTTTAGTGCTTCATAAGATTGTTGTCCCTTATTGCCACATTATTACTAATCCTACCAGATTTCAAAACCATTTCCTAAGCTATTTATCCTCCCTTGAATACTCTAGATTTTTCCTCTTTCCATCCCTCCTTTTCTTATCTTAAACACCTTTTGGTTAGTCGACTATACTAGGTCAACTAGGTCGACTTGATATAGTTTAGGGATTTTTTCACTTTCTTAACTTGTTGGCCTTTTGGTCAACCTAGCTCAAACCTAGTGAATTGTCCTCAAAAACACACTGGGTCGATTGGGTCAGCCCTATAAGCTGAAGTTTCTAAAAGGATTTAGGGAAAGATCCACCTATACATACAAGATCATTTTATCATTATTTCATATCTACAATCAAGAGTTATTATTTGCTTATGCTTCTTCACAATCTACTCATCCACCATTCTACTTGAGGAGACTTATCTTATGTTTCTTATTTAGAGAATCTAGTCTTCTGAATAAGTCTTGGATGATTTGGAATTTATTAGTGATCCGTACAAACCATAAAAAACTCTTGTGAAGCCTCTTTGCCTAAGGGAAAGATTGAGTCTCAACAGGTTCACATTCAAGTAAGTATATTCTAACTTTGTTCTCATCTCTTTTAGTAGATAGAATTATCATACGTATTGGCTCAAATAATACTATCTCTCATTTTTCATTTATTATGGTGTTACTCATAATTTAATTAAATTTCCCTATATATACTTGTTATATTTATTCTAAACCACACTTTGTGCCATAAACTTTGGTATATACTAGATTAGATTTACTTTCTTGTTATTAGAATAAGTGAATGCTTTAAACCTTAGGAATGCATTAGGGTTGTTGTGTGATTATTTTAGAATATAGGCTTTGGAACCCTTCCTATCATGATATGTTGTGACAAATGATCCCCTAATTAGGTCTAGCAGATCCCCATATCGATCATGCTCCTGATTAACAAGCGTATCCAAATTGAAAGTGTAGGTATGCTATATCTTCTTCTACCCAGGATTGATTTATAAACATGAGGCTTTTTTGAATGCATAAATTTTAGTGAACCCAATGTGAAACTGACCATTGTAGGATTTATTTCACTTATTTTCATTCTTTTAATCATTATTTTTATTATACTAGATCGACTCTATCGACCCAATTTTCTGACTTCTGTGCATAGGTTTTCAGGAACAGGTAACTAGATTGACCCAATCAACCTAGTATAGGTTTCAAACATTTTAGACATCTAATTTATATTGCTAGGTTGACCCATTCAACCTTGTACATTTTCAACACTATGTAGTAGGTTCTTGCATAACTTGATCGATCCTGTCAACCTAGTTTGTAGGTTTCTCAAGCATACTTCAAGGTTATTTATCAGTAGTCTTTCTTCATTTAATTTTTGATCAACCAAGGTTCCTTTCTACCTCTTTATTTTTTTATTTTTATCTTTCCTTTCATAGTTTGTAGTATTTAAAACTACCATTGCATAGTCAATTAGATCGACTTTGCCTACCCAGTTATGCGTTCTATGTGTTGTCTAAAATAACCAAGTCAACCTTAACCATCCTTGTACATTTTTAGACCTTAATTTCATAGTACAAGTTTGACCCTATCGACCCTATTCTATATTTTATGCATATAGTGTTAACACTATACCTTGTCTCAAAGTTAGAATTAACCTTATATGTTATTAATTAGTTCACATTTATTTTCATGTTGTTTGTATGCTTAAAATAGCTCACATAATTTAATTAGTGTATTTTTAATTGATCACTTAGTTTCACTATTTATATTTTATGCACACATGATTGAATCACAAAAACATAAACAAGCATTTTAACATTTTGTCTACCCAAGGCAAACTTACTTGGATTTCATCATCAAGGGGGAAGTTGAATTGATGCTTTAGTCAAGTATAAAGCATGGTTAATGGTATAGGCCCTAATACCTAGCTTGTATCATTGCCACTACAATCATTTTTAGCCCAAACTACCTGAAACCATCCTTATATTGTTATCTAGTTCCTTGCTTTACAACCAACTTCCCATCACATTTAAAATTAATTATTATTAATCTAATAAAACATTTCAAGTTGACCAATTAGTTAGATCTTTAATTTTCAAGTTGATTTCTCGCTCTTTGCTCAATTATGTGTGAAAAACTTACATTAGCCAGCATTAGGACAAGGTTTTGTTTTGTGTGCCTTAATTGGATTGGCCAACATTAATCTAATTGACTATTTTTTTCCCTTCAGCTCTTACTTTCCTTGACTATCTATAAAAATTATCTTGTTTCAACTCATAACTTGTTATCATCTTTCTCTTTTTCCCGATCTTATGTATTAGATTAACCTAGGTGACCCTGTACCTTTTTTTATCCCCTATTCACTATACTAGATCACCCAGTCAACCCTGTATAATTTTTATATCTTTTTACCTCTTTTCCTAATTTTGTTTGCTATATTGGATTAACCCAGTCGAACCTATATAATTTATAGGCCATATTTTCTATGATAGGTTGACCTAGTCGACCTTGTACTATTTCATGCTTTCCCTATTCATCAATATAGTTTCCTATTTCTCTAATTTTGAATTATATTCATCTCTCTTTAGTCTCAATTAAGTCTCCCATTATAATCTTCTTGGATAGATTGAATCCATTTAGATACTATATGGAATGTTCATTTCTCCCTCTCTTTTCCTCCCAAGAGCACCATCACTCTTGGGGCACCTCTTCTCCTCCTTCATCTATGAATTTTAATATGGTACAAATAATACCTCAAGATGAAGTTGATGGATTTGATCCTTTCTATACTTACCAAAAAACTTCTCAAAATATTCAAACTAATGTGGGAGTGATTGATACAAGTTTACTCAATAATCCCACTAACAATCCATCTTCTTCCAATCCTCTCCCTAATACCAATTTGAGGAGTGATCCTAAAAACACCAACCCACCTCCTGATACGACTCAAATTTTATCCCAATTCATCCAATAAATGAATATTATGAAAAATTCTAACACCAACCAAATGATGCAACTTCAACAACACTTAATCAATGTGGCTAATCAACCTCCAACTATTCATCCTCAATCTAATCCTAACTATATTAATCCACCTCTTACGAATGCCTCAAGTAGTGTTATTCCTCAAACCATAATGAATAACAAGATGGTTTAAACCATTCAAAATGAGCCTTTAGCTCCCTTCATTATTTCCATTGATATGGATAACATATCTCTAACTATCAAATATGATGGGACTAGAGACCATGCTTCATTTCTCAAAGCCTTTGACAACCTTTATAGAGATTAGATCCAAACTAATACCTTTGCCACTAATAAACTACTAGTTAAAGCTTTCATTGGTGATGAATTATAATGGTATAATCAACTTCACCAACATTCTATTTGAAAGATTGAATATTTGGTTAATCCTTTGGTTAAAGAGTTTCAACATAATGATCTTCCCAAAAATTGTCTTAGCCACTTAATCATTGCTAAGCAATCTCCCACTAAATTATTTCATGAATTTATCAAAACACGGAAATATTTATCTCATAAAACCAACCATAACATGATTTATGATAACTTATTCAAACTATTTATCACCACTTTAACTCCCACTCTCCAATATAAGGTTCAAACCTTTGCTCCCCAAATACTTAATGAAGCTCTTGATCAAGATAAACATCGAGACTTTCTTATGAAGCAATTTAAAATTAATCCTAAAATTCCTAAAGGATCTTTTCAAACATATAATACTATCACTAGTAATTATCTACAAACCAAACAAGGAGTTTCCAAAACCAATATTCATTCACCTTCTCATTCACCTCTTTCAGTTTAATAAATGAAACAATTTTTACCGCCCTCCAAACCTTTCATCTATCACAATGATCCTCCTAAGTGGTATGACCCCAATATATTTTGTTGGTTTCATGCTAACATTGGGCATTCTCATGAATATTGTAGAGGGTTCAAAAAAAAATTCTCTCCTATATGCTTGGTGATTTATTCAATCACAAAGTTATGATCAATCTTCATCATCAAGAATACACTGTTGCTTCCCAAAAATGAGAAATTTTTAAAGCTTCTAACTCTAATAACCAAAAATCTTCTTCAAATAATTGATCAAATTCTAAGGATGTTTGTGAGATTGATGTTTATTATGACCAATATTTTAACATTTCTCAATATGTCAACACTACCAAGTCAGTTATCATCATAAACTGGCTCATAAAGATCTCGTTACCAAGTTTAAGAAGCCATCTTTAGAAAAACAAATTATTAAAGATACTACCATCACTAATGTTGATTTTGAAGCACCTAAGGAACAAATCCCTCCTTTTGATCCTCCAACCACATCTATTTCTCCAAATTCTAATTTACCTTTTAAATCTCATGTTGTTTCTTCTAAATCACATTGGATTTTTTTTGAATAACTCAACTCTATACATTTTAAGGTTCCTCTTATGGAGTTGGTTCATACTTCACCATATTATCATAAATTCCTTACAAAAAGACTTCAATAAATTTAAGATCCATCCTTCATAGATGAAGAACCAACTTCTATTGAATCTCAACCCATCAATGTCAATACCATTGAAACTATGTGTCCCTCTTCCAAACCTTGAATTGAGTTTCTTAAAGAGGACATGATCAATGATGAAATTATCTTTCATGCTGATGATCCACCACTCTTTATTAAAGTAGACATTAATAACACTCTTATTTGAAAATTTCTAGTTAATGAAGGTTTTGGTATCAATGTCACATCTTTATGGCTTTTTCAATAACATGGCTATAACAAATATCATCTCAAGCAAACCCATCTTACTTGATGTGTTTTTGAAAAGATTAATCAAAAACCACTTGGTTATATTTAGATTCTTTTAGCCATTGGACCTAAGACTATTTGAACCAAACTTATGGTTCTTTATCTTCCTTTATCTTATAACATACTCCTTGGTCATTGATGGACTCATCAAATGAGAGCCATTGCTTCTTATGGTAATCAATGTATTAAATTCTTACATAATGGAAAATGGTATAAGCATGAAGCTAACCCCAATCCATCGAGCATCCAACTTCCTAATCCTAAACCTCAATATAATATTCCTACAATTCCTAAGATTAAAAGTGCTCCTTTACCCAAGTTCATCAACATGAATCTTAATTTACAAGTTGCTCTTGTGAATTCTGATGATGATGAGCCCAAGGATTTAAAACATAATTTAAATAATACCAAGTTACATCCCTACATTTCATAATGGATTCCTCCTTCTCTCTTACCAAGAGACCACACTATTCCTCTCATGGATGAGATTATTAACTTTCCCCCTCCATGCAATGTTTAGGAACCTTCTCTACTAGAAGATGCCTTCACTTGAAATGATTTTGGAGTGGATATATTATTTCAAGATCATCTCATCATGTCTCCTTATACATTCATTAATATCAAGATTTCATCTTCTCAAACTCCCCCTAATTATCAAGCATGTACAATTTCTCCAACATATGATGACAAAGATATCATGGCCTAAGCTCAATCTAGAGACTTTGATGTCCAGTATTACTTGAAAACTTTAGCCTAAATCCATGCTTTTAATTAGGATGTACATACCATTTATATGGATCATACCTTAGATATTGAAGGTCATGTGCCTCCTCTAAATCCTCTGCTTATTGATACTCCTTGGGTAGTAGAGAAAATTATGCCTTCTAAATATCTAAAAGTTCCTACACCTTTGGATCCTATCATTCCATCAGATCCTTTTCCAATCACCAAATCCACCAATGCTCTGTCAGGGAAACCCCAGAACAATAAACATGCTCCAATCCCTACTGAGTCAGGATCTTGCTCTACCAATTAGAACACATGTGATTACTTCTTGTATTAGCAACTAAACACGGAATTATACCAGAATCAATAAGTAACTAGAAATATGAAACAACACAGGAATTAAGAGACAATACACAATTGTATTATATACATAGAAGAATATACAATAAGGAAGATGCCACTTCTTCCTCCACCTCAAAGGTTCACCACACCTCAAGATCTTCTTCCCTCTCTCTCTCGGTCCCAACAATCAACTCCAATACAGAATTGATGTTCACCTCTCCAACCAGTCAGTAACACGCTGCTAGTTCACCAAGTACACATCCGTACTCCAAGTAGATCCCCTGCTCTCTGCTACCTGCAAATCACTAGACCTTACTCACCATGTAGACATCTCTACACCCCTGAAGAACCCTTGTCTTTGCCTCACCAAGTCCTTATGATTCTTCAACCAGTACTCCAGTGGATCAGCTCCTTGACCTTGCAGACCTTGCAACTCTCCCTGATCATACACACTCAGCACCCCTTTGGAACAAGGAGGAGCTACGCTAGCTCTCTCTAAAAGCTCTATGGCTTTCTAGCACACCTGTACAATATATCCCATGAGTCCATATATAGATATCATGTTTACAATAATTAGACTAACCTAATTACAATAATTAGACTCGCAATTCAAGACTACAACTAGCCTTCAACATGCAAACTAACAGTCTCAAAATAGACTCTCCCGGATTCATCATGCAAACTACCTATTCTCGCACAGGCTGTCGACGTCGGCACCTCCATGACCAATGTCGGTCGACTGGTAACCGACGTCGGTTGCTTCCTCTTGCTATCTAACCGACGTTGGCTGATCAGACTGATGCCATTTCTCCTGCAACTAATTCTGCAACTCTGCATCCTCCGTAACTTCTCATGTTTGCATCCTGGTGAAGCTTTTAGCTCCACAACCTAACAATCTCCCACTTGGAGATAAATAGCTGCACTTGTACCTATACTTGTACACCATCTAAATTATTCCCTGGCTTGTATCCCTCTTCAAGATCCATCCTGAAGACTAGCCACCACGCAACTGTGATGCTATACCTGTCATTCAAGTAACCTGCCATATCCGAACCTACATATCCATGTAGTGAAGAACTTGACCCTACAAAACAAGAATCCCTGCTACTAGTCCCACTAAACTGCCCTCCATTACTCCTTCCCCAAATTGGCTCCATACTTTCTGACAACCCCCACTGCTTGGGAAAACTCAAGCCTACACTAGACCTCATGTGATTTCGAACCCTATTTCAAGCTAAGCTTGAACTATCCAGCCATTGGTGTGCTTACCGATTCTGCATCCTGCGTAATGAACCTTGCCAACACCATCTTCACATCAGCTCCCACTGAAGATAAAATCTCCATGTCTCTTATGCCAAAGAATTTCGTTGCTCCAAATTCTTCATGACACACCTCTGAACTAACCTTACCCTTAGCTCAGCAAATACCTGTATGTACAAACCTACTAGTAAATCACCCACATACAGTAACAAGATGATGTCATGACTCATCATCCACCTAGTAAGATAAACACAATAGTCACACTGACATTGACTGAAGCCATGCTTAGTCATCCACCTGTCAAAACCTGTACCACTGTCCTGTAGCTCCTTCAAGACCATATGCCTTGGCCTTCTGTCTCTTGTATCCATCCACTCTCTTCTTTAAAATGGGAATCCATCTCTCTTAGTGCTTACTTCCAGTTGACAACTCTACCAACAAATACCTGTTTGGTTCTTCTCCAAGGACTCACTCCTCATCCATGCCAAGCTCCCACTGTATCTGGACTCTACCTACATTGCTTCTTCCATCTTCCTGGTTCTTGACCATCAATAAGCAATATAAAGAAGGTGAACAACGAATATGAGGTTCACTTACCCTTTTTGACCTCCACATGAGCGTTTGAGACTTGTTGTCCACCCAATATCTGTTCCAGTGACCGATCTCGGCCATCTCCCAGTCTGCTCCCAACCGATGTCAGTTCCCTGCACTGACCCTGACTGCCGACGTCATTTCTCAGGCCGATGCCGGTATCCTTTCAGCCGATGTCGGTTCCCTCATGGCCGATGTCGGTCTTCCTATTGCCGACATCAGTTACTGTGTGACCGACGTCGGTACCTGTGTTCGCCTGTAAGTGACAACTTTTTACCCGCGAGCTCTCCATGGATCAAAATCCTAATCAAATCAACCCTGCTCTGCTCAGAATAATTCAGTTCTCTCACCTGATCTCTATCTGTCATCTCCTCCATGAACACCAAGGCTTTCCAGTTCTTTAGCTTGTCAAAAACATCTATCTTCCGCTTCAGAACCTGCATTCTCCTTCTACATATGTGACTAAGCCTATGAAGCCACATCTCTGCAACAGAAGGTGAATCAGCAATATAAGTAGATAGATAAAGGATACCTATTTTCTTACCACCATCTAATTCAAGTGTATCCGCTGTGAGAGTTACAAAATATCTCCCATCACCCAAATTTCTTGAAGAAATTAGACTCATCTCCAAGACTGGTACCTGCATGACTTCCTTCAACCACTGTGTGTCGTCCATCTGCAATTTCAGCTTCACTTCCCCTTTGCCAATACTTTGGCAAGGCTCTCTAGCTCCTAAACCTAGGGGTGCATGGAAAGAGGCAACATAATCTGTTATCCAAGATTCAACTTTATCTAAGAAGCCTTCCGAAACATCCTATGCAACAACACCTGCAACATCTGCATCTTCAGTTCCTTCATGCTGATCTGCTACCAACCAACAATATCTTTTTCTCTGCTCTTTCTTTCCATCAATCAGACCATTCGTGCTATTCAGTTTCTCCATTCGTAGCTTACTTCCTTCTGCCATTGCTATACTCCCACTCAATCAGAAACCCCTGTGAGAAACTTGTAATCAACAAACACTACCAGATCTGAAACCACCTATTAGTAACCCAACCAAAAGCTCTGATACCACGTGTCAGGGAAACCCCAGAACAATAAACATGCTCCAATCCCTACTGAGTCAGGATCTTGCTCTACCAATTAGAACACATGTGATTACTTCTTGTATTAGCAACTAAACACAGAATTATACCAGAAACAATAAGTAACTATAAATATGAAACAACACAGGAATTAAGAGACAATACACAATTGTATTATATACATAGAAGAATATACAATAAGGAAGATGCCACTTCTTCCTCCACCTCAAAGGTTCACCACACCTCAAGATCTTCTTCCCTCTCTCTCTCGATCCCAACAATCAACTCCAATACAGAATTGATGTTCACCTCTCCAACCAGTTAGTAACACGCTGCTAGTTCACCAAGTACACATCTGTACTCCAAGTAGATCCCCTGCTCTCTGCTACCTGCAAATCACTAGACCTTACTCACCATGTAGACATCTCTACACCCCTGAAGAACCCTTGTCCTTGCCTCACCAAGTCCTTATGATTCTTCAACCAGTACTCCAGTGGATCAGCTCCTTGACCTTGCAGACCTTGCAACTCTCCCTGATCATACACACTCAGCACCCCTTTGGAACTAGGAGGAGCTACGCTAGCTCTCTCTAAAAGCTCTATGGCTTTCTAGCACACCTGTACAATATAGCCCATGAGTCCATATATAGATCTCATGTTTATAATAATTAGACTAACCTAATTACAATAATTAGACTCGCAACTCAAGACTACGACTAGCCTTCAACATGCAAACTAACAGTCTCAAAATAGACTCTCCCGGATTCGTCATGCAAACTGCCTGTTCTCGCACAGGCTGCCGACGTCGACACCTCCATGACCGATGTCGGCCAACTAGTAACCGACGTCGGTTGCTTCCTCTTGCTATCTGACCGACGTCGGTTGATCAGACTGACGCCATTTCTCTTGCAACTGATTCTGCAACTCTGCATCCTCCGTAACTTCTCCTGTTTGCATCCTGGTGAAGCTTTTAGCTCCACAACCTAACATGCTCTAATATCTTCTACTCCATCTACTTCTTATACTCTTAAATTACACTAGATGTCAAGGCTACTGATGTTTGTTAGATATAGTTTGAGTCTGATCATCATGGAAATCAAATTTTAGATCTTGAAGTAGATGTTGAGTATTATAATCCTCTTCCTAATTTTCCTAGTGATGAATATATCCTTAAGTTACTTTATGCCTGAGAACCTCAACTTTATCAACAACATCATAAACTTAGAAATTTTATGACTAAAACTCCTTGCTTAAATAACTTCATTTCCAGTGTTGATCCTAAAACAAATCCAATTTTTGCCTTACATAATTCACCATACCACTTTCAAGATGCAAATTCCATGCTTATTGAAGAAACCACTTGGATTGAATATGGTACACCATCTTATCCTTGACTTATTATAGTTTCTTGAGATCTCTCACCTACTGAACATGATAATTTTAGCTTATTCTTTGACAAATATCATGAAGATTTTTCTTGGTATTATAAAGACATACTTGACATTAACCCTCACATTTGGTGCATAATATAATTACTAATCCTAATGCCAAGCCTTTAAATCAAAAGCAAATAAAATTTCCACCTAAAGTTTAATCTCTATGTCATAAGTAAATAATCAAATTACTTGATGCTAAATTTATTAAACCAGTGGATTATTTTGAATGGATTTCCAACATTGTCCCCATTTGAAATAAGGTCCCTATGGTCATTCACATTTGTATTGATTTATGAAATCTTAATCTTGTTTGTCCCAAGGACAAATTTCTTTTACCTTTAATATATGCCTTCATTGATTCAATAGATGGTTACTAAATGTTATCTCTTATGAATGGTTTCTCAGGATACAATCAGATTCATATTACCCCCAAGGACCAACATAAGACTACTTTCACCATGAAATGGGGCATCTATTGCTATGTCAAAATTCCCTTCATCCTCAAAAATGTTGGATCCACTTACCAAGGAGTGACGACTCACATATTTTATGATCTCATTCATAGAATTTTTGAAACCTATGTGGATGATATTATTGCTAAATCCAAACATCATAAGAATCATATTTCTAATCTTGCTATCATCTTTGACTATCTCCTTAAATATAAGGTTAGTCTTAATCCTTAAAAATGTGTCTTTGGAGTCACATATAGATTTTTTTTAGAATTTTTAGTCTCTCTTCATGGTATTGATGTTGACCTTGCCAAAATTAGTGTTATTATCAACATGCCTATTACTCATTCTATTCCCAACATTTGTACTTTTTAAGGAAAGCTTGAGGAAATTAGATGATTCAACCCCAAAATGGCATATCAAATTCACTCTATCAATTCCCTTTTCAAGAAAGGTACTACTTATAAAGGATGGATCCATGTCAAAAAGCCCTTGATAATATGAAAGAGTCTTTGCTTCATCCATCTACACTTCATCCTCCTTACAATGATAAAACTTTGATTCTAGATACTTCTTCCACACATATTTCAGTTGGGGCAATGATTTCCCAACAAGATGATATGAAAAGAGATTATGATAACTACTACATTAGCTGACACCTCATCAATAATGAAACATGTTATACCGAAATAGAGTGTGATTGCCTCACTATCTATTTCTCAATTGAAAAGCTTCATCACTATATGCTTTACCAAACTACTTATGTCATTGTTCATTTTGACCCCCTTCATTATTTCTTCTCCAAAGCATTTATTCTTAGAGATATAATTGGTAAATGTATGGTCTTACTTATGGAATTTGATCTCCATAGCATCACTCAAAAAATTATCAAAGGGAAAGTCATAGCCGATTAACTTGTCGTAGCTCCCATTACATCCACTTCTTCTCTTCAATATAACCTTCTAGATGATAATATCCTTTACATTGAAGGTATTAATCAAGCTATCTCTCTCAAAAATTACTTTCATAGCTTTACCTCTAATATTCAAGCCAATCACCTTGATGAATCTTCCACTCCCTCTAGTACTATTAAACCAAAATTAGTTATCGAGGAGCTCCCTAAAATTAATGTTGACTTGCATGAGGATACTTGGACCCTTCACTTTGATGGTGCTAAATGCCTTTAAGTAGTTGGAGCAGGTTGCATTCTCATGAGTCCTCTTGGTAAGATCACTCCTTTATCTTTTTGTTTCACCTTTGATGTCACCAATAATATGGCTAAATATGAAGCCCTTATCTTAGGCTTGAGAGATAATCTTGATTTAAGCATTCAATACTTTCATGATTTAGATGATTATCAGCTTATTTTCTATCAAGTTAGTGGTGATTATTAATGTAAAAGTGAGATCTTATTACCTATCATCAAATTACAACCAATCTTGCTAAGGATTTTATCTCTTTTACTATTGAGCCTATTCTTAGAGATCAAAATTCTATTGCTGACTATAATGCCTCATTAACATCTCTCTTTCATCCTCATCAAGTTCTTTTCAATACTAATTTTCTTATACAAATAAGAAAATCTCCATCCTAAACTCAACCAATGGATTTTATTATCTATCATATTAAGGTTGTTACCATTCAACAAATCCCTTGGTATGAAGACATCATTAAATTCCTAGAACATCAAACTTACATCCTAATTTAAATTCTCATGAAAAGACACACATTCATAAACAAGCTTTCAAGTATGTATTTCGACACAACATCCTTTACTATCATAATGCTAAAGGTACCTTGCTCCGTTATGTTATGTAAGATGAGGTCCCCCCTCTTCTTGAACAAGCACATGGGGGAATTTGTGGTGGTCATTGTAGTAGACATGCTACAAGATGTAAATGCCTATGTATGGGTTACTTTTGGCCTACTCTCAAGAAGGGTGGAATTGGATATGCTAAAAATTGTAATCTTTATCAGCTTCATGATGATCTAATCCATTCACTTTCTGATGAAATTCAAACTATAGAATCTCATTGAACATTTTCCACATGGGGATTTGATCTCATTGGTAAAAATACTTGCTCCTAAGATGGGCATGTCTTTATCATCACTGCTACTAAATATTTTACCAAGTGGGTAGAAGCCATGCCCCTTGTTAACATCACCAGTACTACCATTTCCAAATTTATTCTTAACCAAATCATTTTCCACTTTTGTATTCCTCATACCATCATTTCAGATAATGGTGGTAATTTTAAAAATAAATATGTTACACAACTTTGCAACAAGTTCAAGATTAATCACAAATTTTCCACACCTTATCATCCAAAATGCAATGGTCAAGCTGAGGCCACAAATAAAATTATCAATAAAAATTATTCAAAATAAATTCATGAAATCCACATATGTTGGCATATTCATCTTTACCCTACACTTTGGGTTTATCAGACTAGCATACATACTGCCACTAAGGCAACTCCATTTTTACTAGTCTATGGTTCTAAGTCAATTCTTACTTTAGAAGTTGAGCTTCCCTCTCTTCATGTACCTCTTCATGGTATTATTCACAATGAATAATTATGTGAATATAATCTTTATGCCCTTGATATACTTGATGAATTTCATCTTTTAGCCTTGCAACATAACTACCAATACAAGGCTCACATCACCAAACAAAATAACAAATGTGTTAAAGTCTACACTTTTAATGTTGGTGATTTTATCCTTAAATTAGACTACACCCATGATAAAGAAGGTAAATATGCGCAAAAATGGTGGGGCCCATATTTTTAAAAGATATTCTTGGTCCAAGGACCTATCTCCTTCAAACCAATGAAGGTCATGTTTTCAAAGATCCCATTAATGCACAATTCCTTAAAAAGTACTTTGCCTAAAACATTTCCTTCTTTTCATGCTTTGTATCTATATCTATCTAACACATTTTTACAATTTAGTTAAGCATGGATCTCTCCCTCTATAGCAAGTTCCTTCCTTTCACAAACCTTTAGTCTTCCCTTTTGGTCTCTTGGTTTCTTTATGTACCATAGTCTTATTTATCTTCTTGCATTTTATCTTTTGACACCCCTTGGGTTTTTATTTTATGAGTTGCTTTATAAGACCACAGATAGGACCTAACATTACTCACAAAACCACCATTTTTAATATTTTTTCACATTCTTATTGATTTCTAATTTTTTTTGGCATCCCTTGGGTTTTTCTTTTGTGAGTTGCTTTGTACGACCATGGATAGGACTCGAGATCCCTCATAAAATTACTATTTTTTTAATTAATATTTGTTATCTCTTTTTTTTTTGCTTTATTTTTGTCACCCCTTGTGTTTATCTTTTATGAATTTGTAGTGTAATACCTTGGATAGGACCTGAACCTCCTCATAAAATTACCACCTTTTCATGTTCTTGATCCTTATTCTCAAGCTTTAGATTTTTCTTCCTTTGTTAGATTAAATTTGCACAATAATCTATGTTAGCATGTTTTCATCCATTTCTCTCATTTGCATGATAAGGAATCACACTTTACTATCATTGTATCCCTCTTTACACTTTGTCACATTTTTTATGATTTAAAGCAATTTAGATTGTTCCATGTGTCATTCCTCTTGATTTCCTTTTCTTTTCACTCCTCAATGGATAAAAAAAGGTCAAATTCAAGATTGCACTTTTATTTTACCTAGATTTACAAGACTCTTATACCCCATGTTTTTAAAAGTTTCTCTCTCTTATAAACCTTGTCCCAAGTATTCAAATGAAAGTCATCTTTAGCACCCATGTTTGGTTTACCAAATCCATATGGAGGAGAAATAAAAAATCCATCAAAAAAATTAAAATCTAAATCATTTGAAACAAAAGGCAATGATATCTAAAAGGCAACATATAAATATTAAAATTCAAAATCACACCAAAAGTGATTATAAGCACATCTCCTATCTCTAATTCAAGCTCAAACTCCATAGTTGGTCTCACTTAGAGTTGAGGTCCTTTGGGGTGTGGTAGGCTAGTAGATTGGAATAGGGGTTTTAAAAATAACTCTATATTGCTACCTACTTTCTCATGTAAGTACCTAATCTTTGAAGTAGACTGACAACTTTATGAGGGGTCCTAAAGAATAGGGAACACATTGTGGGAAGGTAGGTTCATTTTACTTTTCATGCATTTATCCTTGATGGGATGATCTATAAACTCTATTTGTTGACCTAAGACTTGTGTGGCTAAGAGATGTTATTCATAGTCCTTAAGGTCAAAAGTCCTCTTGTTTTGACAAACCTAATTTGAGTGTCTTGACTTCGATAAAGATTTCCTCTACCTTGGTTTTTCCTTCATTCTTCCCTCCACCCATTTCATTTTCCCCCTTGATAGACAAATTATGATTTCAAATATATTTTCCCTTCTTTATTTCCTTCCTATTCAACTCTTAAAAAAACATGCTATCACTACTTTTTTTTAGTTTTATCTATCCTTAGATTGAAACAACATGTTTGAATAACTTTGGAATCTTACTTTCTTTATACCATAGAATTTACATTTTTAGACTTAATTTACTTTCCTTTTACCATTTGTCATTATTGAACTATCCTAATGTTATGAACACCTGAGTTCATACACTTTTTCCATTGTTGAGTGAGGTTGGCTTGTTACTTCTCATTCATCAATGTTGTTTTCCCTTTTATTCTCCTTTTTCCATTATTGAGTGAGATGTGGATCATTATTGCTCTCTCATCAATGTTGTTTTACCATTTTGTTTCTCCTTTTACCATTGATTTTTTTTTGTCTTACCATCTTGTTTGACATGTATCCTTGGTTTGAATTGGTGAGTTTGCCTTTCTTACTTAAGGATATCTTGTTTGAGTTTTTCAATCTTTAGTAGCCTTAGATTTTTGGTTACTTGATTTACTCTTGTTATTTGACTTGGTCATTTGGTCTAACATATCACCTGTCACCCCAGCTTACCAAATTTCTCAAGTACATCCCATCCTTATAACAGTAGCTATCTTGGTTTTTCTTATGTTTATATGTTTTTGCTCTTTAGTTTTGTATTCTTGGGTTTGCCAAAAGTAGTCTCTCTACCCTACATAATCAAAACTAACAACAAAATAGACAACCATCTTGCAATAAAGTGTTGGGGGTTGTGGAAGTCCAAGAACAAACACACCTGTTCTTATTCCACTTGTTAGGATCTTGCTCCTCAGAAAGAGCACAGTATGATTACCAAATATAAGCAATTAAATATGTAGAAATAACCAGAAACACAAGTAACTAGAATTCACCAATAACATAGAATATGAGAGACAATACACTATCTTGTATTAACACTTTACAGAAAAGAATACAACAAAGAGCCGCCACACTCTTCCACCTTACAGAGGTTTGCCACACCTCAAGTGTACAGTACTTATTCTCACACACACTCTCCTACACAAAAAATGGTCCCAACAACCAACTCACACATAGAATTGGTGTTCACCTCACCAACCAGTCAGTAATAACCCTGCCGGTACACCAAGCACACTATAATACTTCAAGTTGATCTCCCATGAACCTGCAACCTGTAATTCAACAGACCAAACTCACATGTAGATCTCCTATGAGCTTGAAACAACCTACAACTCAATGATCTTACAACTAGAAGGAACTCTTCCTTTCTATCTCATACTTTATACAATACATGCCAATGGGTCTATAAATAGATCCCTGACTTAAACAATAACTTAGACTCTTAATTTAGAAAATTATCCTCACAGCCAAAGACTCTAACTGGTCTTAACATGTAAACTCTTTGTTCACTTAACTAACTGTCCATGCAATGAATAGTTTTGGAACACACAGGTGACCGACGTTGGTCCCTGCTGGTCTGGTTTTGCCAACGTCGGCCGACTCCCTTGCCATTGCCGGTGGCCTTCTACACTGGTCACGACTGACGTCGGTCATGCTGCCAATGCCGATGCTCCTGGATCTCAGCAACCTTCTATTCCTTCAGTTTGCAAAGAGTTGAAGCTTTTAGCTCCACAACCTAACAATCTCTCACTTGGAGATAAACAGTTGCAACCTGTACCTGTACCTATACTCCATCTAGTTTGTTCCCTTGGCTTTGTATCCCTCCTTAAGATCACTCTTGAAGACCAACCACCACAAATCTTGTAGTGCAAAACCTATCATCCAAATTACCTGCCACATCCACATCTACAACCATGTAGATAAGAACTTGACCCTGCATAGCATGTGCACCTGCTGCTGGTCCCATTGAACTGCCCTTCAGTATTACTTTCTCGGATTGACTCCAAACTTGTGACAACTCCCACTGCTTGGGAAAACTCAGGTTTAGTACATACCATGCACTTAACCTCATTATGTGAATCAAGACCCCTGTTCTAAGAACTGTCCAACCATCGGCGTGCTAACCGGCTTCACACAATCATCTTGAAACAAAGTCAAAAAGACCTCCATGTCTCTAGAACACACTCATGCCAAAGAATCTTGCTGCTCCCAGATTCTCCATGACAAACACCCCTAAACTAGCTTTACCTTTAGTTCAGCAATACCTGTATATGTAACCCTGCAACAAGCACATCATACAAAAATAGGATAATGTAGCTAATATTATCCAACCTGATAAAGAGAAACACAATGATCAAACCTCCATTGTCCTGCAGCTAATACAAGACCATATACCCTGATCTTCCATCTCACGTATCCATTTCTGCTCTTATTCATCCTGAACATCCATTCATCTCTCAGTGCTTACTTCCAGCTAGCAAATCTACCCAAAACACCTATTTGGTTCTCCTCCAAGGAATCACATCCTCATCCATGCCAAGCTCCCACTGTTTCCTGGATCTACCTATTCTAATTCTTCAATAACTTAATGGTCCTATGCCATAAGTGAACAAAAAGTAGTGTAGAGAAGGGAAATGATGAATTTACGAACTTACTTACACCTTCAGTCCTCCATATGGGTGCTTTTAGACTCCATCACAGCTAGTTGTCCACCCAAAATTCATCTCAGTGATCGATGCCGGTCACATCTCAGTCTACAGCTGATCAATGTCGGTTACCTGCGACTGCCACCTTGCCGACGTCAGTTTCCCCTGGCCGATGCCGATCATTATCTGCCCCGAGTCACTAACGTCAGGCTACACATAGCCGACGTCGGTCCCTGTCTGGACACCAACGCCAGTTTTCCTGCCGACGTTGGTCTCTGTGTTTTTCTAGTGAGACCTGACTTTTTCTCGTGAGCTATTTTTGGATCAAACCCTTGTCCAAATCACCCTTGCTCTGCTCAGAATTCCTCTGCACCTTGTGCTGAACTCTATCCGTCACCTTCTCCTTGAAAACCAAGGCTTTCCTGTTCTTGTCACTAACATCAGATTTCTCAAGAAATGTCACCTTCTTCTTCTGCATACAAAAACCATGATCCATGCCTTCCAAATCCAAAAGCATACTCTTTGACTCAAGAACAAGCATCTCCTTCTTATCTATGTGACCAAGCCTATTAAGCCACATCTCCAAATCTACAGCTGAAGTAGATAACCCAAAAAGAGAATCAGTAATACAAGTAGAAAGATAAAGCGTACCTACTTTCTTACCTCTAGCTACAATAAGTGTACCCTTGGTAACCTTCCAAGAGTCTGTTGTGAGAGTTACTGTGCAACCCTCATCACCCAAACTTCTAATAGAAATCAAATTTCACTTCAGAACTGGGACATCCATGACCTCCTTTAACACCCATGTGTCACCTGTCTGCAATTTCAGCTTCACTTTTCCTTTGCCAACAATCTGACAAGGCTTACCATCCCCTATACAAATTTCTCCAAAGTCTCCCTGGACATACTCATGAAAAAATTCCCTATGTGGGGATGCATGAAAAGAGGCACCAGAATCTAAAACCCAAGATTCTACTTTATCCAAGGAACATACCAGAGCATCTTGTGCAACGTAATCCACAACATCTGCTTCTTTTCCATGTCCTTCATGCTGATCTTCACCCAATCTGCAATCTCTCTTTAAGTGCCCTTGCTTTCCACATTTCCAGCAGGTTATTCTGCCATACCTGGACTTGGATCTTCTGCCTATCTTCGACCTTGATCTCCCACGCTCTATCTTCTCTCTTGGCCTTCCTCTACCTTCAACACTCAAAGCATCTCCTGATGATTCACCTGTGCTTTTCCTGCGTATCTCTTCATTCAAGATCACACTCACAACATCATCCACTTTTAAGACTTTTGAAGGAGACACAGTATTAGAAACTACCATTACTAAACCTTCCCAACTTTCAGGTAATGAACACAAGATTAAGAGAGCTCTAATTTCATCATCAAATACAATATTGACTGAACTTAACTGGTTTACCAAACCATGGAAATCACTAAGATGGCTATGAACAGATCCACCTTCCAACATTTACAAATTAAATAAACGCTTCATAAGAAATACCTTATTAGAAGTCGAGGGTTTTTCATATAAATTTGCCAAAGATTCCATCAACTCCACTGTTGTCTTACACTGTGATAAGCTGGAAATCACAGATGATGCAAGACTCAATCTAATAGATCCCAGAGCCTTCCGATCAAGAACCTCCCATTCTTCATCCTTCATATCCTAGGGTTTGCAAGCAACCCCACCCAACGGTAAGTACAAATCTTTCTGATACAGATAATCCTCAATCTACATCCTCCACAATTAGTATTTCTTGCCATTAAACTTTTCCATTCGTAGTTGACTGTCTTCTGCCATTGCTCAACTCCCACTCAAACAAAAACCCTGTAACCTGTAATCAAAACACACTACCCAGATCTAAACCAATCTGTTAGTATCCCAACCAAAAGCTCTGATACCACTTTTTGGGGGTTGTGGAAGTCCAAGAACAAACACACCTGTTCTTATTCCACTTGTTAGGATCTTGCTCCTCAGAAAGAGCACAGTATGATTACCAAATATAAGCAATTAAATATGCAGAAATAACCAAAAACACAAGTAACTAGAATTCACCAATAGCATAGAATATGAGAGACCATACCATGAACCTGCAACAACCTACAATTCAATAGACCATACTTATGGAAGGAACTCCCTTGCCTTCCTCTTTGCTCTATCCGAGTACACACCTGTACTCTAAGTAGATCCTGCCTGATTCTGCTCCCTGTTGTGTTGCTGTTCTATCTGATCTTGCACACCTGCAAATCAACCTAGTTCTGCACACCTGTGAACCTTGACCTTGCACACACATACACCTACAGATTAATGATCTCACTTACCATGTAGATCTCCTATAAAGGCCATGCTCACCTGTGACCAAGATCCTACATACCTGAAGAACCCTTCTGATTCTCTAAAACCAGCACCCACACTTGGCATTGCTGTGGAACTAGGAGGAACACCCTTACTCACTTCACACACAGAAGGAGCTAACTTTGCTCAACTCAAACTAGCATAAAGTTAAGTCAAGATATGCATTCCTTTAATTTTTATTTATTTACTTTTCAATCATTTACTTCCAGTTATTTTATTTTAAAATACTGAAAATAATTTACCATCAATGTTGTGTGTTACTATTTTCTTTCTCAAAACACCATCCCCTATTGCACCTTAGTGACACATGATGATATTTGAGTGGGGCATATGTATACGCATAATATTTTCACCTTTTATCAAATATTGATGTTTTACATCTTGTAGGAACCCATCAAGACTCAATCTTTCTGAGTGTATGCCCTAAGTGATGCACCAAGAAGGGGTGGACATACCTTTGGTGCTTCATAGGATTGTTGTCCCTTATTTCCACATTGTTACCAATCCAACCAGCTTTCAAAACCATTCCCTAAGTTATTTCTCTTCTCTTGAATAATCCGCTAGTATTTTCCTCTTTCCATCCCTTATTTTCTTATCTTAAACCCCTTTTGGTCAGTCGATTGTCCTAGGTCAACCCAATACAACTTAGGGGTATTTTTCACTTTCTTAGCTTGTTAACCTTTTGGCTGACCTAGCTTAGACCTAGTGAATTATCCCTAAAAACACACTCGATCGATTGGGTTAACCCTATATATCCAACATTTTTGAAAGGATTTAGGGCAAGATATACTTATACATATAAGATAATTTAGTCATTATTTCATATGTGCAATTAAGAGTTATTATTCATTCATGATTCTTCATAATATGCTCTTCCACCATTCTACTTGAGGAGACTTAGCTTAGGTTTCTTATATGGAGAATGTAGTCTTGTGGATAAGTCTTAGATGCTTTGGACTTTCTTAGTGATCCTTATAAACCAAAATAATCTCTTGCAAAGCCCCTTTGGCCAAGGGAGAGATTGATTCTCAATGGGTTCACATTTAGGTAAGTATATTCTAACTTTGTTATCCTCTATTTTATTAGATAGAAGTAACATAAGTGTTGGATCGAATAATACTATCTTTAATATTTTATGTATTAGGGTGTCACTCATACTTATTTTAATTGAAGCTCCATATACATACTTTTTATATTGCTTATAACCCCCCACTTTATGCCACAAGATTTTGTGTGTACTAGATTATATTTACTTTCTTGTTATTAGAATAAGTAAATGCTTTAAACCTTAGGAATCCATTAGGGTTGTCATGTGATTATGTTAGACTATAGGATTTAAAACCTTTCCTAGAATTATATGTTGTGAAAAATGATCCCCTAATCAGGTATAGTGGATCCCCATATTGGTTATTCTCCCACTTAACAAGTGTATTCCAAACAGAAGTGTAGGTATGTTCTATCTTCTTTGATCCAAGATTGATTTATAAACATGATACATTTATGATTTCATACACTATGGTCCTCATCTCAAGGTAAAAGGTATATATTTTTTCATAATTTTAGTTATCTTCATGATTTTCTAGGCTATGTCACCCTAGAGATAAGAATTATATCATTATTATCCTTACTGACAGTTCTAGTATGATCTTCATGACCCATATAAATTCTATCATTCTAATAAACAAGGACAAGGGTATAATTCTCAATCAAGGAAATATAATCCTAATTATCCAAGAAATTATAGAGTTGTTATGCCAACTTAGAACAATAATGCTCAGGAAGGGAAATGGAACAATCAGTGGGATCAAGCAAGCAACATGGAAATGGCTCCAACTGATGAGACTTCACAACATTCTTACATGCAATAAGATACAACTCTTCTTTCACATGAAAACCAACTACCTTCTCAGAATAAGGAAGCTTCTCTATCACATGGGGACTTTCCTTCATTCACTCAATCAAAAGTGCCAAACCAAGGAAGAGGATAGAGCAGTAAATCACCTATTAAAACTATGTTTGTTAACTTCTATAAAGGTGAGAATTCTTTTGAACACATAGTAGCAAATCAAAGTCAAAATATGCCTAATATTGATAATTCAGTTACAGCCCATACCAGATCCAAGAAAAGGGTAATTGGTGAAGGTTCAACACCTAAAAAGGAAGTTCCTTTTCCTTCTCATCCATCATGAAAGACCACCACTAATGATCTACCTTAAAATACATTAAATCAACAAGTTCAAGATCCAAAGGGACACAATGTGAAAGGGCCTTACATACCTCAGTTCACAAAACATTTAGGAGCCCCTCCTACTCCTAAATTAAAACCATTGACAACCACTTCTCCACTCAATATTATGGATCATATAAATAAAACTTAAATATCAGTTTCAATGTGGGATACAATACTAATCTCAAGATAAAAGGAGTTTCTACAAGAGGAGATTTCAAAGCTCAATATCTCTAATAAAATACCCAAAAAAGAAAGAGTAAGTTTTATTTTAACCAATTCAAATCAAGTTGTTGAGCCTCAAAAGGTGAGTAGGCCTCCTCCTTTATATCTTTCAGTTATCATAAGATATTGTCTTGTCCACAATTGTATGATTGATAATGGAACTAGTAATTATGTCATGCCTAAATCCATAGCTAAAAAACTAGGACTCAAGTATGAACCTCATGAAAAAGGATTTTTGTAGTTAGATGGTTATCCTATTAAGACTATGGGCATCCTCAAAGATCTTAAGATTTTACTTACTTCTTGTCTAAATTTCATCATTACACAAGATGTAGTTATTGTTGATTTACCTCCATATTTTGTACTATGCCTATCCAAATATTTTACTACTAAAATAGGATGTTACCTTTCTTCAGATTGGTTATACATGGTTTTTAGAACTAGATATGAAACCAAATTCACTATAAGATTTGAACGGATTTCGACATTTTACCTTGAACCATAGATGCCAAATATGTCTAATATGAATTGTAGTATTTTAGAAGAAAATGAGGATACTATTGATCAAGAACCTTCCAATCCACTTGAAGGCATAAAAAATATACTCTTGGATGAGTTGGCTAATTATAACCATGGGTATGACCCATACAAAGGTATTACAGAAATTGGTTTTGGTGTCTACTGCATGCATGAATAAGGTGACTCATTACCTAGTCTCGCTAGCTCAAAGTAAGATCAAGAAAGGTTATGGAATATGTTCTTTGATGGATCCAGATCAAAGAATGGGAGTGTGGATAGTGTATTGTTGGTTTCACCTCAAAATTAAAGGTATTATTATTCAATTATATTTTAGTCCAATTGTACATCAAATACAAAAGAGTATGAAGCTCTTATTCATGGCCTTTAGTGGATAAAAAGAGAGGTATTAAGATTTTATAGGTGAAAGGTGATAATGAGTTTATAGTAAAACAATTTGGATGTTTAAGTACAACAAATAACCCTCTCCTAAATTCCTACAAACATAGACTCTAGACCTAATGGAAGATTTCCTAGCATTTGATATCCACTCCATTCCTAGAGGTGTTAATCAATATGCAGATAGACTTGCACCCATAAGAGCATAATTTGATATAGTGGATCAGCTCAAGGACAATAAATATCAAACCAAAATCAAGGTTGGATGTAGGCCTTAAAACAATGAGGAAAGTTTTCAAGTCTTTGATAGT
This sequence comes from Torreya grandis, assembly GCA_037957365.1. NCBI lineage: Eukaryota > Viridiplantae > Streptophyta > Pinopsida > Cupressales > Taxaceae > Torreya > Torreya grandis. The sequence goes on along the minus strand of JARHVA010003419.1, from coordinate 1,686,278 downwards.
GACAAACAAATAACTTGTTTCCTATAGAGTGAGGCAAAATTTTGCTCAAAGAAAAAACATAAATTGCAATGACAATATGAAAATAAAATTGTGTAATTGATATAAATAAAGATTCCTAAGGTTTATTAAATTTTGAAATCATTTTCAATGAAGATGATCAACTTAGAAACGATAAGATAAGCATCTATTCCAAGGAAGGACATTATGAACAAGTTCATATAGCTGAAGATAAGCAACACAAATAGGGTAAAGTGAACACTAATACTAAGAGAGAGAGGATTTAATTTCATTATGTAAGGATTTCATGGATATTTTTCCTTGGGAATACCATGATTTAAAGGATTTTGATCCCAGGTTAGCACAACATACTATTGATCTTGAATAAGATGTAAAACTAATAAGACAAAAGCAAATACCAATCAATCCCAAGGTTGAAATACTCATGAGAAATGAGCTTACCAAGATAATTGAGTCAAGTGTAATATTTATTATCAAGCACTAAAGATGGATAGCAAACCTTATATCAGTGAGAAATAAGAATGGAAAGATAAGACTATGTGTGGATTTTAGATATTTGAACAAAGTGTCATTGAAAGACCACTATCCTTTTCCTTCCCTAGATCCAATCTTGTAGAGAGTATCAGGTTCACAAAGGTTCTCCTTGCTATATGATTACTCAAGTTACAACTAGATATTGTTGAAAGAGCAAGATCAGTATAAAACAACTCTCACAATTATATGGGGTACTTTTACCTACCAAAAGATGCCTTTTGGGCTCTCTAATACTGGAGCCACTTTCCAAAGGGTAATGGATGTTACCTTTCATGGTATTTTGAGTGAAATGTTCTTATTTTATCTTGATGAAATTACTATATATTCAAAGGATCATAATGATGATTTAACACACTTGAGAGTGGTTTTTCATAGATGTAGATGATTTGGAGTTTTATTGAATCTAAAGGAGTGCATCTTTTTAGTGCATGAGGGGAGAATTCTTGGGAATGTAGTGTTTAAAGATGGTATTTATATTTATCCAAAGAGAATAGAAGAAATCCTTGCTCTATAATTTCCAAAACATAATAAAGGATTACAAATCTTCTTAGGCAAGATCAATTTCACTCGAAGATTTGTTCTTGGATTTGTTGAATTGGTAAGGCCACTCACTCAAATACTAAAAAACACAAAGAATTAACTTAGAGTAAAGAAGGTAAGAGAAGTTTTGAATCAATAAAAAAATAAATCATCAAAGATCCTACTTTGATTAATCTAGGTTTTAGTAAGGATTTTTGTATGTATGCTTTTTCTACATTCAGTACAATTTCAGCCATGCTTATGCAGTAGAATAGTGAAGGTTTGGAACAACCCATTGTTTTTTTTAGTCAAGATTTGGAAGAATATAAGGAGAGGTATTATTTTGTTGAAATAATTTAATTAATATTATAATAGGTTTGAAAAAATTTATAAATTTGGTTTCAAATAACAAGATTATACCAATGGTAACTCATCGAAGTGTGAATGATTTCATCCTCAACAAATACTTGAGAGAAAGAGAGATGGATGGGTCACTAAGTGCATGGAATGTGATATTGAAGTGAAGGTAAAAAATTTGGTCCTAGGTAAAATATTTTTTGAACATTTTTCATAAGATGTGAGATAAGAAAAAGATATGGTTTTGATACTTAAAAACAGCCAACAGGAAGTTGAAACTACTTCTCCATCTAGCTAGACACAAGACATTGCTATATTACTTCAAACAAGAAAGTGTTCAATGGGATTATATGAATCAAGGAGAAGAAATTTTAGGATGAAATCAGTACCATAAATTATAATTTATGGAATTATTTTCAAAAATGACATTGGAGGTATGATTTTAAGGTGTGTTGAAATTAATCAATTTGACAAGCTTTTTGAGTAATTCCATGATAGTATTTATAGAGGCTATTTTGAATCCAAAACCATAGATAAAAAAATCATTATATATGGTTAATTTTTGCCTAATTTATTTAGGGATGCACATACATAGGTTGGGAAGTGTGTAAAGTGTGAAATGTTTATAGGAAAATAGAAACTAGTTGCTACGCCACTGAGGCCTATTCAGGTTGAGCAGCCTTGCATGCAATGGGGTTTAGATTTTATTGGTATGATTAATCCTCCATATATTATTGGTAATAAGTGGGTCTTGATAGCCTCAAATTATTTCATTATATTGGTGAAAGTAGTGACTTTGAAGGAGGAAAATGAGAAATCTGTACTTGAGTTCGATGAAAGTCTAGTCACCCATTTTGGAGTACCTTCCACCATAATATCAGACAATGCTTTGGCATTTAGTAGTGAGAAGGTATGTGAATATGATCTTTATAAAGGTATTTATCTAAGATATTCATCAAATTACTATTGATAGGGTAATACACTAGCTGAGTCCACTAACAAGAACTTGATTTAGATCATCAAAAGAACACTTGAGGATAATACGAGATCTTGACATACAAAGTTGAAGAATTTTCTATGGGATGATAAGATCAACCCCAATAATTCCATTTTTCATTAAACTTATATCTTATTTTATGGAAGAGAAGTAAGGCTAGCTATCTCATTGGAGCTTCTAGCTTTAAAACTTGCACACCAGCTAGAGCTTCTAGAAAGTGATGCGATGGAGGTTAGGATGAATGAACTAAGAGAATTAGACGAGATAAGAAATGATGCCATGCATACCATCTGGTCAAACTAGCATCAATTCAATAATTTTTTTGACAAAATAGCTTTATCAAAGACAGTCCATCAAGACATAGTACTCAAATGGGATGAAGAGCATGCAAAGCTAGGTAAGCACTACAAATTTGATAGCCGTTAGAGTAGACCTTATATTATCATTATTTATAAGAAAAGAAATGATTTCCAATTATCCAAATTGACTGGAGAGGAAATTTCCATTCCTATGAATGGGATGTTCCTCAAGTACTACTATTAGGAGAGTCACTCTTTTATACATAGTCATAGTTTCATTCCTCTAAGTGCACTTATACACATGATTTTAGTAGTTATTGTTCTCTTTTAGTCTGTGGTGGTTATTTCCTATAAGTGAATAGTTGAAAATGTTATTGTTTGTTAGTTTGTCTATTATGTTTGTGTGTCTGTAAACTTTCACAATTTTTGTATGTAGTCCAAGCCTAAATATAGTCTAGAGATTCTACATTTTTTTGACTAGTAGGCTGGTCAAACCTTGTGAGTCACAAAAAATGTTAAAATTTTGGTCTCAAAAGCCAAATGTTAACCCATATAATTCAAATCTTTGATGACCATTACCTTAGCTTGATTTTATATGCCTCATAGCATCCTTGTTTAAGGAAACATGACTAACACAAGCCTTAAAAAGCCAAACTATCATATGCACATCATGCAAGAATGAGTAAAGCAAGTTGATAATGCATTTATTAATTACACTTGATAATTCTACCAGAGCCAAGGAATTGCATGAGCATAATGTACTTTGTCTCGAGATCATTCTCTACAAATTTAACATCTTGATGAGCTTGTTATCTCAAGATATAAACCTTCAAAATTGAACTTAAAGAATGAAATGAGCACGCAAACATCAATTTTAAGCCTTAGGAAGTAACCATTTAAATTAAAATAATACAAGGACAAACACATAGATGAAATGTGTCTAAATCTTGGGAGCTAAGATTAGATCCAATGGTGCATGGGTGATTGACAATGTTAGTGGGTCCCAATGATTTAATAGAATGCATTTGATCATGTACCCAAGATCAGTGGTGAGAATCAAGTCAAAATTTCAAACATGAACATGTAAGTGAAAAAAGTCAAGATATTAGGTACCTAAATAGAGATCTAATAGTGCACAATAATTTATAAGGTCAATGGACCTAAATAGATCAATGGCACACATTTAATTGTATAAAGATGTGAGTCAATAAGTCAAAGATTATTAAAAAAATGAGAAGATACTAAGTGTCTCAAACACATTAGACTAGCATAATATTTATGGATCACATTTGTTTGTAAAAAAGGAGATCTATGGTGCATGTGAAGTCAAGAAGTCAATGGATCCTATAGGATGAATAAGAGACCAGTATGTAGTGAAAGCATAGAGGTAGATGGACTGACTATAAGATGCCATGGTATGAATGAGTTGATAGATGGCATAATCTATAGGGCCCAGACCAATATTAATGGCTAACATTAAAGGTCAAATGTCAAATGGTTTTCAAACAAAAGTTGAATTCACTTAGGTCAAACTAGAGAAATGTTTCAAAGGGTTATGTCACCATTAAACCTTGACCAAATACCATCGATCAGAAAGACCTATGCTTAGATTTTGAGGTAGGGGTAGATGTGTGATCTTGGGGAAACATCTTAATAGTTGATATGGTCATTTATTCAACATATAGGTACTTTCAACCATTTAAAGTAGATAGCCATATCTCTATCAGGTTCATGCATATGAACACTTTGTCCTTACAGTAGAGGCAAGTAGAGGATTGGCATTTAAGTGTCTATCTTGGAGTTTAAATGTATTTTCCATGCTATTAATTTGCTCTTCACATGGATATTTTTGTGCACTTTTAGTCATTAAGTTTTAGATCATGTAGGGGAAGGCTAAAGTGGAGTTAACTAGTCATCAAGCACCAAATCATTCTCAGTTGAATATGTAACTAATCTCATGCATATTACTTTGTTTTCATGAAATAAAAGGTATTTAAACACTTTACACTTAGTTTCAAGATTGAGTTAAAAATCATGGATGGGTGTAGTTTTTAATGCAAAGGTTTTCCAACTCAAAAAAATCTCACAACCTTCTTATCTATGCCAAAATTGAAGATCATGCATGAGTTTGAAGACTTTAAGGATATTTTAAGACTTTATTTAATATTTTAAAATTATTTTAATCTTGAGTTAACAAAATCAAGACTAATCCTTGTCTCCTCTATGCCACATTGGTTAGAGTATTTCCTTTTTTGGCTATATATGTTGGATTTTAAATTCACTTTTTAGAGGATCCTTGAAGCTAGTACACAGAGAGATATAAAAATTATAACTTTCACCATAAAATCAATAAAGAGTTTTGTTTGTAGATTAGTTTATGGTGGTAGTGTGTATTTTTAATTATGTATTTACATATAAGTGTGATAGTTTTCATCTTTTATAGGTCCTTTCCTCACCTACTACTATAATTTCATCCTCAACAGGTCAATTAAAGATCTAATGATGAAAATTGCACTGAAGATTATTTGTATGTAGTATCTTTAGAGACCTTCATGCATATATCTATAATATACAAATCTTCTTTCAAGCCTTCCTTTGAAACACTAATGTTTAGGATTGGTTTGTAGAGTTTCTTTTCAATCCATATGTGTGCCTTAGTTTCCAAGCTTTCAGAGGATAAACAACTATTCAGGTGCATCACCAAAGGTAAAGTAGGTTTCATTTTTAAATTCTTCCTTTCCATTTTCACCCCAAATTTTAAAATAGATTTAGTAACTGGTTATTAGTTCACATATTTAGACAATATAGCCTTATAACTAGAGGTTTGATCTAAACATAGGCATCCTAAAACCTTAGATCATTCCCATGTTAGTCCAAGTATGAGTCATACTTGAACAATCTGATCTATATTGGGTGCTATCTAGAAGGATAAAAATATGTATAGGTAATACCCTAATTCATGGAAAGAGTAACATATTTAAAATCCATTACTTATACTACTTATATGTACTAAATATAGGAGCAAAGTTATATATACTTACCTTGAATATGAATCCATCAAGACTCAATCTCTCCATTTTCCAAAGCTGCTTCACAAGAGGTTATTCTGGTTTGTAAGGATCATTAAGAAAGGCCAAAGCATCCAAGACTTATCCAAAAGACAAGATTCTTCTCCAAGTAGAAACCTTAAGCGAAGACTCCTTAAGTAATATTGTGAAAGAGTAAATTGTAAACAAGTGTAAATGAATAATTAACTCCTATTGTCCATTTAAGAATGGTGAAATAGATGTGTTATATAATAAAATCTAACCCTAATCCTTTTTGAAAGTTTAGGTCGATAAGGTTGACTTAGTCAACCTAGTATCATTATTAACAAAAAAAATTAGGTCATAGACTAGGTCCACTAGGGGCTGACCTAGACCCTAATAATTTTTATCAATAAGAGTACAAGGTTAATGGGGCTGACTATGTAATGTAAACTATCAAAAAGGGTTTTAGGTTAGGGAAGGGATATTTAAGGTGGTAAATGACTATAAGAGGGTGAAAATAGGATGTAAAGCTTAGGGGAATGTTTTTAGGAGTTGATTGGATTGATAACAAGTGGTAATAAGGGAGAACAATCCTATGAAACACCAATGGTCTACCCACCCCTTTCTTGATGCACCCCTTAGGGCATGCACTTAGAGAGATTGAGACTTAATGGGTTATTATAATATAGAGGGAATCAATAATTAATGAAGTTTGAAAATATTATGTGTATAACAAGACTACATAGATAGAAAACCAAAAGAACCCCAAAATAAGAGTGAAACTATCCTCATACCCAAAATCATGACTTGTGAACTACGCACCCTAGAGGGATTAAATGCATGTCAAGACTACACATATCCCACACCTATAAAGGAGATATTTTAGGGTCCATTGGGAGCCATTACTGATTAGATAATTTGCTTCTACCCTTAAAAACTTTGCTCTAATCTGTGCCCTTTTTTCTGAGGAGACACCCACATCTACATGATTTTTATAAGGACTAGGATGGGAAGCCCAAGAAGTACCCCCTTAAGAAAGGGCTAGTAGAGAGATCAGAACATCCTTTGAGGTAGCTTCCATAATGGCAAAGAGGGGCCTAGGTGGGGATGAGGGGACCTCAACAATATGAGGGGAGAAAATAGGGGAGGTAGGGATCTCAACCCCAAGATATCCCTTAGCATCACCCTTATTCACAAGAGAACTAAGGTGAGAGAAAGGGGCATGGTAGAATTATTTTGTGATTATGCCACATGAATTTTTTTTAGAGCCCATCATTTATTCTTTCAAACTTGTTGAGGATGATAATGAGACTTAGGATACCTAATGATGTGATGACCAAGTAAGTGGCAATGAAATTAATAGAAAGGAAGGCCTTTATAGTTGAGATGTTGAGTTTATGAACCATGAGAGGATGGAAACTTGACCAAAAAAGAGATCAACTTGTAGAGATAAATGTACGTGTAAACATGGACAAAGCTAAGGCCCCAAGATGCTTAATCAATTTACAAAAATAACTTGACTTTGTCCATAAATAATTTGATGAAAATATCATTACTCATCACTGAAGGGAGAAAATAAAGTCATAGCCACATTGAGACAATAGAGAGTTGAATTTGATCCAGTGAGAAAAAGGGGTTTAAAATAAAATCCCTATCAGCTAGGCTCTAAAACACCACTAGGAAGAACTCAACACACAACAAGGAGAAATAAGGTGGAGTAATAGAGCACCATGCCTTAGAGGCCCAAGATGAAAGAATAGAAAGAGATATGAATGAACTCACACATTTATTGAATAAATATTTGCTTCTAATTTTATCTTCCATATCAAGTAGACAAGCTAAATGTCTATGTTTTAACTAGTGGGACACACTTTTTATGCAATATCCCCCATTTATTAATAATGGAGTAACAACCCATTATTTTAATATGCTTGTATATCATAAAATAAAACCTTTATAATAAAAAATTAATCCCCAAGTGAATATCATAAAGGATGAATAGCCTCTCAAAAAGGATAAAGGAAGGTTGAAAAAATATTTAATATTTAATATTTCAATTTATTGGGGAATAATTAAAAGGGATTATAAGATTTTATAATGTGAATTCCCAACAATATTAAGATAAAGTAATTTTTTACGATGGTAGTTATTTGTATAAATATGAATATACCCATGGAGGGCATTGTAATAAATCAAGGTATTAATGACAACATGTATTCATGGAGTAATGCTTGCATGAAATTTTTAATAAGATTAGGTCATACAATTATGCATTTAAAACCCATATATATAAATAAATAAGTATATTTATTTTAAAATTTCTTTAGCCAATAGATTTATTATATATCTAAACAATACCATGGTAAAGTAAAATAATTTTGGGTATGTGAACACAAAATTAGATAGGTTTATTTAAGCTATGGACATGAATGCAACTATAGGGACAAATATGGTAGATGCTGATAACACTAAAAATATTTAAAAATGTCATTTTGAATTTATTAAATGTGTCAAAATATGGGTTTTCAAAACATATAAATGGTGATGCATCCTCAAAATGAAAGGCAAACTCCAATTTCTTGAATCATATTAGTCCAATATTTTATTTTCATAATATTTTTCTTAACCAAACCTCAAAATCATAGATTAACTCTATGAAAATGAATTATAAAATTATAGTAAACCAACCTATTTATATGGTTGACTTTTATTTTTTAAACTTTAAAATTAATCCCTCTAATTTTTTTTCATGCGATATTTTAACTAATACTTATCAAAAGTACTCTTTTTTGGATGTGTTGGAATATATATAATGTGTTCTTCTGCATGGTAATATTGACAACATACCTATCAACCATTTCAAAAATGTCAAATTTAGCACTTATTTTCCTATACATGGATTGTGCCACATATTTCATAATACCTCTAGATTATTTCTATATATTATCACCTTATACAATCATTGTAGGATACCCATCAAGGACATTTATCAAAATACACTAAGACATTCATTAATGTAAAGTGGTCAAATTCCAATGTTTTAAACTGATCAAATTCAAAAAGTAATTTATCTAATAAGTTAAAATTTCTCAAAATTATTTAAACTTACATTTATTCTAATGAAACTCACTTGATACTCTCATCCCTTGGGGATATACATCAGACTTATTACCAAAGATAAGCCTATAAATAAAATAATTATTAGATGATGCACACACAGTCTAGATTTCCACCTAAGGAAAACTATTTTGACCATGTTGTACGATTTAAGAAAACACACTCACATAATGAAAACAAAAATAGATAATCAACCACTAGATTCAACACACGAATACATTCCTTACATTTATCATGAAGTAATTCTGAGGTTTAAAACAAGTTTCAATGAAAAAATTTGAGTAACAAATTTGGCAGCATAACACTCTACTAAGTACAAATGGAGAGAAAAATAAATTCATTACAAAAATCATTGTGTCTTTATGCTATAATGAGGAACCCCAAATAAAAATCCATTTCTACATTAATATTAAGAATGCACTTACCTCTCAATTTTCTCTAGTGTCTTTTCATCTTCCCATACATTTCAAATAAAGAAAGAGTACAAAAAAGAGTAAGTTTCATGTTTTGTCTTCATTAAAGACCTAATTGGGTTCTAAAGGAGTGAATAAAAATAAATGAATGACTTTATCTATTTAGATACTAACTTGAGCTATTGGAAGCAAAGAAAATAGACTTTAATAATCAGAGATCCAATCAAACTTTATGGTAAATGAAAACTATTTGAAAACACTCATGACCTAGTCGGGTTTCATTTTCCCACTCAACACTAAGAATACTTATTTTAAACACTCGAGGAGATACATGACCCATTAGATCTTTGCATACCTTAAAACCACTGTAGAGACACGAGGCCCCAAATACCATTGTAATTGGAATTTTGGTCCTGCATACAGTTGTAAACATAAAATATTTTACCCATATTTTAATTAGGAGGTGAACCCTAATTATCATTTTATGTATTATTTGAAAACTATTTTGACCTATTTAGGAAATAACCTCTAACTAGCACTGAATAAGAGTTTGTTGATTTTGTGACCTATTTTGGCATTGAATCCAGATAGACATTATGAGATTTGTTTGAATGATAACACATTTTAATCAAGTTATAAATCCCAATTAACAATATGTGATCAACTCATACTCACCAAAGACCATAAACAATCATATATGGGTTTTTGATTCTGGATAAGAAAGGGTTATTCAAGTTTATGTGTCTACAAATTAATAAGGAAAACAACAATTAATTACAACTACCAGATTCCTATGGCCAATTCTAAGATCTATTGAGGATATTGAAACCCAAATACCACTATCAAAACATTTTATGATTATATAAACTTGATTGAGGTCTTTAAACTTGATCAAAACTATTACAAAGAATCAATGTATCGTAATACCTAATCATTGAATACACACCTGATTAACAAAGGAAGAATCTCTAAGATAAATCAAGACCTGTTCAGACTTCCAATTTTTTATTACAACTATATTTTGAACCATTACTAGGATATGGAAATTTTGATTAGATCTAAAATTTTGCCAACATTTGAAAAAATGAAGTTTGTCATTAAAACACAAGGAAAAAATAACTTTGTAAGGGGAATCATTGAAATTCAAAGTTGCGAATCAAAAACATGAGCAAGCCATTAGGAGAATGGCCAACATATAAAATGAAGAAACCACCAGGAATAAAATACATATAAAACTAATAATAAGCAGATAAAAATAAGAAATAAACATTTTATTTTTGTGTAATATAGAACAGAATGTCTACCATAGATGTTATTGCATCAGACACCCATGATAGATGAAAATGACCATAATCTCCCACTCATGAACCTATAGTGAGATGATCTATTGGTTTTCCATGTTTGGAAACCTCATATTCATTCATCTAAATTAAGCCTTTAATTGCTTTACCTTTCCACTTGATCAATTTCTTTTAGTGCTCGCATCCATGTGTCTTCTTGAAAATGTGAATGTCGAAAATAACTTCTATTTATTCACTAACTTCTTGTAAAAGCTGCTCCTTCCTATCTTTAACTAAAAAATACACAATTTCACTTATTTCCCCTTCAACATATAGATACAAATTAACCATGTTGATGATAGGTGAGATGCCTACTTTATATGACAACTCTATTTTGTATGCATTGGCTAAGAACTTACTCACAATTCTACAAGGTCCAATATATTTACACTTTAGCTTTTTATATTCATCTTTTAGAAACCTCTCCTTGCACAAATGTGCTAACACCAAGTACCCACCTTCAAAATTCACCTCTTTCTTACATAAATCAACATGTTTCTTGTATTTTCTATCACTCTCTTCAAGTCATTTTTATTTCTTGATGCACCTCATAAATATCTTGAGCATAATATTCAAACTCTATACTTCTCATACTCATCTCAATTATACTTAACTCACACGCCCCTCTATGGATTATCCCATACACAATATAAAAGGACTAATACATGTAATCCTATTTATTGAATCATTGTGTGTAAATTTATCCTATGCCAACATCAAGTCCCACTATTTGGGACTATCACCAACTAAACATCTCAATAAGTTATCTAGACTCCAATTGAACACCTTTGTTTATCCATATCTTTTGGGATGATATGATGCACTAAAATCTAATATGGTTCCCAAATTATTCCAAAGGGTCCTTTAGAAGTGTGCAACAAACTTTATGCCTCTATTTAAGATAATACTCTAAGGTAATCCATGCAACCTCACAATATCTTGAAAGAAAAAATTATCTATGCATGTGTCATCACTAGTATTCCTGCTAGCCAAAAGTTGATCCATCCTTGAAAATATAGCCACATCAATGAAGATAGAGTCATTACCTCATTATGTTCTTGGAAAACCTATAAGAAAATACATGCTTAACACATCCATATTCTACCTAGAATAGGCAATTACTGATATAAACTAGCATTCTAAATTTTAACTTTAGCATGTTTATAATATCTACATTATTGCACCAATTTATTCATAGGCATGCCCATTTGTGGCTAATAATATCTCTCATTTAGTTATACTAACATCTTATCATATCCAAAATGACCAGCAAGTACCTATGCTTCTCCTTTAATAATTTATCTTGCATGAAATCTTGTGATATGGTCAAATTTTGTCCCTTAAATAAGAAACCATCTTGTGTTATGTAATCTAACCATATAATCCTATTAATATCATTTGTATTCCTATTTTAATCACCTAAGAGTGGTATTTAAGTGCTAAGAGCTCTACTTGAGACTACCTATCCCTAACTTAGACCTAGATCATATTATCACACTTATCCAACCTTCATGTGGGCCATAAACATCCTGAGTAAGCTCAAACACATTATTATACCATCATTTCCTGATCCTGGCCCTTCATGTCTAGTGTTCTACCAGATGGATAGTAGTTCCATAATAAGGACATTATAACCATGTGGTGTTAGTGTCCCTAAAATGGAGCCTATGTATTGTACCCTAACTATACCAAATGAACATATTTTCAAAATCAAAATCCTCTTAGGGTTGTCATAGACATATTTTGTTATCTAAAAAAATAAAAATACAAATAAATACATGAATTTTAGCCCTATATATACTAGATGGAAATTAGATGCAAAATACCTATTCAAACATGAAACAAGTTGAGCAAAATTAAGGTTATCAATCCCTATTCTTACCTAATTTTTCATAATACCATCTACAGTAGCCCTAAGCTCAGATTTTCTAGATTAATAGTCTCAAACACACTTAAGGAACTCAAGGTCATTATCATACTAACATCACTTGCACTTGCACTAACACTTAGGTGAGGATACTTGCATTGGGCTTGATCCCTCTTTAGAGTATTATTATGTATGAAACTCTCTTCACATTGGGGTATCGAGGATGTCTAGCCTATCCTAATTACAAAAACAATTTTTATCTCATACCTTACTTGCAAGTGTGATCATAAGAATCCTAGAAGGGAGGTTAGTATAGTGTTATTTCAAGTAATAAAAACTCAAAGAAACACACTAACACTTACACTCCTAGCCTAGATATTAGGTATAACTTATTAACAAAAGATAAATGAAAGAAAAATAAAAACATAAAAGACAATGACTCTTTTACCTTCCTTGGGAGATCCAAATGCTTTGTTGAGTGGCTTGTTTTGCTTTTGCATCAAGAAGTCTTTATCAAATGAAGCTTATTGGCTCCTTCTCTCATTGGCACCTTGGCTTGTGATGTTGCTTTGGATTAAGATTTTGGCATTATAACACTATTGCAAATCTTGTCTCTCTCCAAATTAGCATTATAACTTTAGATTATGAGAGCTTAAAAATGAATGGACATGGCCTTATATTTATAGTTTTAGGAATTAACTCTCACCCAAGGTGAGTTAGGGTTGAGTTAAGGCTTGGACTGGGTTTAAACTAAACCTAGGTGGGTCAAATCTAACCCCAATAGACTTAATAGTTGTCAAGTAATTATGATTTTAATTTACTAAGCATGGATCTCAAAGTTAGATATTTTAGGATATTTTCAAAGAGCTTGACAAATCATAAAGGCAATGATGAAAATCTAAGATATTTTTAATTTTTGAATTTCCTTTTTTTGTCATTCATTAATTTATAATGGATAATTAAACTATGCATTTAATATTTTTTAATTAATTTTGATTATCCTTTTATCTCTTTCAAGATTTGATTAAGTGTGCAAGTGCCCCACTTAATAGGTCTATAGGCCAAATTAATAGTTGTGATGATGAAAGGTGATTAGTGATGACTATATGAGAGATTAATATTGCATATGATAAGATAACCCAATTACGGATGTATCGACATGATTATGAGATTTGATGAATGACACACAAACAAATTTGGGACATTTAGTGATTCCTAAGCTTAGTTTATAATGGTTGGTAGGAATTGATCTGAAGTCCAGTGAAAGGGCAGTTGTGACCATTTTTATGTGTTTATAATTTTCCCTTGTTTGGGAAGACATTGCAAGCTATATGCATAGTAACATCTTCTCAAATAATGAAAAGGTCTTGTATGCCTATGACTTCAATGGCAATGGATGAACTATAGATGCTCCCTCAAGAGAAAAATCAGAAAAAAGGGTTGGCAATTAGTCCCTTAAAAGGAAGAAATGATTTGACCAAAAAGATAAAATGGGGTGGAAAATTCCAATTCTCCCATAGGCAATTATAATCAATGGTATATGGAGTTGTCTCGGTTAGGCAAAAAAATAGGATGGTTTTCCCATAGATGGTTATAATCATTGACACAGGTGGGACAAAAAAGGTAATGATTTGTATAAAGGTGGTTATAATAATTGAAAAAAGCATTAGGGTAACAAGAGAATGATTTTAGCAAATGTGGCTATAATCATGGATGGGAAAATAATGATTTTCCCATAGGTAGTTATAATCATTGGCAAGATAAAAATAGGCCCCAATTAGGTAGATAGAGATAATGGTTTGTCTAAAGGTTGTTATAATAATTATCATAATGAAAATATGCCCCAGTGGGGTAGAATAAAGATAATGATTTACCCATAAGCAGTTATAATAAATAACCCCTAAATAGATTAAGACATAATGATTTACCAAGAGGTGGTTATAATCATTAGATCTATAGGTGGGATGATACATAATGATTTTCCAAAATGTGGTTATAATCACCAACATTGTTAGTAACCCAAGTTACACCATGTAAAGTAGATTGTTCAGTTCTCCTTCAAACCTAGACTAACATTGTATTGGTCTACAAGTTGTGGGTTACCTATAACTAGACTAAACCTATAGATTAAGAGGCTAGATCCTCTGATGTATCAATTTTGAATCCTTTTCCTAAACCTATTTTTATTTATGGGTGAAAAGAGTTAGAAATATGACTTAAAGGGAAAACCTATATAATGATGGTGATGCACCAATTCTTGATTCATCCACTCAATATTTTACTCCTAACAACACTAATGAACTAGAAATGGACTAAAGCATTGTCTACAAAAATCTTAAGCAACAATGTTTCATATGAAGGTCTTGATGAATGAATATAACTTGTAGGTAAAGGGAGAGAGGCCTATCTTGAGGCACTTTCACCTAGATTACACTTCAAACATGATCACCAAACTTTGACACTTCACGCAACCTGCATAAGATAACTAATCATCATATAGGTGTGACAAGGACATGTTAAGGGAAGATTTATACCACTTATAAAATTTGAACAAGTATGAACACACTATAATCCAATAATGGAGTAGCTACAATAATTTATTCATTAGTTCAAGAGGTCTATCAAGTATAATACCTAGAAAAATTTCTTCATACCTAGGTGAGGGATATAAAAGAAGGCCTAAAAGTCTCACTATATGGCAAAAAATTAAGAGAGAAGAAAAAGGAGAAATAACATGGAGGATAGAAGAAAAGGTCATTAATGACCATCATTAACTCAAGCATTACTTTAGTTACAACTAGTTATAAATAGTCCTCTAAAAATTCTCCATGTTTAATGCTCTTGCATGATCTATGAATGAGCTATTGGGAGTTGAAAAGAGGTAGTTGAGAATGTAGTTGACTAATTCAATCTTATCTTGAAGCATGATAAACCTTCATTTTGTCAAATAACTCCTATAATTTTCAACTTAATGGTTAGTTATGCATGGATCGATAGTTAAGGATAATTTATGCATGGAATTTACACTTAAGGATCCATTATGCATGGATTGATTACTCTGCATTAACTCTTCCAACAATCTCCCTATGCCATTCTTAACTTTACTTGATTGACCAAGTAGATCTACCAGGACAATTAGGACTAATAGCCTATATTATAGTGTTTTATGTCCATGAAATCATGCATAAAACTTGTATAAACCTATGAAATAGTGAGTTTTAGGCCTTAATCAATTACTTAAATCATAAAAATGATCCTCTTAGGTAAGAAACACCTAAAAACTTGTCAAACTAGGTGACCAAATTACCTTATCCTTCACTCTTGCATACTAGATAATTAAAATAGATTTTTAGACACAATTGAAACCATGTTTTTAGACATATAATGCTTTAATAAGGTGAAACAAGTTCCAAAAAAACATCTCCAATGATTGGCATCATCTTAAACTGCCTTGTACCTCTCTTTGTGCTCTTTTTCCCCTAAAAATTCTATTTTTGATAGGTTTGTATAGATCCATACAACATAGTACCATGTTCATGACCCTCTCTAATATTACTTCATGATTCAAGTGTTTTTAGTGTGATTCATGGGTGTTTGGGTGAAATAATATTCACTTTTCTCAAGACTAGTCTGTAGTAGGGTTTAGGGAGGGTTTTGGAGGTCCACTATCTTAACGATGGTTCATAATTTATGAACATCCAAACTATAGCTTATTACCATGGATATTTATTCCATATAACCCTTTAACTTTCCTAAGAAGCTTGGGTTCCATGTACGTAGAGAAATAGGCTTATGGTCTTCGGCATGCATTTTAGGCCTACTTATAGTCTTAACAATGGTTCATAAACTTATTCCCCTTAATAAAAATATTTTATACATGAATATAAATTAAATATGTGTCCTAAAATATTGAGAAGATCATTTGGTCCAAGTCTTCCTTGTGGTGAAATATATAAGAATTAAAATAGGTAGCTTGAATGATTATCTAGGGACTGTGTGTTTTGAGTTAGCTCTTGAGACCCAAATCGACCCTCATAATTTTTTTTCCTCCTTAAAATTACCTTATTATGATCTAAAACACCCCATTACACCTTATCATGGTTTTATTTTACTTAGGATGGTATAAGTATAACCCAAGATAATGGTGGGTCTTCTAGGCTTCAAGACTGGTTTTAGGCCTAAAACCAGTCTTTACTAAGTTTTAGGATGAGGTGATCTGTAGATGAGTTTAGGGTAAAAAAACATCATTATAGATACCTATTACTTTCTCCCACATATTATCTACCCTCAAGTGTTCAAACTTCAACTATGTTCCTTTTTTTCCATAAGACTACCTGTATGTTTGGTCTGCTTGCCTATGTGTTTGGGGTAGATAAAGGTTTCAAAGGCTCTATTGACCAAATTTGACTTTTTAGTCAAATTTGGGCACCTATAGTAAAAAAATTATTTTATAGGTGTTTTAGGGGGTCTAATATCATGTAATGAGATGTTTTATAGGTCATTTGGTGCCATTCAATGTTATATTAGCTTTCGTCAATTAGCTTTTATGTCTATTTATCATTTTGAGTCATTTTAGGGGTCAAAAGGGTGAATTTAATGATTTATACAGGTTTATTGGTAAATTTTAAGGTTATAATAGGTGATTTCATGTCCCATGTGTCCTTAGAAGTCTTAACCAATTGTCATTAACTAAAATATGGTAGGTTGTTTATAGAAAAGTCAATTTTCTTAAAGAAAAAGAAGAAAATGGCACTTGTACAACCTCCTTGGGAAGTGTACCACTTGGAAAATATTTAAATGTGACTATTAATCTTCCAAAAACTCATATCCATGATTTAGTTGAGCTGAAAGTATCATTTCTTTTTCAAAACTATTCATCTCCTTTTTATCCCTTCTTGGCAAACAAAAGTGACTTGCAAGTTTTTACTTGGTACGGATAGCTCAAAAAAATTTAGGGAAAATGATTTTTGTAGTTTTTTTTACACTCTAATAAATTAATTTAAATATAATAATTTTGAGGAATGATCAACAATGCTTTATAAATCATCTTTTTGAAGTTGACTATGTTTTTCTGCTTGCAAATCTGTGAACCCTCCAGGTTTTGCTTCATTCTAGGCAAATACATACAAAAAACTTTGTAATGTTGGTTATATATTATTTTTAATTTAATCACCAATTCTACCCATACTTTTTTCCATGTTTTTTGGTGTTTGGATGAGCCAATAACCTCAAATTTATAGACTGGTCTCTTTTGAGTGCAATGGGCAGTTTTCACCATTTTCAAGAACTTTGTGCCTCTCCATGGATTAAAAAAGTTTTAAAGGTTCATTTATATGTTTTCAAAGTATCCTTTATTCTACTTCCACCCTTCAACACTTAAGCCTCCAAAATAATCTTCATATTTTGCATGCATAGACACACTTCACCTAGTCTGCCATTGGAGTATGCATCTACAACAAGTTGAAAGGATGATTTCCACATTGAAAAGAATGTTTGAAGCTGGTTTTAAGTGGTTCTTTGTGTAAATCAGGTACTTGAGGGTTTAAATTGAGTTTAGCTACCATGAGGCCTTTTGCCCATCCTTATTGCTCCATTGTAGACACTCACTACCTACATATAGTCCATACACACATATAGTGGTTTAAAGCTATTGGAGGTGTGTGAAATTTATTTGAATGTTTTAATATGGGCACTCAACCCATTAAAGGCCAATTACCATATTCACTATCCATATTTACATTCTCTACCTACAAACTTTTTAAGATACACTTCCATGGGTTTCATGGTGATATCATGGTATGATGAGAGCTTTAATAGTGGTCCCTATCCCTTTGAAGTATAAGGAATACTTTTGGAAATATTGATATAGATATCAGATAACTAAGGTCAAATGACAATGCAATTTTTTCACTCCATAACCACTATCTAAGTTTAATCTATTTGTGTAATGAGAATCACCACTCACATGTGACCTAAAAAGGGGATTGAGATATTCATTTGAGTGGTAAAGTATGTGGTGAGGCCGTAATTGGAGCCCTAAGATTATTAAATAAAATGAAAAACCTATTTTAAGTATCAAAAGATAGTTGAAGATGTGAATAACATTCTAGAGGGAAAAGATTGTAAGTTTAGCGATCAAATCCCTAAAATGGAAAAATAGAACACCGTAGCCTTCTCTAGATATCTTATCATAAGGTTTCAAAAGGATTTGATGAAAAATGGTGATCCGACCTTGTAGTCCCATCATGGAACATGGAATGTTACAATTTTAGGAAGCAAAGGATTAGGGTAAGATGGTTATAATAGTGCTTGAAATCATACCTCTATACATTATTTCCAAATAGTAAAACCTATATGTTGAGATCTAAAGAAAAGTATCTAATACTTAAGACTACAAAGGAAAGAATGTATCCATAACTAAATTATCTCATCAATTAAAAGACACCTCAGGAATCATAAAGAGAATAATCAGAGGCTGATATGAAATCTAAATGAGATAAAGAACACCTACAGGTAGGAGTTAAGGCAGGGTGTCTCACTCAATTAGAGAAACTTAGTTTGTAGCTCCTAAGTGCATATGGAAGAGGTAAATGGGGACAACATGTTGAAATAATGTATGGCCATATCCATTAATATTATAATGAATCTCATAGTTTCAAATAAATGTGTAAGAGGATTAATCAAACCTCTTTCACCCCTACATGCACCTATAACCACTTTAGGTGACTGAAAAATATTGAGCATGTTGAGGTTCAAGGTGATGGATAAAGACTAAGAAGGGTGAAAAAGTAAATATAAAAGTATCAAATGGTATTGAAATATTATATGGGGAGTATATATATATATATATATATATATATATATATATATATATATATATATATATATGTATATATATATATATATATATATATATATATATGTATATATATATATATATATATATATATATATATATATATATATATATATATATATATATATATATATATATATATATATATATATATAGTCTCCAAGGTCAAATCATGCACTCATACCTACAGGAACATTCCAAAAGGTAGAAACACAGTCAAGAAGAGTACATCAGTCTTGAGAATACGAGGTGTATGAAGGGTGAATGAAAGTATAGTGTGAAAAAAATATGGGAGATGAATATATTATTATAATTTAATACCAAATATCCCCTTCCATATGAGAAATAACGGAAGAAGGGGGTTATTATAAAGCATACATAATCCATTGAAAAACCCCTGTATATAGTTTCCCTAATAAGTCTGCCTTGGACTTTCATGACTTTGAGGGGTAAAATGATATGACCAAGGTCTGTATTTTTATGTATAAGATAATTTTAACCAATATAATCCTTAAAAATATTCATATTGTCTAAGGCAACAAGGGAAGTGCCCCCTATTTTGTCTCAGATAGGGGGCACTTCCTTAGGTGCATAGGCCTGTAGGTCTTAAGGAATGGAGAGGAAGAGTGTATAAAGAATGGTTTGAGCCTTTAAATAAGGTATAGTAAGCTATATGAAACCTCATAAAATCATGGAAATATATCATATAGGATATAAACTAAATATAGAGGTCTAAACCTCTTAATATTGTAAGTAAACCTACTAGACATGAGCAAGCCTAAAGGCTAAATGAGAGGTAAATTTAAATTTTGGTATGAGGGTGGAATTATAATTAGTTTTATCATGCCTATGGGATATAATTATAGGTGTAAGAACAATTGAAATTAAATGAAACCAAATGGAATAGTCCAAAACATAAAAGTTGTAGTCAGGGCTATAAAGAATGGTAAAACATGATGATAAATGAAGAGGTCATATTCTTTTGAAATATTTAATATGAATTTTTGACCATTGTAACATTTTTATGGGGTGAATAAAAATTTAATAAAGCCTTTGGAGGTTAAATAAATCATCAATAATCCATTTTAAGCCCAAAACTCTCTCAAGCATGCAAAAAGGTGGAAACAAGCTCGATAGAGCAACTTTGGAAGCTCACATCATTTTGGAGGATTTGAATGGAGGATATAAGAATTAAGTTATGTTTGTGGAAGTATTTAGCCTTGAAATTATGTTATTTGTTGATATCTTGGATGTCAGGGTTTTATGAACCAAGCTTAAGACTCAAAATAAGACTAAAACCCTACTAAACCCTTGCAAAGACCAATTTGGAGAAATGGAGTTAGAGAGCAGATATAATGTTATATATTTAATATAATATCTATTTGAACTTGAAGAGGACTCCATAAATCTCCTTCACATGCTAACTAGCTATACAAAACTATATGGAAATGGTACAAAACAAGGTTTTTCTTAATGTTTTATGTGTTTTTATAGGTTCTATAAGTAATTAAGAGATGAAACAAAGTTTGGGGAAAATATTAGGACTTTTAATAGCTTCCTATGGCCATATAATAATTTTAAATATTTTATAGGTGTGCAAATCATCTACTTCATTTTAGCTAGTCAAAACTAGCCTATTGCACAAGTTAAGGAGAAGTGTGAAAACCTCAAGTGGATGTCATTTTAAGGTGTTCCTGATGATTTTGGGGACATGGAGGGTATTTAAACTTGTAATTATCTCCATCACATGGATTTAAATGAGAAATTGATGCCAATTTTGAGGCCAAGTGTGTAGGGTGTATGAAAGGGTAGTTTTATGGATAACAGATAATGAAAGCTCAATTTGGGATGTTTATAGAGGACCAAGCATGAAACCAATGCATGGAGAGTAATTTATGAGAAACTAACCTTCCATTACAATCATTGGACCTGATCCTCATTAGTTATAGGACGTTATAACAACTCCAATCATGAAGGCAGATTTTATAAGCTAGTTAAGGAGTTTTCTTGCCACTTTTAATGAAGTTTATGACTTGGATTGACACTTGTAACTCCTAAATTTTCATGGTTCATCCCATAACCTCTCCACATGCACAAATAAATACTTGTATCATCTTGACAAGTTTCCTTTTGACCCTTGGACTTCTTCTTCTTCTTCTTCTCTCTCTCTCTCTCTCTCTCTCTCTCTCTCTCTCTCTCTCTCTCTCTCTCTCTCTCTCTCTCAAGTTCCATAAGAACTAGCCATTTTGTCATTGTATTGGATGCTCCACTTGGTTATGGAAAATCCCTAATAATTTTTATAACTTTTGATCAATAAAATGACTAATTATTACCTCTTCCATGACTATTCATAGTTTGCTTTACTTGAATTTTCTTAGTGGATACTATGGATTCCTTAGCAAGTTATCACATTCTCTCACCTATTTGTAACTTCTTCTTGTAGGTAATGTGATGTGTTCTAGGAAATGTCAAATTTTAAGTGAGTTATTCTCTTCATTAGTTCCATTCAAGGCCTCTTTTCTATTCCTCCTAGATTTTCACATTCATCCATAACCCCACAATGTAACATTGATGCAAGAAGACATATTAGAGAGTATATGTTTAGTGTGTCCTTTGATTTCAAGTGTAATGTGCATATGGTTAGATGTCATAAATATATTTTGTGTATCACCTCCCTTAGGTTAGTTTTATTTTAGTTATCTCTCTCTTTTTTCATCCCCCAAATTTAGAATTAGTTGCAATCCTATGTGGTACATCAAGGGAGCTAGCCCTGTCTAGAGACTCACCTCATTCCTTAGGCTACCCAAAATCTTAGAGGTGATTCCATTATGCCAATTAGATGAGGATAGATTTTCATCTCCTTAAATATTGTAAATCCAAGTGACAACATTTTTTGGCATGTCTGATGGGACTCTTGTTCCAAGATATTGAGAGATTTTTGGTATTGTCTCTCAATAATCAGTCTTCAGAGGCATCTATCAAAGCATCAATGGTGACTCCAAAAGTATATAAGCTAGTCAAGTAGCCTATGTTATCCTTTAAATATTGATGGTAACATGTTTCCTTTGTTTTCTTGCTTTCAATGGATTCAACTATAATATGATAATTTTTAGCCCATACATGAAGTATATCAATCCTATAACCAACCTTCTCAATGTTTTGCTCCTCCTAGTCAACCTAGCCACTCCCAAATCCAACCCATTTCCACCTTCAAGAAGACACTCTTGGGATATGAGAGATATATGTTAGATATTTATAATCAAAGGGGATATGGTATATAGTTCATAATCATGTCATTAATAAGGTGAGAGAAGATTTAGAGTTAGTTAAGAAAGAGTGGGCACCTATTGAGAGATCCAACTGGCAAAGGCTCACAAGTGAGATGCTAGATGTGAGTGGTTTAGTCTCTTATTTAGAGTATAGGATAGGAGTTCATGAAAGGAAACCTCACCATACCTATAAACCTTAGTATCCACTTCCCAAAGTTTCATACCAGCCATACATGACCCCTACTCATGAGCCAAATCAAGCCCATCAAAGTCATCCTTTTCCAAATTCATTGGAGGAAAGAGTTGAAAGAAGAAATATTATGTTCAAATCTATTCTTGATAGGAAAATTGAGTTGGAAAATATGCATATGAAACAATCCATGTTGGTAGTAAAGGAAGCATAATTCAAACCCTAATTTCCATCTCACATTGCATCCCTACCAACTCAAAATGAGACTCATAACTCCAATGTCCTAAGTTGGAACAAGATAGTGGAGTCATGGGGAAAGAAAGAGGAGAAAAGTATTGATAAAGAGTGTCAATTTGAGAAGACTCTTGATCCTAAACAAACTCATCCTACCATTCCTCAAGAAAAGGATTCTAATCTTAACATCCTAAGTTGGAGTAAGATAGTGGAGTCATGGGGAAAGAAATAAGATAGAAGCATTGTCCAAGAGTGTGAACTGGAGAATGGAGGTGATCCTTTGCAAAACCCTCTCACCCTTCCTTAAGAAGTCTATTGTGTTCCATGGTATCCCTCATGCACTCTTTATCCTCATGACAATTCTTATGAACTCTAAGAAAAACTTTTCTAAGAGAACCTAGCCAAACAAATTGAATAACTAGAGTCAAGGGTAAAGTTTCTAAGTCAAGGTGTGATGGAAGGTTTAGAATCAAAAGAAGATCCTATGTCTAAACACACCCCACTTACCCCTCCCTAAGAAAGTGGTCAAGCCTAATTAGATTGCAATGAAGTGATTATCCCATGGAAGGAAATAAATTAATCCATTTTAACCTAAGGTGTACCTATCATTCCCTAATAACATCCTTCCCTAAGAGCTCCCAAAAGAACCTCTTACTTTGCATTCTCAATCTTATTTTGAGCCCTATATCCCACCTCCACCAACTCATTCCTTTTGTCCTCATTCCATCACCCTTTGCCTTGATGTACTTCTGGTGTGGAAACCTTAATAAGATTAAGTGGTTTAGGAAAATTTATTAACTCTTACTTAAATAAAGTGTAACTCCTTAACAACCTTATTGGGCTAGCTTACTAGATTTCAAGATGCCTAGTATTAACATCACTAAGGAGTTGAAAGATGTTGCAGTGCTTGACAAACAAGATCAGATTGTGATAGTTGAGGTACCATTTTAAAACCCTCAAGAGGTCCTAAGTGATGAAAAAGAGGTAATCTCTTGTGTTGAATCTCCTTGTTTGGTTGTTGATGAGGCATACACTCCTCATGTTGAAGAAGAAATCTTGGAATAAGTCCTATTAGAATCTAAAGAGGAAGATGAAGGAGTTTATCTTACTATTCCCATTCATGTTACCAATAAAAGTGAAGATGATGACTTATGATAGAGATTTGAAGACATTTTTAAAGAGTTTGAATCTCTCAAAGGGTTTATAACTCCTTTAGAGTTGCTTACAAGTGATGGTAAGAAATATGACATTATCCAAGATGTCATAGATGAGAAAGATGACATTGTCCAACATGTCATAGGTGAATAAAAAATCCACAATAGCCTTTTGAGGTCAAGATAAACCTCTATTGGCCTCTATCTTTCAAGGAACAAGAAATCATTCCTTTTGAGACCATGCCTACAATGAGGATGAAATTTGAAAATGAGAAAGAAAGTGGGAAGAAATATGAAGCATGTGTAAAAGGTTAAAAGGAATATTTATACATTGGAGACCTATTTGAAGATGATCTACTTGAAAATAAGCCAAGTGAAGTGCTAAGGAATAGGTTTGGTCCACCAAGTTTTCAATCTAAAGAGCAACATGCTTGGCACCCTCATCCATCACATGCAAAAGGAATTTAAAGAAACTTTCCCTTTGATCCAAGAGGGAGGTATGATCTTTGTTATTTTTACATAATAGTTTGTTCTCTACTTCCCCTATGTGCTTTGAGCACATGTGTATGTGTCTCGTTAGTTTGTTTGCTTTGGTGTGTGTCCTTTATTTTATGTGGTAGAGGTAGTCATTAGTACCTTATCTTGATCAAAGGTTAATGTTAAGTAATCAAAGTTTTATTGTTTGTATTAGTATTTATATTAATCCATAAGCCCAATGGATTGATAATACTTTTAGTCTAGTTAGTATAGCAGACATACTACCCGTATGAGTCACCAATTTATTGACCAAATTTGACTTTTTAGTTAAAGTAGGGCACCTATAGTAAAAAAATGATTTTATAGGTGTTTTAGGGGGTATAATATCATGTCATGAGATTGTTTATAGGTCATTTGGTGCTATCCAATGCTATATTAACTTTGGTCAATTAGTTTTTATGTCCATTTATCATTTTGAGTCATTTTAGGGGTCAAAAGGGTGTATTTAATGATTTTTATGGGTTTATTGGTAAATGTGAAGGTCATAATAGGTTATTTCATGTCCCATGTGTCCTTATAAGTCTTAACCAACTGTCAGTAACTAAAATATGGTAGGTTGTTTAGATAAAAGTCAATTTTCCTAAAGAAAAGGAAGAAAATAACACTTATATAGCCTCCTTGGGAAGTGTGAAACTTTAAAAAGGTGTAAATATGACTCTTAATCTTACCCACACTCATTTACATGATTTAATTTAGTTGGAAGTTTCATTTCTTGCTCAAAATTATTCATCTGCTTTTCAACCCTTCTAGGCAAGCAAAAGTGACTTGTAGGTTTTTGCTTGGTAAGGATAGCTTAGGACATTTTAGGAAAAAATATTTTTGTAGGTTGTTTTAAAATAAAATAAATTAATTTACATATAATAATTTTTATGAATGATCAACTTTGCTCTATGAATCATCCGTTTGAAGTTGACTATGTTTAACTACTTGCAAATCTTTGAACCCTATAAGTTTTGCTTCATTCTTGGAAATTTAGTACAAACCAATTTCTTACATTGGTTATAGAGGATTTTTAATTTATTACCCAATTATTCCCATACATTGTTCCATGTTTTTTGGCGTTAGGATGAGAAAATAACCTCAATTTTATAGATTGGTCTCTTTTGAGTGCAATGAATAGTTTTCATCATTTTCAAGAACTTTGTGCTTCTCCATGGATTTATAAAGTTGTGTAAGGTTAATTTAAATTTTTTAAAATTTAAATTTATTTTACCACCACCCTTAAACTCTTCATCCTCAAAAATAGTCTGCATAGTTTGCATGCATAGACACATTTCACCTAGTCTGCGATTGGAGTATGCGTATACAGCTGGTTGCAAGGATGATTTCCACATTGAAAAGAATGTTTGAAGCTGGTTTATAGTGGTTATTGGTGGAAATAAATTACTTTAGGTTTTAAATTGATTTTATTTGACATGAGGCCTTTTTCCCATCCTTATTGATCCATTCTACACACTCACTACCTACATACAATCCATACACTCATATAGGGGCCTTCTGATGATGTCATGCTATGATAGGATATTTTGTAGTGGTTTCAAGATATTTGATGTGTGTTAAATGTAATTTAATGTTTAAATATGGGTACTCAACCCATTTAAGGTGAATTTCCATACTCATTGTCCATAGTTACATTCTCTACCTACAAACTTCTTAAGATACACTTCTAGGGGTTTCATGGTGATATAATGGTATGATAAGGGATTAAATAGTGTTCCATAGGAATTTTAAGCATAAGGAATCATTTTTAAAATAATTATAGAGATATTGGATCACTAAGGTCATATTATAATGCACATGTTTCACTCCATAACCACTGTCTAAGTTTAATCTACCTATGTACTGAGAATCACCACTCATAGGTGGCCTAAACAGGGGAATAAGATATTCATTTGAGTGTTAAAGTACATGGTGAGACCTTAATTATATCCATAACATGAGTAGAGAACATGATAATCCTATTTTAAGTATCAAAAGATAGTTAAATATGTGAATAACATTCTAGAGGGAAAATATTGTAAGTTTAGGGATCAAATCCCTAAAATGGAAAAATAGAGCACCCTAGCTTTCTCTAGATATCTTATCATATGATTTCAAAAGGATTTAATGAAAAATGGTGATCAAAACTTGTATTAACATCAAGGAATATGGAATATTCCAAGTTGAGGAGGTAAATTATTAGGGGAAGATGGTTATAATAGGGCTTGAAATCATACCTTTATACACTATTTCCAAATAGTAAAACCTACAGGTTGAGCTCTAAGAAAAAGTATCTAGTACTCAAGGCTACAAAGGAAATAATATCTCCATAATTAAATGATATAATTAGGTAAAATTAACCTCAATAAGAATAAATATAATAATCATAAGGATGATATGAACTCTAAATGAGCTAAAGAATACCTACATGTAGGAGTTAAGGTAGGGTGTCTCAGTCAATTAGAGAAACTCAGTTTGTAGCTCCTATGTGCATATGAAAGAGGTAAATGGGGCCAACATGATGAAAAAAAATATTTACATATCCATTAGGATTATGATTAATCTCATAGTTTTAAATAAATTTGGAATAGGCCTACTCAAACCTCTTTCACCCCTACATACACCTACAACCACTTTAGGTGACTGAAAAATGGTGAGCGAGTTGAGGTTCAAGGTGATGGATAAGGAATAAGTAGGGTGAAAAATAAAATAAAAAATTATAAAATGGCAATAAAATATCTTGTGGGGAGTATATATATTGTCTCCAAGGTTAAATCATGCACTCATACAAGGTGTACATCAATCTTGGGAATATAAGGTGTATGAAGGGTGAATGAAAGTATAGAGTGAAAAACGGATTGGAGATTAATATATTATGATAATTTAAGACAAAATATTCCATTACATATGATAAAAATGGGAAGAAGGGGGTTATTATAAAGCATACACAATCTATTAAAAAAACCCTACATATAGTTCCATAATAAGTCTGCCTTGGACTTTCATGACTTTGAGGGGTCAGATGATATGATAAGGGGATGGTTTTTTGTGTATAAGATAATTTTAACCTATATAATCCTTTAAAATATTCATATTATCTAAGGAAACAAGGTAAATTCCCCCTATTTTGTCTCAGATAAGGGACAATTCCCTAGGTGTATATGCCTGCAAGTCTTGAGGAATGGAGAGGAAAAGTGTATCAAGAATGGTGTGAGCCCTTAAAGAAGGTGTATTAAGATTTATTACACCTATTAAAATCATGTAAAACTATCACAAAGGAGATAAAATAAACAGATAGGTCTAAAACTCTTAATATTACAAGCAAACCTACTAGGCATGAGCAAGCCTAAAGGCCAAATGAGATGTCTATTTAAATTTTGGCATGAGAAAGGAATTATAATTAATTTGAGAATTCATATGGTATAAAATTATAGGTTTATAAACCATTTAAATTCAATTAAATCAAATGGAATAGTTGAAAACATAAAAGTTGCAATCAGGGCTACAAGGAATGGTGAAACATAATGCTAAATGAAGAGGTCATCTTCTTTTATAGTATTTGATATGACTTATATACCATTGGAACGTGTTTATGGGGTGAATAAATATGTTTTAAAATCCTTTAGAGGTGAAATAAATCACTAGGAATCCATTTTTAAGCCTAAAACTCTCTCAAACATGCAAAAAAGGTGTAAACAAGCTCGATAGAGCAACTTTGGAAGCTCACATATTTTTTAAGGGTTTGCATAGAGGATATATTAATTAAGGGATGTTGGTGGAAGTATTTAACCTTGAATTTTTGTATTGTTTTTTAGATTGGAAGTTAGGGTTTTATGAACCAACCTTAAGACTCAAAACAAGTCTAAAACCCTACTAAACCCTTGCTGAGACCAGTTTAGAGAAATGAAGTTAGAGATATGATATAATGGAATATTTTGAATAGAATAAATATTGGACCTTAAATATGACTCCCTCAAGTTACTTCAAATGCCAATCAGTTATATGGAACTGTATGGACATGGTACAAAATAGGGTTTTTATCATTATTTTATGTGTTTTGTAGGTTATATAAGGAATCAAGGGATGAAACAAATTATGGGGAAAATATAATGAATTTTAATAAATTTATATGGCCATATTATTATTTTAAATTTTTTATAAGTGTGAAAAATATCTAATTCATTTTAGCCAATCGAAACTAGCCTATTACACAAGCTAGGGAGAAGTGTGAAAACCTCAAGTGGATGTCCTTTTAAGGTTTTCTTGATGTTTATACGTACATGGAGGGTCTTTAAACTTGTAATACACCCACTCCCATAGATTTTCATGAGTAAATAATTCCAATTTTGAGACCAAGTGTGCAAGGTGCATGAAAGGGCAATTTCGAGACAATAAATGATGATATCTCAATTTGGGATGATTACAAAGGACCAAGAATGTAACCAATGCATGAATATGAATGTTTGAGATCATCCCAATCCATTAAAATCATTTTACCTGATCCTCATCAGTTATAGGATGTTCAAAAATATCAAATCATGAAGGCTATTTTTTGAGCTAGTTGAGGAGTTTTCTTGCCACTTTTCATGAAGTTTGTGACTTGGATTGAAACTTGTAGATATTAACCTTGCATGGTTCATCCCATACCATATACACATGCAAAATTAACTCCTTGGATCAGATTTAAAAGTATCCTTTTGACCCTTGGACTTCTCTCTCTCTCTCTCTCTCTCTCTCTCTCTCTCTCTCTCTCTCTCTCTCTCTCTCTCTCTCTCTCTCTCTCTCTCTCTCTCTCAAGTTCTATAAGAACTAGCTATTTTAGCATTATATTGGATGTTGCACCTGAGTATGGCAAAGCCATAATCATTTGTATACATTTTGATCAATAAAATGAATAAGTGTTACCTCTTCCATGCCTTTTCATAGTGTTCTTTCATTTAATATTGAATTTTATTGGTGAAGACTATGGATTCTTTAGCAAGTTGTCACATTCTCTCACCTATTTTCAGCTTCTTCTTATAGGGCATGTGATGTGTTATAGGAAATGTCAAAGTTTAAGTGAGTTAGTCTCTTAATTAGTGACATTAAAGGCCTCTTTTCTAGTCCTCCTAGCTTTTCACATTCATCCATAACCTCACAATATAACTTTGATGCAAGAAGACATAGATTGGAGAGTGTATGTTTAATTTGTCCTTTGATTTAAAATGTAATATGCATATGGTTATATGTCATAAATATATTAGGTGTATCACCTCCCTTAAGTTAGTTTGATTTTAGTTATATTTATCCCTTTTCACCCCTAAAATTTAGTTTTAGTTTCAATCCTAAGTGGTACATCAAGGGATCTAGCACTATCTAGAGACTCACCTCATTCCTTAGGCTACCCACAAGCCTAGAGGTGAATCCATTATGCCACTTGGATGAGGAGAGCTATGCATCTCTTTAAAGGGTGCAAATACAAGTGATAATAGGTTATTCATCATTCAAGGATATAGGTGATGGAGTTTTATCTCATGCTCTTAGGGTGGAAAATATCACTAGGGCCAAGCTTTTCCATTATTTTTTCCTCATGCATTCATCTATTTGCCTAGGGTTTCTTGGCAGTCTAATCTTCTTAACCCTTAGTGACTAAGTTTGGTGACTTTTCTTGCTTAATTTTATATTTATTATCATAAAAATACTTTACTTAACCTCTCTTACCTTTCTTACCTTCCTATTAGATACTTTGATATCTTTAAAACCACTCAAGATACATGGATGCCACGAATATTAGTGCATAGTCCTGTTTAAGGCCTCTCTTCTTAAACTAGACCTCAAGGGAATGTTTTATTGAAAGATTAGTTTTAAATACCTCAAAGAGTAATTTAATACACTTACCATTATATTTTATTGTTTCAAGACCTTTTATGAAGCCCCAACTATCTATCTTGCCCTCAAACTTCTCAATATCTCATTTGGTCTCATGAATGACTGTTAGCTGACTAGTGAAGCTCTATGAAAAAATATTGAATAACTCCATTATTAACATAACCTTGATGATAGAGTGATAAGATTTATCCAATTATAATACAAATTTTACCAAATTTTAAGGAATAATTACATATATAGATGACTCAAAATGATAAATTCTCCCAAAACTACCTATGGTGTTGATTGTGTTTTCAAGGTCTCTTAATCTTCAATAAGTCCTAACTATACTTTTTGATTAATACATATTCATAAAAAAGTGTGTATGGTATATTAGTGTAAATTAACAAAGACACCACCCTCAAATAGACCTAATTCTTCTCAACATGCTCATATTCCTATTATCTTTCATTCCAAACAAGAGCTCTCAAGGATAAGTAAAATGTAGCTCACTCCCTTTTGACTGTTATTTATGTATTTGAATATGTGTAGGTATTTTGGTTGTGTCTCTTAGGTTTGTTTATATTATCATTAAATACTTAACTCTCCTTAACTTTTGAACTAGTTTTCACCCTTCAATCAAACCTCAAACCTCTCTCACTCACCTTTAAATAGGCCACCTTAGCTTGGTTTGATCAAAAGAAGACCTATCGGATGGGTCCTATATGTCACTTTTTGACCAAATAAGCCACCAATCCATTCATAAAAGCTTTAACCTAGTATGCTTTTAACCATTGGTATGTCTAGGGATATGTGTGACCGACTTGTGGCTTACATAGCTTTTCTATTTACTTATTACATTTCTCTATGTTCTTAGATAGGTCAACCTATGGAATAACCTTGGCTAAGTAGAATATATATAGGAGGTAGTGGTTAGTCTTTAATCATCATGTGAAGTATTTTTCTATTAGTAAATTATTTTATAGGTTTCCCCCTCAAAGTGGCTTTGCTATATTATCCATTATTCTATTCTATTGTCAATTATCACTATGTAATCTCTCATATTTTCTTATTCTATGCAATATAAAATCATTCTATGTGAATATATAATTAATTTCATTACAAGTGGTATTAGAGCATCAATTTTGGCAAGTTTCCTATAGTGTTTTTTTAAAATATCTAGTAAGGCATGGCTTCTAGGAGTAGAGAAAGAGAAAAAACATAAGTTGCAATCCGAGAAGAATTAATTTTTTATATCAACACAGTATTTCTCAAAATGCTTTTTTGAAAAAAATATTTAAAAAAAAAGTCTAGAATTTTTTTCCCCTTACACACTTGAATTCATTGGATTCGTCTCAGTGAGATGATTGTAATGTTATATTCTATAAGTACACTTTTTTGGTACCAAAAATTTTAGTCTAGCGCATAAAGGTAATCATTAGATTCATCTTGACAAGGTGATCATAATGGTACCATTTCTTGGTATCCTTTTTTTTGGGTCAAAACCCTATTAGGGTTCTTTTATGGTTGGTACTTCAACTTAGGGAAGAAAAGGGGCACCAAAAATGCCTAAGACTCTTTCTACCAATGACATGGAATCTAGAACTTTAGATCCAGTGATTTCTCAGCTTCAAGAGGGCATACAAAATTTGGTGAGGCATGATGACTTTGTTGCAATCCAAACTAATGTTTTAGGGATGCACATAGATATTAATGGAGTTCATAGTGAATTTTAGTATATCACTACGCAATTGGATACCCTCACATTTTAGTTTCAACCTAATAACCCTCCACTTCAACATTAAAATCCTCCTCTCAACAACTCCCATACTAGTATGAAACTAATGTTGCTAAAAGTGGACATGCATAAGTTTGATGGTAAGGATACTCTCACTTGGATTAACCAAATTAAGAATTTATTTGAGCTACATCAAACCCCTTATTCTTAGAGGGTGATGGTGGCATGGAACCTGAGTAATTCATTTGGTATCATTGGCTATGTGCTCAAAAGAAAAAGAATGGTGTTCCTATTACATGGACTATTTTTACTAAGGAGTTGATATCTCATTATCAGAATAATGTATCTAAGATCTATTTCAACCATTTAGCCAAGCTATGGCAAACATGACCTGTGAAGGATTATATTCAACAATTTCAAAATCTCTCTTTATGGGTGGAAAATATCACTGAGAGAAATTTGATGGATCTATTTTTGGGTGGCCTCAAAAATAGAATCCAATATGAGGTTTGAATATTTAGCCCAACATCTGTATCCAAAGCTATCCCTAAGGCACACATGATATAAGAAAAAGAGATGGTCAAAAGGAAAACTTTCACTACTGGTCATGATCGTAACTTTCTAGCACCATCATTTCCATAGCCCACTAGATTAACACAAAAAGAAATTGAAGAGAAGTGAGCCAAAGGGTTGTGCTATGGTTGTGACAAAAAATGGAGCAAAGACCATTGTTATATTGAAAAGAAGCTATTTTACATTGAAGGTGCCAATGATGATGAAGATGATGTAGAAGTACATGATGTAGATGTTGAAGTTCCTAAGGAGGAATTTGAAGACTCTCAACCTAATATTCCATGTCATGCCCTATCAAGTATTAATACTCCCCAAACTCTTAAGGTGATGGGTTTTCTTAAGAAATAGAAGGTCACTATCTTGATTGATTCTAGAAGCACACACAACTTCATCCACAGTAAGTTGGTTGCTCATTTGAACTATTTCATTTATCTAGCTCCAAAATTTTAGGTTATGATTTTAGATGGTGGTATTGTTATCTATTTAGGAAAATGTCATAGTATTAAATTGGCCATAGGAGACTACTTATTGTATTCTCCTATATTTGCTATTCTGATGGGTGAAGCTAATATTTTGTTGGGAGTCTAGTGGCTCTCCACTTTTGACACTATTGAGATGAATTTTCAAGAATTATTCATTCATTTTATTTATAAATAAAGGACATTTGAGATAAGAGGATTAAAGGCTAAATCTCCCCAACTTGTTAGCTCCCATCAAATGATAAAGATTATTTGTAAGGGTGTTGAGGGATTTGTAGTTTTCTTGTTTTATATGGAAGTACAACCAACTCAACCATCTCCACCTCTTGATATACAATAAATAAATGATTCTCATTCCATTTTTTTTGGAGACATGCCAAAATGACTTCTACCTAGCCACATGCATGATCATGCTATCACACTTATTAATAGTAGTACACCACATAACATCAAGCCATCCCTATGCCCAAAAAAGTGAAACTGAAAAGATGGTACAAGAAATGTTGGATGCAAGAATCATTTGCCATAGCCAAAGTGAATACTCTTCACCATTTGACATGGTGAGAAAGAAAGATGACACTTGGAGGATGTGTCCTAATGATAGAGAACTCAACAAGTACACTATCAAAGATAAGTTTCCAATTCTATCATTGATGATTTTCTTGATGAATTGAATGGTGATCTTTATTTTACCAAGTTAGATCTGTGTTTTAATTATCATCAAATCAAGATCCATGATGAATATATTCCCAAAACTACTTTTAGGACTCTGAGGGCCATTATGAGTTTTTTATTATGCCTTTTGGCCTAACAAATGCACCATCTACTTTTTAGAGTTTGATGAATACTATTTTTAATCCATTTTTGAGGAAATTTATTTTGGTATTCTTTGATGATATCCTCATTTATAGTAAAAATTGGGTAGACCATTTGCAACATGCAAAATAGGTACTCTCCATTTTGGAGCACAATCAATTATATGACAAACCTTCCAAATGTACTTTTGGGGCTGGTGAGGTTGAATATTTAGGTCATTTGGTGTCTTATAAAGGATTGAAAGTAGAGCCTAAAAAAATCCAAGCATTGGTGGACTAGCCAATTCTTATGACACTCAAGCAGCTTCGGGGATTTTTGAGGCTTATTGGTTACTATCATAGATTTGTCAAAAATTATGGAAGTATTACAACCCCACTTACCTCTTTGTTAAAGAAAGACTCCTTTCAATGGACTTATGTAGCTACCCAAGCATTTGAACAATTGAAACTGGTTATGTGACTACTCCATTATTGGCCACTCCTAATTTTTCTAAGACATTTATGGTTGAATGTGATGCATCTGGGTATGGTATGGGTGATGTATTCATGCAAGAAGGTAGACCACTAGAATTTTAAAGTCATCAAAAAAAGGGTAAAAATCAGCACAACCCATCTATGAGAAAGAAATGATGGCCATTTTTCATGCAGTCAAACAATGGAGACCTTATTTGATGGGTCATCACTTTCAGGTAAAAACTGATCATGATAGTCTTAAATATTTTTTAGAATAAATGTTGTCATTTGAAGAACAATATAAATGGGTAACTAAGATGCTAGGTTATGATTTTGAAATAGTCTAAAAAATGGGAAGGACAATGTGGTGGTAGATGTACTATCTAGAAAATATGAATCAGTTAAGGCATCACTATGTGCCATAACCATTTTACAGGCAGATTGGCTAGAAGAAGCACGATTAGAATGGGAACATGATAGTATTGCTCATGATTTGATTTAAAATATTCATCAAGGTTTAGATGGATTTGAAAAATTCACATGGAAAGTAATGCATTATGGTACATAAATAAATTGTACCTATGTAAGAATTCTCTTCTTAAACAAAAAATCCTTCAAGAACTTCATGTAACTCCAATTGGGGGTCATTTAATATTTTTGAAAACTTATCACAGGATCAAGTAGGATTTTTTTTGGGAAGGTCTCAAGGGGGATGTCCAAAATATGTTGCTGAATGTAGGATTTGTCAACAAAATAAAGGCAAAACCATCAAAACTCGAGGTCTTTTACAACCTTTATCTATCCCTAGCTAGCATTGGGAAGAGGTATCTATGGATTTAATTATAGGGTTACCAAGATCTAATGGTCAAAATGTTATCATGGTTGTTTTATATCACCTTAGTAAGTATTCTCATTTTTGTTCATTAGCTCAACAATTTATTGCTAGTACAATAGCTTCTACTTTTCTCAATATAGTTCAAAAACTGCATGGGACCCCTAAGATTATTGTCAATGATAGAGATCCCATTTTTACTAGTATTTTTTGGACTGAGTTATTTACATGTTTAGGCACTCAATTGGCTCATAATTCATCCTATCATCCTCAAAATGATGGATAACCTGAAGTAGTCAAAAAATGTCTGGAAGGATATCTCCATTGTTTTGCTTTTGATAAACAAGATAAATGGGTTCATTGGATGCCACTTGCTGAATGGTGGTGTAATACTTGTATTCATATTTCTTCCAAAATTTCTCCTTTTGTGGCACTATATGGATACCACCTTCCATCCATAACTTCAACCTTGAGGGTCCATCCTAAGGTTTGTGCAGTTGAAGAACATATTCACCATCAATAGGAGGTCCTTGCAAGTTTGATGAAAATTTAGCTATGGCCTAGAATCACATGAAGAAACAAGCAGATCAACATAGAAGTGAGAGGCATTTTGACATTGGTGATTAGGTTTTTGTTCACTTACAACCATACAAACAACATTGAATCAAAAATAAAAAAGATAACAAGTTGTCCCCTAAGTATTATGAGCCTTATCAAATCTTGCAAAAAATTGGTAGTGTGGCCTACAAGTTAGATTTTCCTTCATCCACTTGCATACATCTAGTATTTCATGTATTATGCTTGAAAAAAGTCATTGGACATAGATTTACCATTCAAACATAATTACTAAAATTGGATAAGGAAGGTAGAGTTATTCTTGATCTTGAGGTGATCCTTCAATGGTGCACCAAACAACTATGTTCTAGAGCAATTACAGAATACCTGATCAAATAGAAGAATTTTCCATGTGAAGATGCCATTTTGGAGGATAAAGAATTTATGTAGTAGCATCCAGAGTTGACATAAAATTGAGGACAACATTATTTTAAAGGGGAAGGACTTGTTATTCCCTTAACCATTGGTGTGTCTAGGGATATGTGTGGCTGACTTGTGGCTTACATACCTCTTTTATTTACTTGTTACATTTCTCTATGTTCTTAGATAGGTTAGCCTATGGAATAACCTTGGCTAAGTAGACTATATATAGGATCTAGTGGTTAGTCTTTAACCATCATGTGAAGTATTTTGCTATCAATGAATTATTGTGGAGGTTGTCCCTTGAAGGGGCTTTGCTATATTATCTAGTATTCTATTCTAGTGTCAATTATCACTATGTAATCTCTCATATTTTCTTATTCTGTGCAATATAAAATCATTCTGTGTGAATATCTAAGTAATTTCAATACATAACCCTACTAATACTATCAAATATGATATTTAAACTATCACTATTTGATGATCCATAAAACATATATCAAACACAAGATCACCTTGAATTCACCATCTCATTGAGCATGATTGTAATCATATGACTGTAGATGGGGATTATGTAGTTTGTATGGATAGAGGTGAAACTTAAATGTTAAAAGACCTTGATAAAATCACTAACATGAAAAAGTTTCCCTTTTTAATGATGTCACTATGACAATCACCTGTATTGTTCTTATATTCAATGTCTTCTTCATAGGATCATAACCTCATGAATTATAC
This sequence comes from Torreya grandis, assembly GCA_037957365.1. Classification (NCBI taxonomy): domain Eukaryota; kingdom Viridiplantae; phylum Streptophyta; class Pinopsida; order Cupressales; family Taxaceae; genus Torreya; species Torreya grandis. Next base: position 1,649,122 of record JARHVA010003419.1, on the reverse strand, counting down.
CTCACATGCATCTTTATTGTGTGACTGAAAACAACCCTCAAATCCTGACTATAGGTGAGTTTGAGACCTTGCTATACACAAATTATCTTCTCAAAACTCATAGAATTGCTTGAATCTCCACTTAATTTTCAAGATTTTCAAACACCCCAACTACTCCTTCATGAATCCTATTTCAACCCACACATCTAAAACATGGCTATAAATGGTCATTGGACTATGTGTAGAGACTGATGGCAGATTGGTCTTAAGAGGGCAAAAGTTTATCAAAGATCCTCATTGACCCTTTATGACCAACTAGCTTGGAAAAACATTAATTTTTCCATGAAGAAAATTAAATATCATGAAGTAACATATTACCTTAAACAACTCAAACTTACCTTAACTCCTGCTAATAATGGAAATGCAGCATTGCCTTCTCTCTAACAGTTTTAGCCATTCATGCTTGAACTATTTGTAGTTTTATTAGTTTCTTGAAATGGTTGAGGTGATCTCATCTAGTATTCTTGAACTCTGAGCTAGACCCCCAAACAAGTCATCTACCTTCTCAAGATTTCTATTTCATAGGACTATTTTAGGTGGAGATTTCACTCAAGACACACATCATCATCTCAACTACTAGGGATTTTATGAAGTTGTTGACTAGAATGCTCTATATAGTGCTCATTTTGACTCTTTGGATGATGTAAATATGTCAAATGAAGTGTCCCATTATTCCTACATGTTCATCACAACTATTTTTTGATTATAACATACATAGTCCTGATTAGAGCTTTTAAGCATATAAGGATTGATTGGGTCTTTTGCTCCTAAGAGTGTCATAAACCATTTCAAGGGTATAAAGAGGATAATTGGTATTATACAAAATTATAAACCTCTTTTTCACTCTTTTATTCAATTAATTTCAATCTCTAAAACTTGTTAATGACATTTATACCCTGTCAAAGAGGCAAACCCACTCAAACCCATCCTAAAAGAGGCTATGTTCAACTTGGAATAATGGGATGCTTAAAAATGAAAGGATATAAGAATTGATTTCAAGACCCCTAGATATGAAGAGAATTTCCATGATTGAAATTATATAAACATAGTCCCAATGAATCTTGACACCCTTGGATCTATTATGAACTATACAACCATCCTCAATTTATTTGTAGACTATAGATTTGGCATTCATTTATCTTCTATAGATATATAAACTTCACACATGTGAGATGAGGTTATATAATGATATGGGAAGGTGTATTAGACTACTAGAAATCTCCATAAACTTCCATTCTTTTATCATCATGCATATGAGAGGAGAAATCTCAAAAAATTAGTTCCCTACCTGAATGAAGAATGCATTGTGAATACCTTACATTGTTAAGGATTGTTCATAAAGGAGAGAGATCCAAACTAAAGACAAATGCCTAAAGATGTAATTTGTCTAAGACCCCTTCCTCTTCCAAAAATTTCAAATCTTGATATTCTCTCTCATGGCCCTACCATTTGAAAACTTGAAGGGGTCTCTTGAGCTTCAAAGAAGCTCGATTGTGTTTAAGGACAAGTTTTGAGTATGTCTTGATCATTATTTCCATGAAACACCATTTAAATACCTACCATGAATCCACCTTCAAATTCTTAACTTCTGTTGTACATAAAAGTCCATACAAGTCCATACTTTCTACATGAAACACATGGAAATACCCTTTCTCCTACATTTTCTCTACACTCTAAGCTTTGAATCACCAATTTAGGGAAATATGAGGAAGAGTATGAGTCAAAAGGCATATTAAAAAAAGTAATAAATCTTCTAATATCAAAAGGGGCATATTTCACATGTAAGAACTCTTTGGAGCTCAAATAACACTTTAGACTTGTAGAAGAGATACTTTCAAATCATAAGACACTTGAATTGAAGCATTGACATGACTATGAAGGTGATTAAAGGTATTATGAATGATTTAGTGGCCTTTTGACTTAAAATTTATCATTTAAAGACCCAAAACCTCTCTTTTAGTCAATATACATAGCTTCACAAGGAGAATTATTAATGAGTACCATGAAGAATACCTTATCACCTTATTAAAAGGCTTCAACAAGGATTTTATATGTATTCATCGCACCTTCAAATATTATAGGTCATTTCATACTTGAATATATCAAATATACCAAAGAAACTCATTATGAGTTATCAGCTACTACCTCTCACACATCTCCATCAAGGCACTTTAGATCACAAAACCACTTTAATTCTTTATCAAATACCTCCAAATATTTTCAAACATCATGATGATAATTGACACCAATTGAAATGGAAACATGACAATGATAAGACATTGAGACATGCTCGCTTCATTTGACAATCAATGAACATTATGATGGTCAAGCACATTATCTAAGGACCAAGGACAACTAGGACATATGGTGATCAAAAATAGACTCAATGATACCTCTAGGAGTTTTTGATGACTTCAGAAGTATCTTAGGAGATATCATCACTCAGGATATCACTATGTAGAATATTAGGTGAGTGCCATGACAAGTTTTTAGTTTTAAGGGTTGACATTTGGCCTTGGTAGGCCAAATTGCCAACATTCATCACAAGTGGGATGGTATATAATGATTTTCATAGAGGCAGTTATAATCATGGGTATCCTGATGATGGAAAATTGGTACAAAGGAGAAAGATGAATTTGGGTAACCTGCTAGTAAGGAGATGCATGTCCTAACTAGCAAGGATTAAAATTTGATCATGATTTATTAATTACTCTATATGTGGGGAATGATTTGGGTAGATCAAGATTTTTTTAGGTACCAAAGAGATATATTGTTGCCACAGGCAATTATTACTTGATTGGTACTTGTGACACAATGGTACCTCTTGGTTGCATGAACATTTATTATGAATTATATGTTTGTATAATGTTCAAAAATTTTCATTGACCAATAGACATACATTATTTATTAGACAATTTTTGTGAAGGCATGTTGGTTTATGATTGTTGAGGTATACTAGTCACTACCCAATGAGGTGGAACTTTGGTTGCCCACTATTATAGTCGCAGAATGTTTAATTTATGTTGCATTGGTATACTAGACTGTGCCTATGGTTTGGAATGCTATTCACCACCTATTATGGTGAAGTAACATTAATCACATTTTTTAGAAGCAAGGAACTAGTTGTTGCTTGATTACTTAACCCTTATGGTTGTGTACTTGACAAAGAAATTGGTTGAGAATTAGAGGTAGCTTATTGTAGTTGTGGGGTAGAAGCTCTTGCACCCTATTATTATGAAGCACTCATGGTGTTAATTATAGACATATTTCTTTGTGGACTAGTTATTTGTGTAGTTAAGCCACTTTGGTCTAGATTGGATGACACTTGTGTGTTATCCACTAGGTTTGGCACATTTATCTATGTAGAAGTAGTAAACACTTCTTCAATAGTTAGGGAATTAAACATGTTTCCAATTGAAGTGATTTTCATGAATAGGTATATACCCAAATTTTCTTGTCTTGTCAATTTTATTAAGAATTCTGTTGAAGGAGCTATCTCAATAAGTAGAGCATTTGACATGGTCATGTTATTGAAATTAAGTGTTGAGTTCAAATAAATTTGGTATGTCTTCTATGAGGCCTTTTCTTGTGATAATCATACATGGATCATGGTATGTCATTGACACTAGAGTTTTAGGATTTCTAGGAGAAGCGTATTTGATGTTTTAATTATAAGGCATGTTGTAAGGCACTCTAACTAGACTTGGAAATTTTCATGAGGGAATCCTACTGGAAAATTATCCCCTAACTTTGTGGCTATGATTAAAACTTAATCTTTATTTACAATAAATTAATAATAAAATAAATAGGGATCATATATCGATGGACTCATAATGTATTATGCTTGTTGTTTAACTTGGTCTATAATCAAAGGTACAATAGCTAGGTAGTGCATTATTTGTTCTTGGTCTTGATATAAGTATGGAGTCATGTTAACCAAATAGTGAGCTAAAGGATCTTGGATTTATTACCCTGATTGAGTGTTATAAGGTGGATGAGGATCTATCTCATAAACTATGTCATCATCGTACGGGTCTTGAATAAATTTATCTTGCATGACCACATTATCATATCTCAAATTGCACATGGATCCACTATGAGTATAGTGAGAAATATTCAAATCAATGATGAATGTTTCACAAAAAGTCTTAGAGTTACATACACTCTTAAAAAATAATGTCCAAAGGACAAATGGTTCTAACTTGATCTAACTTGGTCAAAGGATGGATCTGTATCTCCCAAAAAGGTTTAAGTTAAAAATTGGCACAAAATAGTCTTACGTCAAATGTCTAACATCAAATTTCTTATACAAAAAGGTCAAGTGAATGAAATAAAACCAAAATACCAAAATCTAGGTACAAAAGTGTTTCAAACAAGTCTAATCTAAGAAAACAAAAGTTGCTAGGACTTTTGGTAAAACAAGGCATAAAAGTTAGGCTTAAAACATGCATATACTAGGTGTATTGGAAAATGCACAAAAGATAGACTTTAAAAACAAGGTTATGATTTAATCTAGCAAGTTTTAAATACTTTGGAATAAGCTAGGAATTAAAATTTAAACATGAACTTTGTTAATTTGTATAAGGCATGAAACAAAAGGCATATGGAAGATAGGCTATTTCTCTTAAATAAAGACATAGATAATAGTTTTTAAATTGAATAAAGAATCAACCTAAGTTACACAACCCAAAAGAGGAAGATCGATTTCTAGGCCAAAATTATGTAAGGCATATATATAAATTAGTCAATGTTTAGGATTTGAACTTGTCAAGGTTAATTAAAAAATCACCTTAGGAAACTAGGCTTCCTTAAAATAAACAAGTTAGACAAACATGAATGATATAATTGCACTAGGTAAAAATCCAAATGACACATGTGGCTTTGGTTTTGAAATTGCACTTTGGACACAAGGTAAATAAGTCTATGAAATGATTCGAGTAGCATAATGATGTTACTGTACTCTGAAGATATGATCAATGGTTTGTTTCAAGACTCCAAGGCACAAAATTTTGAAATGAATTGGGTAGCAAAATAATACCCTTTCCAATCAAGTGACACACATAAAGATTTTTCAAAAATACTAAGGCAAAGGTATGGTGTCAAATTGATGGTGTAATGCCTCCTAAAATAATGGAATGATTTATAAACAAGACTCATTTGGACTTGGTAAAAAATCAATAGTTTAGACTCAAAAACCATGTGAGAAAAGGATAAAATGACACAAACACCTAAGTATAACACCCTAGATCCTAAAATGACAAAGTTGCATAATAATCTCAAATTATATCAATATACTAACTCTTAAGAGGATTTTAAATGTTAATACAAAAATAAAAGAGCATTAAAAGTAGGGTTTTTAGGCCCCCTCTTCTCCTAAGTGTTTGTACTATGACATGAACTTTAGTTTACTCACCCTACATCAACAATATGTCCATGACAAAAGGGGTTGTTTTAATCTATCAAATTTTATGTATTTATAGATGGTACCAAGTATAAATAACACTAGAGATGTAATCACATCAATTGGATCCATGCCAATTGACTTTTTGTGAAAATGTATTTTCCTTTTCATAACCACTACATCTATCACTTTCTTAGTATTTTATGATGTTTGAGTTGCCCCTGTAGTCCAAGTTTAAGTACCACTAATAGATCTTGCTTTAACCACTCAAAACAAGCATCCCAATGGGTCACCCTCAATTTATATACCCCATCATGAATTGGGTTTAAAAAGATTCTAGGAGATTAATTCATAGGTCAACTCTTCCCTAGAGAACCCATGAGGAGGAAATGAACTCTTGCTCACAAGCCAAAATGTAAGAAAGTAAAAGACAAGTGAAAAGACTTTAAGGTTTTAAGGTCATGTTTAGATCACTCAAACCATACAAATTTGGGGAGGGCCTTAGTGACATTCTTTTAACACTTTTTAACTAAAGTGATCAAGGTTAAAAGTGAGCACTTTTGGTCATTCGAGTTCCCTAAAGGGGATGGGGGGAGTATACACACATCAATAATTTTGACAAAATAAACAACTTCAACAAATAAGTAATAAAAATTAAACTCTTAAGAGAATTTATATAGTGTGATAGTTCATTTTAATCACCAAAATGAGATGTGTTGTGAAGTTTAATCCCCGTGGAACTTGTTAAAATAACTTGAAAAACTTTGAAAATAACTAAGGTATGAAATATAAACTAAGTTCATTTTAAAAATCAAAGACAAAGTTTACAAAATTTAACCATGTTCAAAATTATTCCTTTACACCTTAGGACCTGTAATTATTAGAGGTTTTTGGCTTACTTAGAAGCCCAAGAGTGAGTGAGGAAACAACATTTCAAAATTTGCTTTTGGGTTTCTCTATTTTTTTGTCTTAGAGATCGACATCGATACACGTAGGGATCAATGTCAGTCTATAAAAATTGATGATGATCAGTCATAGAGGGATCAACATCATTCGACATAGATTGATGTTGTTTTCCTACAAAACACAAAATAACATAATATGAATTTTACAAAAAAAGACTGTCAGGATCTTGCTCCACCAATTAGAGCACATATGATTACTTCTTATATTAGCAACTAAACACAGAATTTATCTAGAATGATAAGTAACTAGAAATATGAAACAACACAGGAATATGAGAGACAATACACAATTATATTAATAATCACTCAGAAGAAATACAATAAAGAAGATGCCACTTCTTCTTCCACCTCAAAGGCTTGCCACACCTCAAGACCTTCTTCTCTCTCTCTCTCGGTCACAACAATCAACTCTAATACAGAATTGATGTTCACCTGCACCAGTCAGTAACACGCTGCCAGTACACCAAGTACACAACCATATTCCAAGTAGATCTCCTGCTCTCTACTGCTACCTGTAAATCACCAGACCTTACTCACCAATGTAGATCTCCAAAAGAAGCCATGCACACTTGTTGACCAAGATCATACAAATACGAAGAACCCTTCTAATTCTCCAAACCAGCAACCACACTTGGTACTGTGGCACTAGGAGGAACACACCATTGCTCTCTTCTCTCAGAAGGAGCTTATTTTTGCTCTCTTACTCTCTAGCACTCTAGTTTACAATACAACCCATGAGTCTATATATAAATCTCATGCTTACAATAATTAGACTATCTTAATTACAATAATTAGACACGCAACTCAAGACTATAATTAGCCTTTAACATGCAAACTAACAGTCCAAGAATAGTCTCTCTGGAATCAACATGCAAACTGCATGTTCACACACAGGCTGTCGACATCGGCTCCTCCCTAACCGATGTCGGCCGACTAGTAACCAACGTTAGTTTCTTCTTCACTGCTATCTGACCGACGTCAATTGATCAGACCGATGTCAATTTCCTTGTAACTCATTTTTCAACTCTCTGCAACCTCCACAACCTCTGTAACTTCTCCTATTTGCATCCTGGTGAAGCTTTTAGCTCCACAACCTAACAATCTCCCACTTGGAGATAAATAGCTACACCTGTACCTGTACCTATACACCATCTAATTTATTCCTTGGCTTGTATCCCTCTTCAAGCTCAATCTTGAAGACCAACCACCACACACCCTATGATGCCTTTCCTATCATCCAAGTAACCTACCACATCCGAACCTACAAACCCATGTAGTGAAGACCTTGACCCTACATAACATGAATCCCTGCTGCTGGTCCCTCTCAGATACCTAAGAATCCACTGAAATGCCTTCCAGTACTCCTTCCCTGAATTAGTTTCATACTTTTTGACAACTCCCACTGCTTGGGAAAAATCAGGTCTACACTATACCTCATGTGATTTCGAACCCTATTCTAAGCTAAGCTTGAACTATCTAGCCCTTGGTGTGCTTATCGATTTTGCATCCTACATCTTAAACCCTGCCAACACCATCTTCACATCAGCTCCCACTGGAGACAAAATATCCATGTCTCTTATGCCAAGGAATTTTGCTGCTCCCAAATTCTCCATGACATACCTCTAAACTAACCTTACCTTTAGCTCAACAAAACCTTGTATGTACAAACCTGCTAGCAAATCACCCACATACAGTAACTGGATAATGTCACGACTCATCATCCACCTGGTAAGACAAACATAATAGTTACACTGACATTGACTAAAGCTTTTCTTTGTCATCCACCTGTCAAAACCTGTACCACTGTCCTGCAGCTTCCTCAAGACCATATGCCTTGGCCTTCTGTCTCACGTATCCATCCACTCTCTTCTTTAACTTGGGAATTCATCCCTCATCCAGTACTTTCTTCTAGCTGACAACTCCACCAACAAACTCCTATTTGGTTCTTCTCCAAGGACTCACACTCCTCATCCATGCCAAGCTCCCACTGTTTCTAGATTCTACTTGCATTGCCTCTTCACATCTTCCTGGTTCTTGACCATCAATAAGCAATATAAAGAAGGTGAACAATGAATATGAGGTTCACTTATCCTTTCTAACCTCGATATGGGCATTTGAGACTTGTTGATATCTTGTTGTCCACCCACCATCCATTCCAGTGACCGATCTCAGCCATCTCCCAGTCTGCATCTGACTGGTGTCGGTTCCCTGCACTGACCCTGACTACCGACGTCGTCTCCCTGGCTGATGCCAGTATACCTTCTACTGATGTTGGTTCCTGTCTGATTGATGTCGGTCTTCCTGTTGCCAATGTCAATTACTATCTGACCGATGCTGGTACCTGTGTTCACCTGTGAGTGATAACTTTTTACTCACAAGCTCTCCATGGATCAAAACCCTATTCAAATCAACACAACCCTGCTCAGAATAATTTAGTCCCCTCAACTGATCTCTGTCTGCCATCTCCTCCATGAACACCAAGGCTTTCCAATTCTTAAGTTTGTCAAAAATATCTGTCTTCCACTTAAGAACATGCATTCCCATCTTACATATGTGACCAAGCCTACAAATCCACATCTCTGCAATAGAAGGTGAATCAGTAATATAAGTAGATAGATAAAGGATACCTACTTTCTTACCACCATCTAATTCAAGTGCATCTGCTATGAGAGTTACTGTGCATCTCCCATCACCCAACTTTCTTGAAGAAATTAGACCCATCTCCAAGACTGGTACCTGCATGACCTCCTTCAACACCTGTGTGTTATCTATCTACAATTTCAGCTTCACTTCCCCTTCGTCAATAATTTGACAAGGCTCACCAACCCCTAAATAAATCTCTCCAAAGTCTCCCAAGACATACCTATGAAAAGATTCTCTATTTTGGGCTGCATGGAAAGAGGAAAAAGAATCTGTAAACAAAGATTCTACTTTATCCAGAGCAACCTGTGCAACATCACCTGCAACATCTGCTTCTACATGTTGATCTTATACCAACCAACAATCTCCCTTTACCTGCTCTTTCTTTCCATCAATCAAACCATTCGTGCTATTCAATTTCTCCATTCATAGCTTACTTTCTTCTGCCATTGCTATACTCCCACTCAATTTGAAACCCCTGAGAGTGACCTGTAATCAAAAACACTACCAGATTTGAAACCACCTGTTAGTCAACCCAACCAAAAGCTCTGATACCACTTGTTAAGATCTTGCTCCACCAATTAGAGCACATATGATTACTTCTTGTATTAGCAACTAAACACAAAATTTAACCAGAATGATAAGTAACTAAAAATATGAAACAACACAGGAATATGAGAGACAATACACAATTGTATTAATAATCACTCAGAAGAAATACAATAAAGAAGATGCCACTTCTTCTTCCACCTCAAAGGCTCACCACACCTCAAGACCTTCTTCTCTCTATCTCTCAATCACAACAATCAACTCCAATATAGAATTAATGTTCACCTCCACCAGTCAGTAACACGCTGCCAGTACACCAAGTACACAACTATACTCCAAGTAGATCTCCTACTCTCTGCTGCTACCTACAAATCACCAGACCTTACTCACCAATGTAGATCTCCAAAAGAAGCCATGCACACCTGCTGACCAAGATCATAAAAATATGAAGAACCCTTCTGATTCTCCAAACCAGCACCCACACTTGGTACTGTGGCACTAGGAGGAACACACCATTGCTCTCTTCTCTCAGAAGGAGCTTATTTTTGCTCTCTTACTCTCTAGCACTCTAGTTTACAATACAACCCATGAGTTTATATATAGATCTCATGCTTACAATAATTAGAATATCTTAATTATAATAATTAGACACGTAACTCAAGACTATAATTAGCCTTTAACATGTAAAATAATAGTCCAAGAATAGTCTCTCTGGAATCAACATGCAAACTGCATGTTCACACACAGGCTACCGACGTCGGCTCCTCCCTGACCGATGTTGGCTGACTGGTAACCGGCATCAGTTGCTTCTTCACTGCTATCTAACTAACGTCGGTTGATTAGACTGACATCGATTGCCCTACAACTCATTCTGCAACTCTCCGCAACCTCCGCAACCTCCGTAACTTCTCCTGTTTGCATCTTGGTCAAGCTTTTAGCTCCACAACCTAACAAAGACTACTAATGAAATAAACTTAAAATTAATAATTATCACAAGTTCCTATAGGGAAATGGTTAGCTAAATAATATTCAGGCTCTTAGAAATAAAGCAAAAACCAAAAAACTCATTTAGCACATTTTTACCATACTTTATTATGCACACAGGGGTCCAAGTTTGTTCAGGAAGGATCGACTTTAGTCTTGGGAAATCAATGTCAGGTTCTATGTAACTTGTATGTCACTAAAAAAAATAGAATACATAAAAAATGAAGCTAAAACTTGAATTTTGAAGATTCTTAAGAATTTATTAGAAAAACTAAAAATCTACATATTAATCTCCTTGCTTGTATGGGATGTTTGACATCCCATTGAGCATGTCATTTGTGATAATAGGAATTCAAGAAGGGAGGTTAGTATAGTGTTAGTTTAAGAAATAAAAACTCAAAGAAACACACTAACACTTACACTTCTAACCTAGATACTAGGGAAAGCCTAGTAACAAAAGCTAAATGAAAGCACAAAAAAACATAAAAGACAATAACTCTTTACCTTCCTTGGGAGTTCCAAATGCTTTTTTGAGTGGCTTTCTTGCCTTGTGCATCAAGTAGTCTTTATAAAATGAAGCTACTTGGTTCCTTATCTCCTTGGCACCTTGGTTTGTGATGTTGATTTGGATTAATATTTTGGCATTATAACACTATTGCAAAGCTTGTCTCTCTCAAAATTAGCATTATTAATTTGTCTTATGACAGCTTAGAAATGAATGGGCATGGCCTTGTATTTATAGCTTTAGGAATTAACTCTCACCCAAGATAAGTTAGGGTTGAGTTAAAACTTGGAATGGGTTAAAACTAAACCTAGGTGAGTCAAATCTAACCCTACTAGAGTTAATATTTTTCAAGTAATTATGATTTGTATTTACTAGGCATGGCTCTCAAAATTTGATATTTTAGAATATTTTCAAAGAGTTTGACAACTCATAAAGGTAATGATGAAATGATAGGATATTTTGAATTTTTGAATTTCCTTTTTTAGTTATTCATTAATTTCAAATGGATAATTCAACTAGGCATTTAATCTTGTTTAACTTGTTAATTGATTTTGATTATACTTTTAGCTCTTTCAATATTTCATTAAGTGTACAAGTGCCATGCTTAATAGGTCCATAGGCCAAATTAATATTTGTGATACTACAAGGTGATTAGGGATGAATATGTGAGAGGTTAAAGTTATATACGATATGATACCCCAATTAGGGATGTCTCAACATGATTACAAGATTTGATGAATGATGCAAAAACAAATTTGGGATGTTTAGTGATTCTTAGGCTTAATTTACAATGGTTGGTAGGAATCAGTCTAAAAGGCCAATTGTGTCTAGTTTTAGGTGTCTAAAATAAGGAGGATTAGGTTTTATATCATAAATTAGTCATTACATTCACAATACAGAGTTATAAAATTCATGCACATAGGAAACAACCCTAGAAAATGAGACATAAGTGTACCTAAAAGTTTAAGACAATCTTGCACAAAAGACATTAGCACCAATATCAAGACATAGGAGCACATAAAACTACTACCAAATGTGGTTATACTATATATTAGAGGTTGTGATAAGGAATTTAGCTAATGGCACTTAGACTAGCTTCCATCTTAGTTTCTAGCACTCAGATCATTTGTATCACATATTTTCTAAATAAGTCTTTGTTTGCACTATTTATTACTATTTTGAGAAAATTCAAAGCTAGTCAAATCTATAACAAATTATTTACTATATTTTATGCATATTATTTCCCTAACTTATTCTACTCATCCATTTAATCAAACATAAGATTTACATAAGCTAATCCCTACAAGGTTAAAACATTTGGTGAACCTGACTTACTTCAAACATTACAAAACCCCTAACCTTAGATAATTCTAGGGTTTGCATTTCCAATATTCAAATTTTAGATCCATACCCTTTCTGATTTTGTTTTACCTAATCATGATAATAATGAATGAAGAGGTGCATCACTTTCTATTGTAAAGTTTAACACTTTCATTTTCATGCTTGTTCCCTTTAATTTGGAATGAATTCAAAAAAGACATAGATACATGCATACATGATGATTAATATAAATGAAAATTCTTGTCAAGTTTCATGATTTATTTATCATGCTATATTTATATTATGTGGAATAAAATTAAGACACTAATCCTTAATCACATAGAGAGGACATTACATAAGATAATAATTGTACTACCTAAAATTAACAAGTCTCCTTTACATGCATTTTTATTTTTGGTTGGCTTTGATTCCTTCCATATCACTCTTAGACATAAGGAAACATCAATGGTATTTCTTATCCCTCCTTCTCAATCACACACATCTAACCACCATCCTACCTCTACTATTATGTCTATAGTTTCAGTAGACTAGTTTATGATGTCCTCATGTGGTCACGAAGCTTGGTAGGTTTTCAACACCCATGGCTATAGCTTTACTGATAAGAGTAGTGATTCTTTAGATATAGTTTTCAGTTTAGATCTTTTACAACATTCTAAACACATACAAATACATTTATATGTTGTACTCCATGACACTCAAGTAAAACATTTGAGCTAAATTATGTTGCTTCCATAATTAATACTATGAAATGGATATAAGATCATATTTATTTTGAGAGGGAAGATATCCCACCTTAACACATAATAGATTTATACCTACCTCTCTACATTTACTTATGAATTAATGAGGTAGGTGTGAAATAGTTTTAGTTGATAATAGATCAGGATTAAACATCTACAATATCTCTTTTCTATGTCTTCTTAATATACATTCTAAGGATTTGGATCCTTATAATATGAAAATTCAAGGGTTTGATAATATTCCATGCAAAGTCTTGGGTTAGATCACACTAAACCTTAAATTGTAGGCTAGAATACTACCTACCTTATGTCAAGTTATGCTTAATGATCTTAATTATAATATATTGCTTGGAAGATCATGGATTCATGTTATGCATAAATGTTTATAATTAAATTATAGAGGTCACATATATACATGCCTTATGAATAAATAACTACTTATGTATTGTCAACATATAGAGCCTTCACACAATTATATTCCTCACATGGATTTTTTTACAACACTGCTTTAGTCTACTACTCAAATCATGTATACCAATCCCCTAGTTAATTCTAGAACACATAATAATAAGTTCACTTCTCCTTTTTCATTAATATATTTCGATAATATAGGATACATAGGATAGGGCCTTGGCAAACATGAGCATGGAATCCTTAATCCCATTGAGGCATATGATCAACAGGGTAGATAAAGACATGGATATAGAGATAACACATCCAATGCTAAGTCCTTTCAAAATACTTCTTAGCATATCATGTTTTTCCCACTTATTCCATGAGAAAATGATACCATAAACCATGTTTCTAAACTCTCAATTTTTTACCTCGATCTTATTGATGATACATCCTATACAAATCTACCTACTTTCAATGATTTTGCTAAAAATGAGGCTCTCTTGGAATTACTAGGTGGATGTGAGGATCTCCCTTCCTTCTATCATAATAATAAGTTTCCTCATTCTAAAAGTGCTTATGCATATGTTGGTGAGCATTCAAATGATTCAGATGATATGTTACCTAACACAGATGATATTATCCCTACAACACCATACACTATAGATCAATCTATGTTATTTAATGAATAAATAATCAAATTCAATTATGGTACAGATATTGATATTCGTATCATATTATTAGTTGATTACTTTCATAAATTAGAAGATATATATATATATATATATATATTCATCATATTTTAAAATATTTTCTTGAATTATTTGCCTAGGATTATTCTAATATGCTTAACATTGATCCCTCAATCATAGTACATAGAATTGCATTATATCTTAATGTCAAGTCAGTTAAATAAAATATTTGAAAAATGCACCCCAAATTTTCTCTTTTAGTATAAGATGAGATCCATTGGTTATTGGATGTTAGTTTCATTTAACTAGTTGTTCATCCACAATGGGTTGCTAATATTATTCCTGTTATAAATCCTAATGGCCAAATCTGATGTTGTTGTGATTATAGCTACCTAAACAAAGCATGTCCTAAGGATGAATTTCCTTTACCAAACATTGATATGATATTCAAATCCATATAAATCTATGAGATGCTCTCCTTTATGGATGGTTTTATAGATTACAATTAAATTAATATCATTGAATAAGACCAAGAAAAGACTTGTTTCACCACACCATAGGGTACTTTTTGCTATATAGTCATTCCATTTAGATTTAAAAATGTAGGTGCAACATATAAAATAACAATGACACATATACTCCATGATCTCATTCATAATATACTCAAATATTAAATCGATGATTTGCTTACAAAATCAAAAGAGTGAGTACACCATGTAATAGATTTATGATAAATTTTTGAGACTTAGAAAATACAATGTGCAACTCAATACCAAGAAATGTGTATTTGGGGTTTCATCAGGTAATCTTTCATGATTCATAATATCCCAATGAGACATTGAGGCTAACCATAATAAATTCAAATCAATCATGTATATGCCTCCTCCTACCAAATTAAATCAACTTTACTCCCTCCAAGCTAAAATTTAGGTGATACATCACTTTGTGGTACAACTCATAGACAAGAACCAATCATTCACTAGAGTATTTAAAAAGGATGTAAAGTTTGAATGGGATATCACATGTTAAAAAAAATTTGACACACTTAAACAATAATTAGAAAACCCACATATCTTTGTCCCACCAATACTTAATAAGCCACTTCTAATTTACCTTTAGCAACATATCATGCACTTGGTGCACTTCTAGCATAATACGATGATCAACATAAGGAGAGGGCCATTTATTAAATCTATCTTAAACTTATTGAAAATGAAATAAATTATCCAACAATATAAAAAAATTCTCAGCACTTGTATTTATTACTCAGAGGCTCTAACACTATACAATTAACAATGAGACATAGATCATTACAAAAATTGATCCTTTGAAGTTCCTCATGTCAAAACCACATATCTTAGGATGTATTAAAAAATGGATTATGTTACACATAGATTTTTACCTCAAGATCATTTTAAAAAAATCAATAAAGGGACATATTATTTCATATCAATTATAACTATACCCATTATTAGATAAAAATCCTATTAATGATGATTTTAGAGATGACTTTACAACATATAATACCACTTTAGATACATGGATAATGTTCTTGGATGGTACTAGATGTGCATCTAGTGTTGGGGCCATAAATTTTTTCATTAATACACTTGGCCACATAGTACCTCTAACTTACTAACTCAATTTTTCATGTACCAAAAACATTTCAGACTAAGAAGCTCTTATCCTACACCTTCAAGTAGCTTAGGCTCTCAAAATTAAATCAATAATAATTTATGAGTACTCATAATTTATTGTCAATCAAGTCATAGATGTCTACCAAACCAAAGAAGAACACCTCATTACTTATAAGAATATGATTCATTGTCTATAGGATCAATTTGATAATATTTCTATCAAAAACATCCCACATAAAGTTAACCATCATGCTAATGTAATGGCCAGTGTTCCATCATTGATCCCCACTAACATATATGAAGACTGAGATATTTTCACTCTCAAATGGTTACAATCTCTTTTAGTTTCACCTTTGGAACTTATCACTTTAAAAATTATAGTTACCAATCATAACATAATACCATCTAAATGGTTCTCTGAAATATATAAATTTTGAATAAATCTATTACACTTGATACTTTCAAAAGAAATGAAAAGTGTAAACTATAAATAAACTCCATCTGATATGTCATTATTGATGGGTACCTATTCCAAAGATATTTTAAATGACACTTATATGTTTAATAGATGGTGAAGCTAAGTTGTCTATCAAACAATTACATGACAATGAATGTGGTGGTGATTTCAATGATAAAGTGATGTCACACAAGTTACTCAGATAAGGTTAATATTGGCCAACCATGGAAGAAGAATGCTAGGAATATGCCAAGTTATGCAAAAAATGTCAATGACATGGAAATATAAACTATGTACCTTTGCATCAACTACAACCTATATTATCCCCTTAGGCATTCATTCTATGGGGTTTTGATATCATTAGTAAGAGAAACCTATAATCTATAGGGGGTCACAAATTCATTATCACAACTTAGAGTTTTTTAAAAAATGGGTAGAATACATCCCATTAAAATCCACAAAGGGATAAAATATAGAAATTTGATAATGACCAATATTATTTCTCACTTTGGCCTCCAAATGGCCATAATCACAAATAATAGAACCTCTTTCAAGAATAAAACATTGAAGTAATTTTGTGCCAAATATAAAATTTGACACACATTCTCTACTCCATACTACCCATAGAGAAATGGTCAAGTAAAGGAAACAAATAAGATAATCAAAAGTATTATTATCAAAATATTTACCAAATTTGTTGATGACTAGCATAATCAACTCATCTATGCACTGTGGGTTAACTACACCAGTATACACACACTAATAGGACCTACTATGTATTCACTACTATAAGGTACAAAAGTAGTTATCCCACTAAATTTCAAAATACCCTTCTTATGAGTCTCATTAAAAGGGATCATCACAGATGATTAGTATAGAGAAATATGTCTCCATGAATTAAAATAGTTGGATCACACATGCATTCAGGCTACTGAACATCTTAGGGCATATCATAAATGAATCTAGAGAACCTACAATAAACATTTCCACAAAAGGGAATTTAAATTTAATTATTTGGTATTAAAAGAAAATATTAGAAACATCAATGCCAAGGATGAGAGTAAAGGAAATTTTAAACCAAATTAGCTTCAACCATGCATCATCACAGAAAAACATAGCCCAAAGGTATACCATCTAGCTTCACTTGATGGCAATGTAGTCAAAACCCATTGAACATCATACATGTAATGAGATTTTACATATAAACATTTAACAATTCTTTAATCATATGTCTTGTACATAGCTTATTTCTCAAAAATATAAAAATAGTACAATATTTTGAAAAACACAAAATCAATCAAATAATTACTTAGAAAATAAAAAAATTACAGATTGTATGCATTCTTTATTTGATATAATAAACCCATATTTTAGAGGGACTTGAAAAACAACCATTTAGCAAGAAAATTAAAAACAAAACAAAATGAAATAAGGCCAATCTGGCCTGTTAGATACAAAAATTGAGCATAATTTGAGTAAAAAGACCTAGATCATTTTATTTGCATTATTGCTTGTCATCCCTCTAGTTTTAGTTTCCTAGCCTTCCACTATGTTTTTACTTTGTTTTACTAATGCTCTAGCCTTCTCTACCAATAATTTTCCTTTATTTATACTATAAATCATTGGGGTGATGGCAAGGATTTATTTTCCTTTTGGAGTTCCCTCTAGATTATCACCTTAACATTTGTAGTTCCCTTGTCCCTTACCTTATCTCATCAATTTTTTGTTTAAATATTTTTCATTTTTCCATGTATGATACTAGCTACCTACCTAGTTTTTATAGATTTTCATGGAGTTATGTTAGCTTCTGACTATGGCCCTCCAAAATCTAGGTCAAATCCTCATCCCTCATCCATACCTCTACCACCTCTAACTCATGGATTTCAAAGTTGGTGTTTTCCACACCTTGTTAAAACTGAAGGTTTCTATTGAATTTCTTTCTCAAACTCTTGTATAGGGGATAAGGGTCACAATCATTTATTTTTTACTTCTTCCCTCCCCGCTATGGTGGGTGGAAGGAGAGGCCTCACTTTTTTTCCCTCTATAACAATGCCATTTTCAAATATTTTCTCTCTTTTTCTTTCCACTATATGGATTTATTGACCTATCATGGGGGTTGATCATTTGGTGAGAAGGAGAATTAATCCTTGGTGGACTATATCATTTGTGTATTTTGCATGAAGGATAGGACTGTGGCTTTGAGAGAAATGAGGAGTATGGTAGACTAATCTTATGTACTTTAAAGTGGTTTAATAACAATAAGTGGTGTGAAAAAATATGGGTGAATTTTCCTTATAGAGTTAAGTAATGCATTACCTACAAGCAGATGTTTAGCCATCTCTGGAGAAGATTAGCCCCTTGGGAAGCCCTTCTTGTTCATATGGTAGACAATGTATATCTAGAAGAATGCTTACATGAGATCCTATTTCCACCATTTATCTTTGAAATCCTTTATGCCCTCACATGACATGATAGAAACATCCCCAATGATTTCCTCAAATACTTCCATAGTAACACCCCTAAAGGTCACATATTATTATTTCCAACACATCATGAAATCCCTGGCCAAAATATCATCATGCCATTCTATATTGAGCATGCACTCTGTGAGTCTACCCTTCCACAACTTACTCCAAAATTTATGGTTTTCTTGGACTTTAGTAAATGATATTGGTTTGCAGTGGTCCCTATATCCTCCCATGATGTTGTTTTCATTTCTACAATTGTATTGAGGATTGTGGTGGGCCAAGTAGCAATTCAATAATCTAATCTTTTGTTTTTTTCCTACACCATTAGAATGAACCTTTTTTAAGTGACATATTTCACCATTGAGTTCAAAATTCATGTCATTATTATAACACAAAGTGAGTTCAAGCCTTTCTATAATCATAATTAATACTTTCATGTGCATCCCCACCACAAGATTTTGAAGCTTGTAATTTTGCATCATTAGCAATCAAGGCATGGAATGTTGTGAGGTCTAATCCATGTGGTGAGGTTCAAGATAAAAATTACCATATTTTATATATTGATATGTTTACATTTCTCATATTTTATAGACACTATATATGCTAATTATCTTAGTATAGTTAATTTTATCATACTACATACTTCACTTGTTCTTGTTGAGTGTTTTTAGATTGCTTATAGGACTCAAGTCTACTACAATAATCTAAACTTGCTAATATCTACCCATTGTGGGTATATACAACAATTCATTAGTTCTTCACTTGACACATTCACCCAATTGGGGGAATCTTATAGTTAGTATCAAAAACTAGGATATATCCTTATAGAATCTACAATCTAGATTTAACATTGTTATAAATTGCTCATTATTACTCATACTCAATTTTTTCTAGCTATCACTACATTAGACTCAACATATGTACATCCTATATATTACATAGATTTTCATTACATATTCATGCATGCTTTCATTTTGATATTACCTTGTTTAGACTTGATTGCATTTCTATGCTTAATATATTCAAGTGCATTTGAATATGTCATTTCTCTTTGTCTCTATGCCACTTCTATTCATAGTATGTATATTCTAGACATTTACCCATGTCCTTGTTTGTGCTTTCTTGATTGTGTATGTAGACATTTGAACATGTCCTTCTATGTGGCTCTTAGTCAACTTGCTTGTTGATTATGTATGTGGACATTTGAACATGTCCTTATATGTTTTTTTTCTCAGATTTAGTGACATGCTCCCTTGTACCTTGTATTATAGCCCCTTGGCCTACTTTGTGTGCCTCATGTGTTTTGTATGTATGCCTTCTTATATGCATCATGTCCATGACATTTGTATTTTATTTTTACACAAATTTTTTTTATGTCATGAGGGACCTCATTCATTACCCTTCCTACTTGGGTGTTGTGATGGGCATCATGCCCCATCCCCATAGGTAGCTACTTTGTTATACTCATATTTGTTATTACATACATTGATTACATATATCTTAACAACCTCGTGTAATGATAGACATTACATAAATATTTAATTACATACTTATGTTTAGATTCTCTTACATTCTAATGTTATATATGAAAATTATATTAGATTATCATGAAATTATCATAAATGCTCCAGCTAACTCACTTTTTGTAGAGCTTTTTATTTTGAAGACAATTCTTGTACATGGTCAATAACTATCCTAAAAAGAGGGGGATTTTAGAGGGGTGTCTCATAGATACCATGATCATATATTTTACTCATATAATAGTTTTTAGCACATATGCTTAGTTACATAAAATTAGACACATGTAAACACAGTGGAAAAATAGTGACTCAAAAAGTAGTACATTGACATAGAATTTAGACTAGAAAGACATTAGTGTCCAAATGGGGACAATAGAACCACATGGTGCTATTGTCAAAGATATGGTGCTACTATCTAGTAGCCTCATTTATAAAACAAATCTAATTGGCTATAATAGTACAATAGGTATAATACAAGTTTACAAAAATCTAGTTACAAGTTTATTAGTTATACTTAGCTTTTGCTCAGATTCATCTTAGTTTACTCATATTCATACTAGTTCAGCTTAGATTCATATCAGTTGCTTAGTTTAGGGGCTCATATGTGACATGACCATGCCCATACTTATTTTAGATATATAGATACATTTTATTACAACTCAATATAGAATCAATATACTCATATACTAGATTGGGGGCATATGTGTGGCATAATGTTTCTATATACTCAGTTACACACCTATTGATTATATGGAATGATAAATTCCATTTCATTATTTGTATTATATACACTTGACATCATATTCTAAGTTATCACTAATTTCATGCCTTAATCCATATATAATGGTTGGCATTCTTGATTGCTCTAAATCCTCCTAATGTACCCGAGTGGTTGTAAAGCCAACATACACAACTAGATATATTTAGTTAGACATTTATAGTAATTTTCATTGCTCAATTTTAGATGCATCTACTACTCATGGGTGGGAAATAATGGATTCATAACCTACTTGAGTTATTGAGCCACTTACCTGATAGGGTTGGACACACTATCAGTCTAATCCAAGCTATTCACAGGTCATGATCCACCAAGTAGGGGTGGACAATGATGGATTAAAAACTAGATTGAGTTATTGAGCCACCCACATATGAGGATTAAGTAATATATAAACTTAGCCTAATCTATTTATCGATTGATCACTATATACATGCACACACATAGGTTGTCACCAGGTTCATGCATTATTTCATGTACTTAACAAGGTGTATTCCTTCCTTTTTTATTTCCCATCTCTTTACTTAGATTTAATCAGTTTTACTTTTTTACTTAGCACAGTCTTTTGATTTTCATATCTCTTAAGT
The DNA here is from genome assembly GCA_037957365.1 of Torreya grandis. Classification (NCBI taxonomy): domain Eukaryota; kingdom Viridiplantae; phylum Streptophyta; class Pinopsida; order Cupressales; family Taxaceae; genus Torreya; species Torreya grandis. The sequence goes on along the minus strand of JARHVA010003419.1, from coordinate 1,627,429 downwards.
AAAGACTGATTTATGCATGTTTCATTTTTAGAACAAGATTTGGATCATTATTCACATACATAGACCTAGCTTCACATACTCAAATTCAACTTTACTGGCTTCATTTCCTAGGTAAGTCCAAGTATTCTTCTTTTTACTTTATACTAGTCATTTCTCTTTGCTACATTTCTATCATAAATCGGGCACAAATGTAATCACTTAAAATTGGTATTTGAGTAATAAGAGTGCTAATTTAGACTACTTATCCCTATCTTATCCCTACACTTATCTTAGATCCTATTATCACACTTATCCAACCTTTGTATACTCCATGAGTGCCCTTAGTAAGCTCATACATAGTAGTAGACTATCATTTACTGATCTTATCCCTTTCTTCCCATTGTAATTCTAATTGGATAATATCAAAATAATAAGGACACTAAAACCACATGGTTTTAGTGTCCCCAAAATGGTATCTATGTTTTGTACCTTAACTTTCTTTAACAAATATATTTTAAAAATCAAAAGCCTCTTAGGGTTGGCAGAGACATCTTTTATTATCTGCATAAGCAACAAAACAGTATAAATACTTAATATTATCCCTATATTAACTATGTCAAAATTAGATTCAAAATACCTATTCAAACATGAAAAAAGTTAAGCAAAATTAAAGTTATCAATCCATATTCTACCCTAATTATACATACTACCATATACTGTATCCTTAAGCTTAGAGTTTCTATATTTCTAGTCTTAAGCACACTCAAGGCATTCAAGGCCATCATAATAATAACAAATCTTACAATTGAACCAATACTTAGGAGAGGAAAAATACATTAGGATTGATCCCTCCTCAGAGTATTGGTATGTAGGCAACTCTCTTCACAATAGGGTGTCAAGGATGTCCATCATATCCTACTAACAAACACAATTCTTAGCTCATACCTTACTTACAAGGAGGATTAGGGTTTGCATCATATATCAGTAATTATAAGAACAATACAGAGTTCTATATTAATGTACATAAGAATATACCCCAAAACATGAGACATAGGTACACCTAAAAGTTTAGGATAGTCCTACATACAAGACATTAGCGCTAATATGAAGGCACTAGAGCCATATAGCCCTACTATCTAAATGTGACACAACTATATAGGAGAGTTTATAACATAATAATTTAGTTGAAAACATTAAAACTAAATTCCATATTAATTTTTAGCACTCAGATCTTCTGTATCAAGTGTTTTTCCAAATAAGTGTTTATTTACACTATTTATTACTATTTTTAGAAAAGTCAAAGCTAGTCAAATTTGTAACAAATCAATGGATGTATTTTATGCATATTATTTACCTAATTTAGTCTACTCATACCTTTAATCAAATATAATATTTACATAATCTAAACCCTAAAATGTTAAAATACCTACACACTACCCATGCATATCATAAATCCAAGTCCTCATACAACTCCATCATGGCTTCAAATCATATGACCTCTAATTTTAAATCAATCATTACTAGAGATATCCTACATAAGGAATCCACTAAATTAGTATATTTTCCACTCTTATGTTTTAAGAAAAAATCATAGATATGAATAAACTATACCCATTTCATAAGGCATAGATTTATCTTATCATGGCTATTTATGAACAACAAAGCATCATTATCCATGTACAACATTAACTCTTTTAGTAAAAAATAATGTCACCACTTCTTGATAGCTTTCACCATTGCATATAATTATTGGTTATAGACTAATTACTTTATCTATTATTCATTCAAATTCTCACTAAAATAGGCAAAGGGCTTACCCTCCTGATTGATCATGGATCCTATGGTTATTCCACTTACATCACAATCAACCTAAAACACCTTTATAAAATATAGTAAGGATAACACTAGCTATTATGTCTCTTTTCTTCAAAAACTAAAAACTACTCTTTGTTGAATCAATCCATTGAAACTTATTCTTATCTCCCTTCATAGTCTCCATGATGGGTGGGCATAGGCCACTAAATTTTTTGAGGAATTTCCTATAGAAACTAGTTAAACCATGGCAACTCCTTGTATAAAACATGCTCTTTGGTAAAGGCTAATCAAATATCACTCTCACATTATCAAGATTGATCTTCAATCCATCTATTGAGATCACAAACCCTGAGTATATAAGCTCCTATTATATTAAGTTATACTTTTTAGATTTACCAACAAGTGTTCTTTCAAACTATCCAACACTAGCTACAAGTGATGCAAATGATCTTCTACGGAATTAGTGAAATTATAATATCATCCAAATAGATAGTTACAAACTTACTCTTGAATGGTTTCAACACTTTTTTCATAAGCCTCATGAATGTACTTGGATCATTCAATAATCCAAATGATATGACTAACCATGTGTAAAACCTATTATTCATCTTGAATGTGTTCTTCCATTCATCTCCCTCTCATATGTATATTTTATGATACCTACTCTTCAAATCAATCTTGGTGAAGTGACTTCCTCAAATCAAACAATCTACTAAGTCATCAATTTTTGGCAATGCAAACCTATACTTAGTGGTGATCTTGTTTAATGTATGTGAATCTATATAAATTCTCCATTCCCCACCTTTATTTGGTGCTAATACAACTAGAACTACACATGAGCTCAATCTCCCATATATCAAACCCTGTTTCAATAGCTCTTACACCTACTCATTTATATTTTCATTATCCATAGAATTCAACCTATAGGACTATTTTTTATGCAAACTCACTCTGGGCACTAAATCTTTATGATGACTTATACTCCTTATACGTGGTAGTCTATCCATAAATTCACTATTCACAATATCAAATGGTCCTTCAACATATTCTAAATTTTAATGGGTATTCCATTCACTGTACTGGCTATCACAACCTATACCAGTTTTGAAATCACTAAAAAACACACCTCTTCCTCCTTGTTCACCTTCAAAAAATATTTTATGGATACCATCATGGCCTTTGAAATGTTGTCCACCTCATTTCCCCTATCCTTTAATGGACTCAATGTGAATTTATTACCATTTTTTGTGATAGTATATGTGTTTAGTCATCCATCATGTATGACTATCATATATTAATTCCATGACCTTCCTAATAGCACATGACACATGTTCATGGGCATGATATCACACAAAAACTCATCCTTATACAAACCAATTAAAAATTTCACCACACACTATTCATTCACAAGAACCTAATGCCCCTTAAGCAGCCAAGAAACTTTGTCTGGTGTAACATGTTCTAAACATATCCATCAGATTTTTTATACTATTTCTTGAGATATGAAATTATTAGTACTACCACTATCAATTACAACTTTACAACACTTACCTTCATATTTACAAACAATCCTAAACAAATTCTTCTATATTTCTTGTTTGTTCACTTCTCTGGATGGTTTCAACAACACTCTTTTCACTAACAAATCCTCTCATTATTCTAGATCTTTCATATGAATTGGGGTCCCAACTCTCTCTTCATCTCCAAAAGTTAGAGTTGTCCCTTCATCTCTCTTACCATTATTTACATGGTTTTCTAGATAATGTTCCCATTTATGACCAACATACTTATTACATCCAAAACATTTACCATTTTAAATTATGCCTCCACCTCATCCATATGAACCTCTTCCTATTTAAGAGTATCCTCATCTCTTGATATAATTATGATTTTGTGAACTACTCATTTCTCCACCATTGTTTTTACCTCTTCCACCATTGTTATATCCTCATCCTCATAAAGAACATCATCTACTTATATATTTTAATTGTTGCCTCCTTGTCATCTTTTCATCTACCTCAAATACACTTTTATAGTCTTATTCTATGGTATGTAGGTTCAACAAACTAATTTTTCTTAAATAAAAACATAAAGTCCATTCAAATACCTCACCACTTTTTGGGGATCATCTTTATCATGTCCAACTCAAATTGTGAGTCTATAGAATTATTTTGTATAGTGTTTGACACTTGTGTTCTTTTGCCTCAATTTTTTCAATTTTCATAATAGATTCAATTTGTATTCTGTGGGGAAAAGAATTTCCTACAATTTCTCTTCTAATCTCTCCCATGACCTAATTTTCTGCTTATTCCTTAATTATCTTTTTACCTACATATTATCCCACCATAATGAGTTGTAGTCTTTTAGATTTTTGCACATGAATTTAAATTTATTATGATCCTCCATATAATCATAATCAAATTAATTCCCCATCTCTCTTATCCAATCTAGGATCTATTTGAGATTCAAGATACCATTGTATCATGGTGTATCAGTTTTTGACTTGATTCTAATTCTTACTATAAAACTAAGAAATATCATATTATATTTATTTTGAATATCCTTTATTATAATTTATTTAACTTAATATTAATCCTAGATCATGTAATCACCATTAACACCTATCTATTGGGCCAAATATATTTCATCCAACCTTACATGCATACCTCTCATCATCTCTACCAAATCAGCCACATGAGGTCCTCTCACTCTTTCCACTCTTCAAACAACATTTCTAATGTGTGATATTCATCCAATGATGCAAATATCTCTTTAAAAAATTTATAATAGACTTTTGTCTTATTCTTATCAATGCATACTCTATCCCAGTGATGAAAAAAATCTATGATACCAAATTATGTACACACAGTATGGGTTTCCACCTAAGGACAATTGTTTTGACCAAGTTACATAGATTGGGAAAACACACTCACATAATGAGAACTAGAATAGAGAACAAACTAGTATATTAAACACATAAATCCATTATTTATATCCATCATTAAGTAATTATGAGGTTTACATCAAGTTTTAATGATAAAATATGAATAAAAAATTTAGCATCATAATTCTTCACAAAGTAAAATTGAAGAGAAAAATAAAATGTATTACCAAAATCACTATCTTTAGACCATAATGAGGAACCCCAAATATAAATCCATTTTTTAATAAGTAACTGGAATGGTTTGACCTCTTAGTTTATTCCAATGTATTTTCATCTTCTTATACCTTTTGAATCAAGAAAGAGTGCAAAAAAGAGCAAGTCTTGTGTTTTGTCTTCACTAAAGACCTAATTATATTCTAATGGTGTGAAAGAAAACAAATGAATCCCTTTAGCAATTTAGAGACCTAATCAATATTTTTGAAGAAAATAAAATAGTCTACAATAATAAAAGATTTGATCAAACTTTATGGTAAATGAAAACTATTTGAAAACACTCATGATTCAGTTGGGTTTCATTTTCCTACTTAACACTAAGAACACTTGTTTGAAACACTCAAGGAGACCCACCACCTATTCATTATTTGCATACCTAAAAACCACTATAAAGACATGAGGCCCCAAGCACCATTATAATCAATATTTTGGTCTCTTATACAATTACAAACACAAAATATTTTATCCATGTTCTAATCAAGAGGTGAACCCCAATTACCATTATATGTGTCATTTAAAAAATGTTATGACCTATTTAATAAATAACCTCCAAATATAATTGAAGAAGAGCTTGTCAAGTTTGTGACCTATTCAATATTTTAGTATTGATAGGAATTACAATATTATTTTGAATGATAACAAATTCTAATTAGATTATAAATCTCGATTAACACTATGTGAGAAACTCATACTTGCCAAAGACCATCTCTAATCCTATGCAAGCTTTTGAATCTAGATAACAAAGGATTTTCCAAGTTAATGTCTATATAAAATATTTTTAAACTAACACTTTATTACAACTACCAAATTCCTTCATTCATTGCCAAGAATTATTTGGGATATTAAAACCCAAATATCATTGTCAAAATATTTGATGATTTCACAAACCTGATCAAGGTATTTAAACTTGATCATATGTATCACAAGACCTAATTAGTGAATACACACCTTATTATAAAATGAATACTCTCCAAGGCAAATCATGCCTTATTTGGACTTCCAACATCTGATTATAACCACATTTTGAACGATTACCACACATGACCTAATTAAGATCTATAAAAGTTTGATTATGTCTATAAAATATAAATAAAAATCAAATCTATAAGGTAATTCATTTAAATCTAAAGTTAAGAATCAAAAACATGAGTGAGTCATTAGGAGGATGGAAAACATAGAAAATCCTTAATCCCATTGAGGCATATGATCAATAGGGTAGATAAAGACATGGATATAGAGATAACACATCTAATGCTAAGTCCTTTCAAAATAATTCTTAGTATATCATGTTTTTTCCACTTAATCCATGAGCAAATGATACCATAAACCATGTTTTTAAACTCTTAATTTTTTACCTTGATCTTATCAATGATACATCCTCTACAAATCTACCTACGTTTAATGAGTTTGCTAAAAATGAGGCTCTCTTAGAATTACTAGGTGCATGTGAGGATCCACCTTCCTTATATCATAAGAATAGGGTTCCTCATTTCAAAAGTTCATAGGCATACTTTGGTGAGCATTCAAATGAATTATATGATATGTTACCTAACACAGATGATATTATCCCTACAACACCATACACTATAGATCAATCTATGTTATTTAATGAATAAATAATCAAATTCAATTATGGTACATATATCAATCCTCATATCATACTATTGGTTTCTTCCTTGCATAAATCATAAGATATAGATATTCATCATATTTTAAAATATTTTCTTGAAGTATTTCCTTGGGCTTATTCTGATATGCCTAGCATTGATCCCTCAATCATAACACATAGAATTACATATATCCTAATGTCAAGCCAGTTAAATAAAAGATTTAGAAAATGCACCTCAAATTTGATCTTTAGTTAAAGATGAGATTCAATGGTTATTGGATGTATGTTTCATTCAACTATTTCTGCATCCACAATGGGTTGCTAATATTATTCCTATTATAAATCCTAATGGCCAAATCTGATGTTGTTGTGATTATAGATACCTAAACAAAGCATGTCCTAAGGATGAATTTCATTTACCCAACATCGATATGATATTCAAATCCATATCAAGCTATGAGATACTCTCCTTTATGGATGGTTTTATTGATTAAAATTAAATTAAGATAGTTGAATAAGACCAAGAAAAGACTTGTTTCACCACAATATGGGGAACTTTTTACTATATAGTCATTCCATTTAGATTTAAAAATGTAGGTGTAACATACAAAAGAACAATGACACATATTCCATGATCTCATGCATAATACACTCAAATATTAAATCTATTATTTTCTTACAAAATCAAAAGAGTGACAACATCATTCAATAGATTCATGATAAATTTTTGAGACTTAGAAAATACAATGTGCGACTCAATACCAAAAAATGTGTATTTGGGGTTTCATCAAGTAAAATTTTATGATTCATAATATCCTAATATGGCATTGAGGTTGACCCCAGTAAATTCAAATCAATCATGGGTATGACTCCTCCTACCAAGTTAAATCAACTTCACTCCCTCCAAGTCAAAATTTAGGTGATACATCACTTTGTGGCACAACTCATAGATAAGCACCAATTAATCACTAGACTAATTAAACAGTATGTAAAGTTTGAATGGGACATCACATGTTAAGAAATATTTGACACACTTAAATAATAATTACTAAACCTGCATATCTTTGTCCCACCAATACCTAACACACCACTTCTAATTTACCTTTCAGCAACAGATCATGCACTTTGTGCTTTCCTAGCATAATATGATGATCAACATAAATATAGGGCCATTTATTAAATATATCATACACTTATTGAAAATGAGATAAATTATCCAATAATAGAAAAAATTCTTAGAACTTGTATTTACTACTTAGAAGCTCTGACACTATACGATTAACACTGAGACATAGATCATTACAAAAGTTGATCTTTTAAAGTTCCTCATGTCAAAACTGCATACCTTGGGATGTATTGAAAAATGGGTTATGTTACTCATAGATTTTGACCTCAAGATAATTTTAAAAAAATTAATAAAGGGCAATATTATTCATACTAAATAGAAATATCCCCATTATTGGATACAAATCCTATTAATGATGATTTTAGAGATGACTTTACAATATATAATACCACTTTAGATACATGGATAATGTTATTTGATGGTACTAGATGTGCATCTAGTGTTGGGACCAGAAATATTTTCATCAGTACACTTGGGCACATAGTACCTCTAACTTACTAAATTAATTTTTCATGTACCAAAAAAATTTTAGAATAATAATCTCTTATCCAAGGCCTTTAAGAAGCTTAGGCTCTCCAAATCAAATTAATAACAATTTATGAGGACTCGTAATTTATTGTCAAACTAGTTACGGATGTCTACCAAACCAAAGAAGAACAACTCATTACTTATAATAACATGGTTCAATGTCTATAAGCTCAATTTGATAATATCTCTATTGAAAACATCCCACATAAAGTTAACCATCATGCCAATGTAATGGCCAGTCCTGCATCATTGATCCCCACTAACATATATGAAGACCAAGATATTTTCACTATCAAATGGTTACAATCTTTTTTAGTTTCACCTTTGGAACTTATCACTCTAAAAATTATAGTTACCATTCATAGCATGACACCATCTGAATGGTTCTCTGAAATATATATATTTTGAATAAATATATTACACCTAATAATTTCAAAAGAAATGAAAAGTGTAAACTACAAATAAACTCCCTCTAATATGTCATTATCGATGGGTATTTATTCAAAATATATTTTAAAATACACTTACTTATATGTTTAATAGATGATGAAGCTAAGTTGGCTATCACACATGTACATGATAATGAATGTGGTGGTGATTTTAGTGATAAAGTAATGTCACACAAGCTACTTAGATAAGGTTAATATTGGCTAACCATGGAAGAATAATGCCAAGAATGTGCCAAGTTATGTAAAAAATGTCAATGACATAGAAATATAAACTATGTACCTTTGCATCAACTACAAACTATCTTATCCTCTTGGCCATTCATGTTATGGGGTTTTGATCTCATTAGTAAGAGAAACCTATAATTTGTAGGGGGTCACAAATTCATTATCACAACTTAGAGTGTTTTATAAAATGGGTAGAATACATCCCATTAAAATACACAAAGGGAAAAAATATATGCCATTTTCTAATGACCAATATTATTTCTCATTTTGGCCTCCCAATGGCCATAATAATAGAAAATGGAACCTCTTTCAAGAATAAAACATTGAAGTAATTTTGTGCCAAATACAAAATCTAACACACATTCTCTACTCCATACTACCCATAGGGAAATGGTCAAGTAAAGGAAAAAAATAAGATAATCAAAAGTATTCTTATCAAAATAGTTACCAAATTTGGTGATGACTGACACAATCAACTCGTCTATGTACTATGGACTAACTACACTAGTATACACACACTAATATGAGCTACTCTTTATTGACTTCTATAAGGCAAAAAATTAGTTATTCCACTAAAGTTAAAAATCCCCTCCTTACAAGTCTCCTTAAAAGGGATAATCACAGATGATCAATACAAAGAAATATGTCTCCATGAATTAAAATAGTTGGATCACACATGCATTTAGGTTATTGAACATCTTAGGGCATATCAAAAATGAATCTAGAGAACCTACAATAAACATGTCCACAATAGGGAATTTAAAGTTAATGATTTTGTACTAAAATAAAATCTTAGAAACATCAATGCCAAGGAGGAGAATAAAGGAAATTTTAAACCAAATTAGCTTGGACCATGCATCATCATAGAAAAACATAGCCCAAAGGTATACCATCTAGCTTCACTTGATGGCAAGGTAGTCAAAAATCCATTGAACATCATGCATCTAATGAGATTTTACATATAAACATTTAACAATTCTTTAATCATATGTCTTGTACATAGCTTATTTCTAGAAAATATAAAAACAATACAATATTTTGAAAAACACAAAAACATTCAAATATTTACTTAAAAAACATAAAAATAATAGATTGTATGCATTTTTATTTGATATGATAAACCCATATTTTATAGGGACCTAAAAAACCACCATTTAGCAATAACATTAAAAACAAAATAAAATGAAATAAGGACAATCTGAGCTATTAGACAAACTAAGTTAGCATATTTTTAGCAAAAAGACCTATATCAAACCAAAAAAACACAAGCACCTCTTATATTTCCTTATAATGACTCTCCTTCATACTTACACTTATCATCTTCTTTGCACTATTTCTTGTCATCCCTCTAGTTTTAGTTTCCTAGACTTCCACTATGTTTTTACTTTGTTTTATCGAGGCTCTAGCCTTCTCTGCCAACAGTTTTCCTTTATTTATACTAAAACTCCTTGGGGTGATGGAAAGGATTTATTTTCCATTTGGAGTTCCCTCTAGCTTATCACCTTAACATTTGTAGTTCCCCTGTCCCTTCCCTTATCTCATAAATTTCTTGTTTAAATATTTTTCATTGTTCCTTGTATGGTACTAGCTACCTACCTAGTTTATATATATTTTCATGGATTTATGTTATCTTATAACTTTAGACCTATAAAATTTGGGTCAAATCCTCAACCCTCATCCATACCTCTACCACCTTTAACTCATGGATTTCAATATTAGGGTTTTCCATACCCTATTAGAACTGAAGGCTTCTATTGAATTTCTTGCTCAAACTCTTCTACAGGGGATAAGGGTCATAATATTTTATTTTTTACTTCTTCCCTCCCTCTTATGGTGGGTGGAAGGAGAGGCCTCAATTTTTTTTCCCTCTATAAAAATGCCATTTTAAAATATTTTATCTCTTTTTCTTTCCACTATATGGATTTCTTGACCTATCATGGGGGTTGCTCATTTGGTGAGAAGGAGAATTAATCCTTGGTGGACTATATCATTTTTGCATTTTTCTTGGAAGGATAGGACTATGTCTTTGAGAAAAATGAGGAGATAGTATGGTAGTTGAATCTTATGTACTTTAAAGTGGTTCAATAGAAATAAGTCATGTGAAAAAATATGGGTGAATTTGCCTTCAAGAGTTAAGTAATGCATTACCTACAAGAAAATGTTCAACCATCTCTACAAAAGGTTAGCTCCTTCAGAAGCCCTTCTTGTTCATATGGTAGACAATGTGTATCTAAAATAATGCCTACATGAAATCCTATTTCCACCATTTATCTATGAAATCCTTTATGTTCTCGCATGACATGCTAGAAACATCCCCAATGATTTCCTCAAAGACTTTCATAGTAACACCCCTAAAGGTCAAATACTATTGTTTCCAACACATCATGAAATCCATAGCCAAAATCTCATCATGCCCTTCTATACTGAGCATGAACTCCATGAGTCTACCCTTCCACAACTTCCTCCAAACTTTATGGTTATCTTGAACTTTAGTGGACGATATTGGTTTGCAGTGGTTCCTATATCCTCCCATGATGTTTTTTTAATTTATGCAATTGTATTGAGGGTTGTAGTGGGCCAAGTAGCAATTCAATATTCTAATCTTTTGTTTTTTCCACAACCATTGGAATGAAACTTTTTGAAGTGGCATATTTCAACATTGAGTTCATAATTCATGTCATTATTATGACACAAAGTGAGTTTAAGACTTTTTATAATCATAATTAATACTCTCATGTGTATCCCCACCATAAGATTTTGAAGCTTATAATTTTGCATCATTAGTAATCAAGGGGTGGAATGTTGTGGGGTCTAATCCATGTGGCGAGGTTCAAGCTAGAAAAGCCCATATTTTTTATATTGAAATGTTTATATTTCTCATATTTTCTAGATACTATATATGCTAAATAGCTTAGTATAGTTAATTTTATCATATTTTGTAGATTACTTATAGGACTCAAGTCTACTACACTAATCTAAACTTACTAATATCTACCCATTGGAGGTATATACAATGATTCATTAGTTCTTCACTTGACACAATCATCCACTTGGGGGAATATTATACATAGTATCGATCACTAGGATATATCCTTATATAATCTACATTCTAGATTTAACATTGTTATATATTGATCATTACTACTCATACTAAGGTTTTTCTAGTTATCACTACATTAGACTTAGCATATGTACATCCTAAATATTACATAAATTTTAATTACATATTCATGCATGCTTTCATTTCCATATTACCTTATTTATACTTTATTGAATTTCTATGATTAATATATTCAAGTGCATTTGAATATGTCATTTCCCTTTGGCTCTATGTAACTTCTATTCATAGTATGTATATTCTAGACATTTGCCCATGTCCTTCTATGTGCTTTCTTGATTGTGTATGAAGACATTTGAACATGTCCTTCTATATTTGAACATGTCTTGTTTTCTTAGATTTAGTGACATGTTCCCATGTACCTTGTATTGTATCCCCTTGGCCTACTTTGTGTGCCTCATGTATTTTGTATGTATGTCTTCTTATATGCATCATGTCCATGAAACTTGTATTTTATTGTTACACAAAAAAATTTCAATTCCATAAGGCACCTCATGCATTACCCTTCCTACTTGGGTGTCATGATGGACATCATACCCCATCCCCCTAGGTAGCTACTTTATTCTACTCAGATTTTTTTCTACATACATTGATTACATATGTCTTAACACCCTAGTATAATGATAGACATTACATATATCTTGAATTACATACTTATGTTTAAAATCTAGTACATTCCAATGTTATATATGCACATTATATTATATTATCATGTAATTATCATAAATGTTTTAGCTAACACACTTTTTATAGATTTTTTTATTCTGAGGACAATTCTTGTACATGTTCAATAACTACCCTAAAAAGAGGGGGATTTTAGAGGGGTTTGTCATAGAGAACATGATCATATATTGCACTCATATAAACTTTTTTAACACATAGGCTTATTTACATAAAATTAGACACATGTAAACACAATGGAAAAATAGTGACTCAAAAAGTAGTACATTGACATAAAATTCAGACCAGAAAGACATTAGTGCCCAAATGGGGATAATAGAACCACATGATAATACTTTATAGGATATGGTGATACTATCCAATAGCCTCATTTTTAAAATAAATTTAATTGGTTATAATACAATAGGTATAATATAGGTTTACACAAATCTAGTTACAATTTTATCAGTTATGCTTAGCTTTTTCTCAGATTCATATTTGTTGACTCATATTCATACTAGTTCATCTTAGATTCATATTGGTTGATTAGATTAGGGGCTTATATGCAACATGACCATGCCCATACTTAGTTTATATATATAGATACATTTTATTATAACTCAGTCGAGAATCAATATACTCATATACTAGATTGGGGGCATATGTGTGGCACAATGTTTCTATATACTCAGTTACACACCTATTGATCTGATGGAATGATAGATTCCATTTCATTATCTACATTATATACAATTTACATAATATTCTAGGTTATCACTAATTTCATGATTTAATCCATATATAATGGTTGGCATTCTTGATTTGTACAAATCCTCCTATTGTACTCGAGTGGTTGTAAAGCCAACATACATAACTATATATATTTAGTTAGACATTTATTTCAATTTTAGATGCATCAACTACTCATGGGTGAGAAATAATTGAGTCATAACCTACTTAAGTTATTGATCCACTCACATGATAGGGTTCGACACACTATCAGTATAATCCAAGCTATTCACAGGTCATGATCCACTAAGTAGGGGTGGACAATGATGGATTAAAAACCAGATTGAGTTATTGAGCCACCCACATATGAGGATTAAGTAATAAATAAACTCAATATAATCTATTTATCTATTGATCACTACACACACACACACACACACACACACACACACACACACACACACACACACACACACACACACACACACACACACACACACACACACACACACACACACACACACACACAGGTTGTCACTAGGTTCATGCATTGTTTCATGCACCTAACAAGGTGTATTCATTCCTTACTTATTTCCCATCTCTTTACTCAGTTTTAATCAATTTTACTTTTTTACTCAACATAGTCTTTTGATTTTGATATCTCTTAATTAAGGACCAATTTATGCATGTTTCATTTTTAGGACATGCTTTGGATCATTCTTCACATACATAGACCCAGCTTCACATACTCATATTCAACTTTAGTTGCTTCACTTCCTAGGTAAGTCCTTGTATGCTTATTTTTCCTATATACTAGTAATTTCACTTTGCTACATTTATAACATAAATGGGGTATAAATTTAACCACTTAAAATTGGTATTTGAGTGATAAGAGTGCTAATTGAGACTACTTATCCCTATACCTATCTTAGATACTATTATCACACTTATCCAACCTTTGTATACTCTACAAGTGCCCTAGTAAGCTCATACATAGTCATAGACTATCATTTACTGATCTTATCCCTTCCTGCCCATTGCAATTCCAATTGGATAGTATCACCATAATAAGGACACTAAAACCACATGGTGATAGTGTCCCCAAAATGGTATCTATGTCTTGTACCTTAACTTTCTTGAATGAATATATTTTCAAAATCAAAAGCCTCTTAGGGTCAACATAGACATCTTTTATTATCTGCACAAGCAACAAAACACTATAAATACTTGAATTTTATCCCTATATCCACTATATTGATATTATATTCAAAATACCTATTCAAACATGAAAAAATTTGAGCAAAATTAAAGTTATCAATCCCTATTCTACCCTAATTCTTCATACTACCATATATTGTAGCCCTAAGCTTAGAGTTTCTATATTTCTAGTCTCAAGTACACTCAAGGGATTCAAGGCCACTATAATACTAACATCACTTTCAATTAAACCAACACTTAGGTAGGGAGAACTACATTAGGTTTGATCCCTCCTTAGAGTATTGGTATGTAGGAAACTCTTTTCGCAATAGGGTGTTAAGGATGTCCAGTCTATCCTACTAACAAACACAATTTTTAGCTCATACCTTACTTAAAAGGAGGATTAGGGTTTGTATCATATATAAATCATTATAGGCACAATATAGAGTTATAGATTAATGTGCACAATAATAGACCCCAAAAAATGAGACATGGGTGCACCCAAAAGTTTAGGATATACCTACATAGAGGACATTAGTGCTATTATCAGGACACTATAGCCACATGGTGCTACTATCTAAATGTAGCACTACTATCCAAGAGAGGTTATAACACAATAATTTAGTTAAAAAAATTCAAACCAAATTCCATCTTAGTTTCTAGCACTCAGATAATTTGTATCTAGTGTTTTTCTAGAAAAGTCTTTATTTACACTATTTATTACTATTTTTAGAAACCTCAAATCTTTTCAAATTTGTAACAAATCAATGGATGTATTTTATGCATATTATTTACCTATTTTAGTCTACTCATAACTTTAATAAAATATAATATTTACATAAACTAAACCCTAAAATGGTAAAACACCTACACAATACCCATGCATATCATAAATCTAAGTCCTCATACAACTCCATCATGGATTCAAATCATATAACCTCTAATTTTAAAATCATTCACTACTAAAGATATCCTACTTAAGGAATCCACTACATTAGTATATTTTCCACTCTTATGATTTAAGATAAAACAATAGATCTGAATAAACTATACCCACTTATATGTCATAGATTTATCTTATCATGGCTGTTTATGAACTATGAAGCATGATTATCCATGTACAACATTAACTCTTTTAGCAAAAAATAATGGCACCACTTATTGAGAGCTTGCACCATTGTATATAATTATTGGTCATAGACTGATTACTTTATCTTTTATTCATTTAAATTTTCACTAAAATAGGCAAAGGGCTTACCCTCTTGATTGATCATGGATCCTATGGTTATTCCACTTACATCACAATCAAACTAAAACACCTTTATAAAATATAGTAAGGATAACACTAGCTATTATTTCTCTCTTTTCTTCAAAAACTAAATTCTACTCTTTGTTGCATTAGTCCATTGAAACTTATTCTTATCCCCTTTCACAGTCTCCATGATGGGTGGGCATAGGCCACTAATTTTTTTGATGAATTTCCTATAGAAACTAGTTGAACCATGGAAATTCCTTGCATCAAACATGCTCTTTGGCATAGGAAAATCAAATATCACTGTCACATTTTCAACATCCATCTTCAATTCCTCTCTTGAGATCACAAACCCTAATTATATAAGCTCCTATTGTATGAAGTTGTACTTTTTTAGATTTACCAACAAGTATTCTTTCAAATTATCCAACACTAGCTTCAAGTGATATAAATGATCTTCTTTGGAATGAGTGAAATTATAATATCATCCAAATAGATAGTTACAAACTTACTCTTGAATGGTTTCAACACTTTGTTCATGAGCCTCATGAATGTACTTGGATCATTCAACAATCTAAATGGTATGACCAACCATGTGTACAACCTATTATTCATCTTGAATGTGTTCTTCCATTCATCTCCCTCTTGTATGTAGATTTTATGATACCTACTCTTCAAATAAATCTTGGTGAAGTGACTTCCTCAAATCAAACAATCTATTAAGTCATAAATTTTTGGCAATGCAAACCTATACTTAGTGGTGATCTTGTTTAATGTATGTGAATCTATATAAATTCTCCATTCCCCACCTTTCTTTGGTGCTAATACAACTATAACTACACATGAGCTCAATTTCCCATATATCAAACCCTTTTTCAATAGCTTCTACACCTACTTATTTATGTTTTCATTATCCATGGAAGTCAACCTATAGGATTATTTTTATGTAAACTCACTCTAGGCACTAAATATTTATGATGACTTATACTCCTTATAGGTGGTAGTCCATCCATAAATTCACTAGTCATAATATCAAATGGTCCTTCAACATATTCTAAATTTTAATGGGTATTCCATTCACCGTAGTGGCTATCACAACCTATACCAGTTTTGAAATCACTATAAAACACACCTCTTCCTCCTTGTACATCTTCAAAAAATATTTTATGGATACCATCATAGCCTTTAAACTGTTGTCCACCTCATTTCCCCTATCCTTCAATGGACTCAATGTGAATTTATTACCATTTTTTGTGATAGTATATGTGCTTATTCATCCATCATGCATGACTATCCTTTAAAAATTCCATGACCTTCCTAATAGCATATGACACATGTCTATGGGCATGATATCACATAAAAACTCATCCTTATACAAACTAATTGAAAATTTCACCACACACTATTTATTCACAAGCACCTGATGTCCCTTAAGCAGCCAAGAAACTTTGTATGGTGTAACATGTTCTAAACATATCCATTAGATTTTTTATACTATTTCTTTAGATATGAAATTATTAATACTACCACTATAAATTCCAACTTTACAACACTTACCTCCATATTTACAAACAATCCTGAACAAATTCTTGTATTTTTCTAGTTTGTTCACTTCTTTAGATGGTTTCAACAACACTCTTTTCATTAATAGTTACAGTCATTATTCTAGATCTTTCATATGAATTGGGGACCCAACTCTCTCTTCATCTCCAAAAGCTAGAGTTATCCCTTCATCTCTCTTACCATTATTTGGAGGTTTTTCTAGATAATCTTCCCATTTATGACCAACATACTTATTACATCCAAAACATTTACCATTTTAACTTATGCCTCTACCTCATCCATATGAACCTCTCCCTACTGAAGAGTATCCTCCTCTTGTGACATAATTATGATTGTGTGAACTGCTCTCTTCTCCACCATTATTTTTACCTCTTCCACCATTATTCAATCCTCATCCTCATAAAGAACATCCTCTAATTCTATATTTTGCTTGTTGACTCCTTGTCATCTTTTCATCTGCCTTAAATACATTTTTATAGGCTTCTTCTACGGTATGTAGGTTCAACAAACTAATTTTGTCTTGAATAACAACATACAGTCCATTCAAATACCTCACCACTTTTTGGGGCTCATCTTCATCATGTCTAGCTTAGATTGTGAGTCTATAGAATTATTTTGTATAGTGTTTGACACTTGTGTCCTTTTGCCTCATATTTTTCAATTTTTATAATAGATTTAATTTGTATTCTTTGGGAAAAAAATTCCTATAATTTCTCTACCATTCTCTCCCATGACCTAATTTTTTACTTGTTCCTTCATTATCTTTTTGCCTACATATTATCCCACCATAATTAGGTGTGGCCTTTAAGATTTGTGCACATGAATTTAAATTTATTATACTCCTCCATATAATCATAATCAAATTAATTCCCCATCTCTCTTATCCAATCTAGGATCTATTTGAGATTCAAGATACCATTGTATCATGGTGTATCAATTTTTTGTTTGCTTCTAATTCTTACTATAAAAATAAGAAATCTCATATTATATTTATTTTTAATATCCTTCAACAAGAGTTATTTAAATTAATCTTAATCCTCAATCATGTTATCACCATTAACACCTATCTATTGAGCCAACTATATTTCATCCAACCTTACATGCATACCTCTCATCATCTCTACCAAATCAGCCACATGAGGTCCTCTTGCTCTTTTCACTCTTTAAGCAACATTTCTAATGTGTGAAATTTATCCAACGATGAAAATATCTATAAAAAGAATTTATAATAGATTCTAATTGAGTCTTATCAATGCATACTCTAACCCAGTGATGAAAAAAAGCTATGATACCAAGTTATGTACACATCATCTGGGTTTCCACTTAAGGATAATTATTTTGACCAAGTTGCATGGATTGGGAAAACACACTCACATAATGATAACTAGAATAGAGAATAAACCACTATATTAAACACATGAATCCATCACTTATATCCATCATGAATTAAATATGAACTTTACATCAAGTTTTAATGACAAAATATGAATAAAAAATTTAGCATCATAATGCTTCACTGGGTACAATTGAAGAAAAAAATAAAATGTATTACCAAAATCACTGTCTTTGTACCATAATGAGGAATCCCAAATAAGAATCCATTTTTTCATAAATAACTAGAATGGTTTGACCTCATATTTTATTCCAATGTACTTTCATCTTCTTATGCCTTTTGAATTAAGAAAGAGTACAAAAAAGAGTAAGTCTTGTGTTTTGTCTTCACTAAAGACCTAATCATATTCAAAAGGTGTGAAAGAAAACAAATGAATTCCTTTATCCATTTAGAGACCTACTCAAGATTTTGGAAGAAAATAAAATAGTCTACAATAATAAGAGACTTGATCAAAATTTGCGTTAAATGAAAACTATTTAAAAACACCCATGACTCAGTTGCATTTCATTTTCCTACTTAACACCAAGAACACTTGTTTGAAACACTCAAGGAGACCCACCACCTATTCATTATTTGCATACCTAAAAACCACTATAAAGACATGAAGCCCAAAACACCATTATAATCAATATTTTGGTCTCTTATACAATTACAAACAAAAAATATTTTACCCATGTTCTAATCAAGAGGTGAACCGCAATCACCATTATATGTGTCATTTAAAAAATGTTATGACCTATTCGATAAATAACCTCCAAATATAATTAAAGAAGATTCTATCAATTTTGTGACCTATTAAATATTTCAATATTGATAGGAATTACAAGATTATTTTTAATGATAACCCATTCTAATTAGATTATAAATCTTGATTAACACTATGTGAGAAACTCATACTCGCCAAAGACCATCTCTAAGAATATGCTAGATTTTTAATCTAGATAACAAAGGTTTTTCCAAGTTAATGTGTATATGAACTATTTTTAAACTAAAACTTTATTACAACTTCCAAATTCCTTCATTCATTGCTAATACCTATTTAGGATATTAAAACCCAAATATCACTGTCAAAACATTTGATGATTTCACAAACTTGATCAAGGTTTTTAAACTCGATCATATGGATCACAAGACCTAATTAGTGAATACACACCTTATTATAAAAGGAAGACTCTCCAAAATAAATCATTCCTTGTTTGGACTTCTAACATCTGATTACAACTACATTTTGAACCATTACCACATATGATCTAATTAGGATCTATAAAAGTTTGATTAAGTCTAAAAGTCTACCAACATTTGCCAAAATGAACTTTGTCATTAAAATATAAATAAAAATCAACTCTATAAGGTAATTCATTTAAATCTAAAGTTATGAATCAAAAACATGAGTGATTCATTAGGAGGATGGACAACATATAAAATGAGGAAACCATTAAGAACAAAATACACATAAAACCCACAACAAGCAAACAACAACAAGAAAAAAACACTATTTTTTATGATATAACATAACCTGTCAAGCATGGATTATCCTAAATAATTGGATAAATTAATTTAGGCACAATATACATGGGTTAGAATGGTTCATATTATTTGCATGCTACATATTTTTGATAGGTATTTTACATATTTCTTACATATTATACACATTGATATAAATTTTAGGGGAATATGGCATGTAAATCCACTCAATTAGGTAAAGACAATAACTATACATTACCATATATCAGTAGCATTATACATATTCATAGGTGTATTCAATGCATATACACATATAAAATATAGATTTAAAAATTTAGAATGAGTTAGAAATTATATATGAGACATATATTGGCATATTTGTATAAATTATAAGGGAATATGCCTGCATGTGCACTCACTTTACATAGACTTGATTATATATTATTACACACTTGGTTACATATGCATAGGTATATGTAAAACAAATACATGAACATGAATTAAAAATTTCTCATATAGTTATAGTTGAGCATGTACATTTGTGGAGTTTTATATCATTTAACACATATTTAGGGGGCATGATACTCATTCATGCACATATATACCTTTTTAAAAATTCACAAGGAATGATACTAGTACATGATCATATGCACTACAATAAAATCTACATATTAAATGGAAAATGATTTTTATTTCACTTCAAATCTATTTGCATTGTAGTCATGGTGGGGGCATGGACATTATTCATTTTATTTCAATCATGTGAGTAGAATCTAGATCCTAAGAAATAATATGCTTCAATATATTGTGAGTAATGTACATTATAGTCTAGAGACACTCAATGATCTCAAAATTACTTCGAATGAATCCATTATGGGTTATAAACTTCCATCATTAGGTACAAGATTAGAGATAGATTAGTTCTTGAATTATTATGATTATAGTTTAGTGACACACAATGACCTACTACTCTCCCATTACCACTTAAATTATTTTTCATTTCCCTAGATAGGAAATGAGCATAACTAAAAACATCCCTTCTCCTCTTGGTTGGGTTAGCTAGTGGCCCACGATATCTCCAATCTTCATAACATGAAAATTATCCATACGTGGTATAATACTGCATGCATACAAATTTTACTAATAAGTGTCCTTAACAATTATAATTTCATGCTTAAGACAAAGCGTGTCATACCCACTTAGGTATATTTTTATCCTTTACTATACAAATTTAATTACTATAATAAGGTGGGGGGATTTTTCATATAAATTTGGTACAATCTTATTTTTAATACGTTTTCATACATATTTTCACATATAAACTATTAATGGCAAATGAAGTATCTATTGGCACATTTGTTTGGGTTTTTCCTCATTATTTAATAAATTTATGTGCTCACTTATTCACAATTTTTCATACTTCAAATTTTTCACATGCATCCTAAATTTGATTATTTAATATTTTTATGTGCTTTCTAGACAAGTCCATAGATTATGTATAGATTCGATCCTGCACGATGTGTCCATGAAATGTAAACTTGTCCAGGCATAACTTATATAGTTATTTTTAGTCATGTTTTATTTAGGTTATAATTTTTTCTTGTTTGAGTCATGATGGTTAGATTATTTGTGCCAATAGGTCTATTAATTCAAAATCAAAATCTCTATAAATATAAAGCTACTATAGGACATTTAGAATGACAATCCAAATGGTTAAGATCTAGAAAATATTGAACATTTCATTTAAAAATTTGGTGAAGCTAACTCTAAAATTTATAAAAGATAAACCTATATTTTCATTCTTGTGCCAAAGTTAAAGTAGGAGAATTAAAATCTAGGCTTGCAATCATAATTTCACACATACACATTATTGAGAAAAATAAATTTAAGTTTGAACCATATTCTAATTATTTGAAATGTAATGTAGTGCTTGGTAAGTCAATGGGGATTGGTGAAGTTTAGTCTAACCCAATACCCTTCTCTCAACACTCCTATTTAATATTGAATTGTTTATGTAGGAATTAAGGGTTTATATTACAATCATCTTATTATGGTATTTAAGGTTTATGATTATCTCAACACATTAAGTGAACATAAGTTTCAACATTGGATAAATACACAATCAATGTACAAGGTCAACCTATGTTGATTTCGAGGGACCATAGATCTATCCAGACACAAACACAAACCATGTTCATAAACCTAAGAAATCACACACCTATATTGGTACATTTCATATAATTGTACTTGATCCCTGACTAGAAGTATCCCAAAATCTAAGCTAAGTTACCTTATTCCTAGTGTTTCATAAAAATATCAAATTTTATATATTGATAAAGTTTGTAATCAAAATTATTAATAAATTTTATATCTTGATCATTTTGATTTATTAAAAAAAAAATCTTATTGGGTCATATTAATAAATAATAGATAAAATACTACATATGGAAGTCAAAATAATTTATGCTAGCACTATTTGTCACATATAAATCTATGACATGGAACATTATAGAATTCTCTTTGATAACATTATTTTTTTCATTATCTATATTAGACTAGGTGGTGGACTCATCTAATCGTTCACTTTGAGGTTTTTTTTATTTTGATAGACAAACCCTTTCTTTAGTTAAGATCTACACCTATAATTAATTCATTAAATGAGTGGTGCTTTAGTGATGGATTTTAGATAATATTCCTAATGAAAATTGGATATGTTTTAGGGATTTTAATATGGGGTTTCCTCAAGAGAAAACCATTTCATTAAATCTGGACATAGACATGTCTAAGAATCTAGACTTCTAGTATTGCCATTTCTGGTTTTTAAATTGTTGAAATTAATTTTTTATATTGTCATTATTATTATTTTTTAATTTTGAAATATTATATTTAAATATTTATTTTAACTAGTGTGAAATTGTATTTCCATGGGGAATCCAAGATTCTAGAGGTTAGATCATTCAAAACCATCATGGCTAATTACTTTGAGGTTTATGAGGAATGCATCAATTGGAAAAGAGTTATCTCTTATTTTTTAATACTATATAAGTTAGGAAAAGAATAATATAAATCATTATTATGTTTTAAAATATAAAAAAATCCCTCAACCTAATTGGCGATGCCTCTTTTGAGAGGTATAATGGATTCAAGATTTTGGAATACCTAGTTCGATACGTTTCAAAGTAAGATTGTTGGATGGAAAGGTTATCTCTTGAGTCAAGAAGGGAAGTTTCAGATCTTGAAAATATCTATGAATAATTTAAGTATATACTTGATTTAAATTTTAAATATATTATCCAAAGTGGTATAACTTTTCTAAAGGATACAAAAGATATTCCTTTGATCTGGACCATAGGAGAAGCAAAGGTTTGACTTAGTGGAATGGGATAAAGTTTATATTCTAAAAAATCAAGGAAGTATACATTTAAGGAGTGTTGGAGTGATGAATAAAGTTCTATTAAATAAATTAGGCTATATGTTGATGATGGAAGATAACATGTGGACTAGAATAACTAAGTCCAAATATATTTATAGTTGTGAAGTGGATAATTTATTGACATTAGAATACCCTCCTTTGGGCTGTGTTCTAGAAAAATATGGCAAAGAGTAAGAAGATTCTTGGGAAAATGTGTGGATGGAATGTGGGTAGGGGTGGTAAGGTAAGGTTTTAAGATGATTTATGGTTAATAAATGTCTCCTTGAGTTTGGTGAATTTATGGAACAAAGTTAATATTAGAATTAAAGAATATATGGGGAAAAATATGGAAGATTTCATGGTAGAGTTAACATAAGGAAGAGAGTGGAAATTTATCCATATTGAAACACATGACCCATTAATATTGGATAATTTTAAGGAGACAAATGAGAATTTAAGAGTTTTTTAAATTAACCAATATATAAAAGAGGATGAAGTGGTATGGTTTGCCATTGAGGAGGGGGTGTACAACATCAAGTCAGGATATTTCAAGGATTTGTATCAAGCTTGAGATGGGTCCCCATGGGAAATTATTTGGGAGAGAGACTTGATTTATTAAGTCAACCTATTCTCATCGTTGGCTATCGAGAAAAAAATCCTAATATTGGACAACCTTAAAAAAGGGAAATTATGCTTCCACATAGGTGTGTTCATAGTGAAGATGAAGGGGACTTAGTTCCCCATCTCCTCATCCTATCTCCCTTTGAAAGTGTTATTTGTAGAGTTTAAAGTGGCATGGGTGAGATATAACTACATGTTATACTTATTATATTAGTGGTTTCCCATTTTTACTAGTCCTTCCCTTTATAAACTATGGAATTTTGACCATTCATCATCTTTTTAGGGGGATTTGGAAAAAATGTAATACAATAATTTTCCAAAATAAAAAGAGAGGGTTCAAAGATTAAATTGAAGTATATTTGATTCAAATGATAACTATTGGGTTATTATAAATAAGTGTAAATTTAGTATTACTGAGAACAAAAAGGTCAAATTGAGAAAATGGAGACTTTAAAAGGAAGTGGGTGTGACAACGGATTGCAAAAATATTGATCATGATGTGATCAAGTGGATTCCTTCCCCACCCAATAAGGTCAAGCTCAAGTTTGACAGGGTGACTAAAGGAAACCTAGGCTCAGCTAGAGTGGGAGGAGTAATCAATGATAATAGATGAATTTTTTCATCCATGTTGTCTAAACCTCTTTGGATCCAAACCAACTATTTCATGAAAGCATATGATTTGTTGGAAGGAATCAAGTTATCCAAAGAAGTGGATTGTAAGATATTTATTATCAAGGGGGATTCCATAAATATATTTAACTATTTAAATAATTAATCTAATCATAATTAAATTATTAAAAACATCATTAATGATGTCCAACAATTTTAAACACATTTTGAGAAAACTTATTTAACCAATACTTATAGGGAGGGGAACAAAGTGGCAAACTAGTTTGCTAATTGGGGGGTTATAAATAATGTTAGCTTAAAAAGGGTCAATTCAAGTGACCATCCTCCATCTATTATAGACATTATTAAAAATGAAGCTAGTATAAAAGTGATGAGACCATAATATGTATCCTTTATATTATAAATAATGCCATTTTCTCTTTCATAAATCATGTTTTAAAGTGGACTTAGATCTAATTTTAAGAACTTAATCTTGTTTAGAATGAAATATGGATATATATAGTCCATTATTTAGGATTTATTTCAATCTACATTATTTCTATTTTCTAACAAGTTATTGAAAAATAGATGCTAAATTTTATCTATGTAGGCTAAAATGAATCATCAATGTAGATAGTAAAGTTTAAAGTGATAAAATAAAAAATTAAGGAAATATTGAAGAAACTTTGAAGACCATCAGTAGATTTAGAGTCCCATATAAATAATCTCTTAATTTCCTCAATAGAACTTGAGATATATATGCTAGTGATGAAAGAGAATCCAAAACATACAAGTAACCTTACATAAACCAAAAAAAAGTTGTGTATTTTTATGTTGATTTTTTTATTGTTTTGACATAATAATATGTAAATTAAAATGTATAAGTTTTGGTAAAAATTATAAAAATATCATCAAGAAAATATTTCATCCTAAATATGTTTGCATATTTGGATTTATAATGAAAAATTATGAAATTTTAAAAAAATATAATCTTGATCCAAGATAGAGTGCAAAAGTTATGATCATTTGAAGCAACACCAATTTGGCTTTGGACATCACCAGTCTATCTCTAAAATTCACCAGTTTGGATCCAATATTACACATAATTGGCTCCAGATATGTCCATAATTAATTTTAATGTCTATAATACCAAATCAAAAATGAAGAATTTTTTTGAAATAAATTTTTATAGTATTTCTATACATAAAAAAATGTAAATAGTAATTTCTGAAAATAGACAAGTAGAAATCAGTTCTAGAAATCTATAGGTTCAAAAATATAAAAGTAAAGAGATCCAAATATGATTACCATCTATGCTTAGAAAGTATTTATATGAAATATATTTTTAGTATTTTTGAAAAGAGGAATTTCTAAAGAAGACAAGTTGTTTATAGTATTTTGACTACTATGGATATCTCAACATTAATTTATTGGAAGAAACCAAAATTTTCAAGATCATGATTGATTATCTCTAACAAAATTAAAAGTTGTTGGAAAGAAAAAAAATCACACTATATTGTCTCCAACAAACTATAAGATAGTAGACATATCAATTCAATCTATTTTCTCATTGAATAATGGAGATTAGTATAATTCTCCAAATATTTTATGCATCTAATTTTTATATTCTTATCATAGAGTAAGAATCAGTTACAAACTAATTTCTTAGGTTGTTAGTCCTAATTAGGAATTTTTTGAATAAGTTGTATTATAACTATAATATTTTTAATCAGAATATGTAACTCAAATATATATGATTTATTTTAATAATTTAATTGAATAAATAATTTGAGAATTTATATTTTTTCAATTTTTAATCTTTTTTATAAAGGGAGAGCAAGGGCCCACTCAACCTAAAGAAAAATATTAGTTTGTATTTATATTTTCAAGATTAGATTTGTCTATGTTTTATTTTCATTTCTAAATATTTTTTTAAGTCTAGAACATCATATAACATGAAAATTAACTAGATCCATAGACCAAAAACTATTTAGTTTATTTTCATGTAACATGTTTTTCAATTATTTTAATTTTAATTTTTCAAGTGTGTTTTCTTTCCTAAAAAATGTCTTTTAATTCTACAATCTCAATTCATGAAAATATGCTATTAAGAAAGAACTATTACCTGAATGTATTTTATACCCTAATGCATATAGCCTTCAGACACCAATCTTAGATTACCATTATTAAATGGAGAGGATTGACTACCTCCATCACTTTTTTCATTATTTTTTGGGACACTAATGTTATTAGGGAATTGTCAACATTGGCTTCTTTGTTAAGATTCCCAGTGAAGTTTTCAAAGGGTTGTAGTCCATTTCTTCAATCAGTTGAAGTAAGAGAGATTTGATAGGAACTATGATAATAGATACTAATTTTATCTTAATAATATATTTATTAAATATTTATCTTAGGTTTCTTCTATTACCTCTTCTTCTTCTCCTTCTCCTTCCTCTTCTTCTTCATTCTCTTCCTCTTCATTGTTGAGTATTATGCCAATATGGGTACTTGCTTTTTATTTTTATACTTAGTATAATTTGGTTTTTTTTATTTTTTTATAAATTTAATTTATTTACGATATAAATTATTTTTTTATCACTCTTGGATCTAATGATTTCTTAAAAAATAATTGGATTTACCAGTTAATTACCAACTAACTCTAGTTCATTGTCTGAGTACTCAAATGAGTTCACAAATGACGAGACACACTTTTAATATCAATTAAGTGAAATTAAGGTTACATAATTATTATATTTTAAATAATTTAATATTATACTTTTGTCTAATTATAATTTGTGGTAGTTAAATAATAGTAGCTTATTGCATGATAACCAAAAAACTATTAGTTAGTGTTAATGGTACTCTTAGTTGTCTCTTGATTTTATCTTTAAAATTATTTAATTTTTATTAGATTATAATTTTATAATTATAATTATATATTAATTATTTTTCAAGTAAATTTATTTATTCATTTTTTATGTTATGATATTATTGAGATAACTTGTCATGAAAGTTATCTTTAAAAAAGTTTGTTTTAAACTTTATTTATTTAATAAAATTGCACATAATAGAAGTGTGGTGCATTAATTTGAATTGATAATAATTTTATATGTTTTATATCTAATATTATTTCATTTATAAATTAATTTAAACAAATATATATATATATATATATATATTGAAGTTTGAATCTATTTAATACATTTTTTATCAATAATTTCACTCATAATATAGTTAGTTTGACAACTAATAATTTTGAGATAGTTTTATTGATACATAGTTTTAATTTTAGAGTGAAAAATATGATTTTTACTCCACCAATTCATTCTCAACATTTATTTTATATTTTATTCACATTCAAAAAAGGTACATAAGATTTTTTAGGTCATTTTTCAGAAGATATAATGGCTTCAATGAATTATACTTTCATAAAAAAATATGTTTTTAAAGGTGACGACTTTAAAAATTAGAGAGATCAATTAAAGATAATTATTGTGTGAAAAGGAGTTTGAGAGAATTTTCCCCATGGTTACACACCACCTAAATATTTAAACACTTTGAAATAATACAAAAAATAATAATAAATGATAAAGAAAAGAAAGATGCACAAACTTTCTTCTATATTCAATGTGCCATAGACCCAATCATATATCCAGGAATTATTAGATGAAATAATGCTCATGATGCATGGAATACCTTAAAGACTTCATCTCAATGTTATATTAAGGTAAGAGAAGAAAAAATCTAAGCCCTTAAAATTAATTTTGAGAATTTGAGAATGTCAAATTCTGAAGGAGTTGGATATTATTGCATAAGGATAAATAATTTAGTTCATTTAATCAAGATTTAAGAATAAACTATCCAAAACAGTGTTATAGTAATAAATATTTTTGGATATTTAATTCAAATATGGTTTTATATTATTATCACTCTTAAAGAGTTTAAATACATGAACATTATAAGTGTTGATTAGTTAGTGGGTTGTATTCTGTCTCATGAGGATGAGATGAGATTATATGCATGAGATCTAGAACATGGTCTAGAGCAAACACTTGAAACCAAGGCAAAAGTTTAAAAGATCAAAGAGAAAAATAAAAATAAAAATAATAAAAAATAAAATTCAAAAGGAAAATATTAATAAAATTTCATAGGTGAAATAAACAAATACTTGTCATTATTACAAAAAACTTGGACACGTGATTAAATACTGTAGGATATTAGTAGCTAAGAAACAAGTCAATCAAGAAAGATAAGAGAAAGAATTTAAAGATAAGTAAATTAAGTTTAATAGGGATAATATTATTTTTCCATATTTTTTTTATAAATATAATATTAAAATAATTTTTGGTCTCATGATTCAGGTTGTTCAAATCAAGTTACAAGTCACAAAGATTATTTCAGCAAGTTAGATGATTCCTTCAAAATACAAGATCAATTAAGAGATAGAAAATATATACAAGTTAAATATAATATTAGAATTAAAATCACCACAATAAAATTTAATTTTGATATAATTTATCCTAAGATTATTTATCATAAGTTCATAGGATATAGTGATGAAATCAAAGCATTCAAGGTTTATAATCCTACTAGTAAATCCATAATTGTTTCTAGGGTTTGTAATTTTTTTGAAAATGAGGTGTATGTTGATTATGATTATGTAGACAAAAAAATTAATAAGTTAAGGGGTAATCCTATTGAAATTTATTTTTATGGATTACAATGTCTTACACATGTTTTTAGTTCAATAGGAAACAATACTAACTCTTCCCAAGAGACTAATCATCCATCTACATCAACTCCAAACAAGAAAAAGTGTTTGTTGAATCCTAATCCAATCAATTAAATATTAGATTATAATTATTATATGAGGATAAAAATTCTAAAAAATCATTAAGGTAACTTATTTTATTATTTTAATGATTAAAATACATGTTTGAATTATCATATGTTACTAGTGAACCTAGAAGTTATGTAGAAGTTAATCAAAAGAAATAATGGGTTGATGTTATGAAATTAGAGACGGATTAAATTGAGTGTAATGATACATAGAATTTATTAAATCCTAAATTTAATATATTTCATTTGTATAAATTAGGTTTACAAGATAAAGGTTAAAATTGATGGTATAGTTGACAAGCTAAAAGCTATTCTAGTTTCTAGATTAATGGGAAAAACTGTCACTCAAATATCTATAAATGGTAAAAATAATTTTTAGATATTTAAGAGGTAATTATAATCATGGTATTAATTTAATACCATAAATTTATTTATTTCTCAATATATATATATATATATATATATATATATATATATATATATATATATATATATATATATATATATATAAATTAGGGAGGATCTCTTGATGACATAAAGTCAACTTTAAATTATTGCTTCACATTAAGAAATAGGTTGGTTTATTGGACTTAAAATAAATAGGATATGGTTGCATTATCCTCTAATTAATCTCAATATACATCCATTACATAATATTTCAAAAAAATAATATGGTTAAAATTATTAAATAATAATCATGGAAGACTCTAAGAGATGATAAAAATCTTATTTTTTTGCATCAAAGGAGGGAATGTTGAATATTATGCTAATACAAGTATTTGAATTATATTTTTAGATTTAGTATATTTTGGTTATCTAGGTGTTTTATAATATTATTTATTTTATTTAAGACCTTAATTTTTTTTTAAATTTTTTAGATGCTTTCCAATGATTTCCTAAATAATAGATGGAACCACCAATTAACTCTAGTTCATTATTTGAGTACTTGAATGAGTTCCCATTTGGTGGGATGAAATATTAAAATTATTTAAGTTAAATAAAAATTAATTTAAGTTAATTAATATTATTTATGAAATTTAATGTTCCATTTTTTTTCTAATTATAGCTTGTGATAGTCAACTGATAGTGGTTTCTTACATGATGACCAAAATACTATCAATTAGTGTTAGTGGTACTCTTAGTTGTCTCTTGAATTTATATTTAGTATTATTTAAGTTGTATTAGAGTATAATTTTATAAGTCTAATTATATATTACCTATTTTTAATGTAAAGTTATTTATTTATTTTTTACTTTATACTTTTCTTTAAATAATGTGTTGTGAAACTTATCATAAAAAAGCTTGTTTTTAGTGTTCTTTATTTAATAAAGTTTCACACAATAGAAGTGAGGTGAATCAATTATAATTAAGAAGATTTTTTCATATTTTATCTCTAATATTATTTTAGGTATATAACCATTTAACCAAAAAACATATATTTTCAAATTTTAAGTAATTTAGTATATTTTTTTGATAATAAATTTGACTCACAACACAATTAGTTTAACAACTGGTAAGTTTATGATAAATTTGTTGATACATAGTTTAAAATTTAGAGTGAAAAAAAATTGATTTTCACTCCACCAATTCATTCAAAACCTTCATTCTTATTATTATTCCTCTCCCCTTGTTTCAATTTTAAGAAGGTGAAACATGATGGAGATTCTTCTATAGAATAGTTCTTCTTAAAAATAGAAATAAATTATAAATGGAAGACTTACCCCCAAATATTTTTTCAAAAACAAAAAAAAAGTGAATAAATGCTTATAAGTAAAATCAAAGGATAATTTTTTTTAGGGAGATCCAACCATAAATGATAATGTACGGTGGATGAGGGATGCATATTTCATTACTACATACCAAGAGATTATATCCCTCAAAGTTAATATCCATGAACTAAAATAAGTTAAAACGATGTCTATAACAACTATGTTTACAAAAATGGCATACAAAAAATATAGCATGTGAATGCCTATGTTGGAACAATAAAAGAAGATGAAAAACATGTTAATAAAAAAATATTTACACTTATAGTTACAATTGTTAATAGTCAATTTGTAATTATTCATACATTTTTTGATTAACCTCGACTTGAAGATCTTGTTTATCCATATTTTGATAAATAAATGAAAATTGTTACATATACTGATGCTCTTGAATAAATTGCTCTGAAACTTTTTACTATTTTTATGTATTTCCATTCTAATGAATTTATTGCTCTGAAACTTTTTACTATTTTTATGTATTTCCATTCTAATGAATTTAGGTCACATATTATATTTTAAACAACAGAGAAATAAAATATAATTTTAGAATTATTAAAAGGAGAGATAATTTTTCATGAGCAATTGGCAAAGGAATTTATTTGAACATTGTTTCTTTGGTTATTAATTCAAGGGGAAGGTTGAGAATGAAAAAACACATGAAATCATACAATTTCTAATTACAACTCAAAGAGTCTAATGATCACCAAATCAAGAAACTTTAGGTATGTATTTTTTATTTTCATATAATTGTAATTATGTTTAGTATAATTATATGTCTTGTTATTGGATTTACATATTCATCATTGGTCAAATCATTGCCAACAACCACTTATTCAATTGTTGAAATATCAAAGTCATAAATGGAAACCACCACCCCAACATTAACATTATGCTTGTTGAAGGATTATCAAAATGAAACAACCCAAAATTATCTCATATTTTTTATTAGTTAATGATCTTACTAAACATAAATTTATTAATACATTGGCTTAACTAGTGTATAATAATGAAATGATAACTTTTACACCTATTGAATTCCATCCATAATATATAATTGTAGTAGGACACCCAAAATCAACCATAATAATAGAATCCATAGGTGACAGTTTTTAAAGTTTTAAGAAAAAATTCTATTAGTCATAAATAAACTAATCCTTGAACCATATCTATTTATAGTAAGACTATATCATTGTTTCTCAATTTATCCTTTTCATGCATGCCCAAATCAAACAACTTTAGTAAACGTGTGAAATTATGGAAACAAGATATCAAATTGAATTTTTTAAAGCAATCCATGTTCTTGGAGATATTTTTAACCATTTTAAATAATATTATATTTATTTTATTATTCAAAGAAATGTTTTATGATTGATTCTAGTTTACAGGTATTTTTGACCATATTTTGGCACTCTTTGGTTTGATTAACAATTTGGTTGTAGCATAGTTTTCTCATAAGTTTACTTTTTTAAAGATCAAATTCATATCACCTTAAGGTCACTCTTGAGAATGGGTTCTTATCCCATGTTAACAAAGGAGGGTTTTAAGGGTTTTTTAATATGAACACAACTTTAAGCATAATTGACATTGGTTGTTAAAATAATCTATTCAATTTTTGTTTAAAAAAATAATGCAATAATAAATCTAAAGTTTGGAATGCACCTTAGACATGTAAAATGATTTAAATCAAAATTATAATTAAATTATAATATCTAAAAGATCACTTTAATAATAAATATTTTGTAGCATAGTGGAAAATGTTTCTTCATGATTTTACACATAGGTTGATTTTGGGTAAAACTAGGTCACAAAAGGATAAATTCATGAGAGCAATCAAATTTTCAGTTGATTTTGATATTGTAGAGGATTTGGAACATCCAATTCCTAATTTCTCATTATGTTATCATTTTTTAAAAAGTACAAAAAATAAAAAAATAAAACATCAACAACAAAAACATTCAAGCATTGTTGACGGTCATGATTAGAAGACAAACATGTTGGTTGGCCATGTATTGGATAAAAGAGCCTTAATCAGAAAATTAAAAAATGGTTAATAAAGAGGGGAAAATGGGAAGGGAAAAGTTGAAAATAAAAAAAAATGACTATTTTATCAAACAAATATAAAATTTTACCTAATCAACCTTGACTTTCTTCCCTCTTTTAACACCAAATAAGACCATGCCAACATGAAGGAAGTAAAAGATAACTAGGAGTATAACTAAGGTATTTATTCTATTACTTTATTTCTAAAAATAGTTATAAGTTTTTTGAATTAAAAATATATCCACTTCATGAGTTTATTGAAAAGAGAATATAATTAAAAAAATAAATAGATAAAGATATCTCACCATGCACGAGTTTAAGTGTGTGAGAGAGAGAAGAGAAGGAAAGAGTTGAAAACTAGTAAATAGAAGCTCATTTCAAAACTTACTAAATGTATGATTTATTTCAAAAGAATTTTCACTAAGATATTTTAATTGAGATTATATGATTTGCATCAAGAGATGGGATGAAATAGATAATTCCTTGAAAAGGGGAGCAAAACTTCCCAACAAAAAAAAATTAATAAAGAATTAGGTTGTTAAAATGATCATATAACATAAAAAGAGTGGAAAAAAAGAAGGTACAAATCTGCACTAATGCAAATCCCATCATATACTATCATAATAGAATAAGACTATGAAAATTTTTAAAGATGAAAAATACTAATTTTGGATAGAATAAGTAAATTGATTTCTACAAAAACATGGCTATAATAAATGATAGAAAAATAAAAATTTATTGGAAAAATAGTAGCATGTATGGATACATGAATGAGTATAAGTGTGGAAGAGATGATGAGACCATAATATGTCTCATTTATATCATACATAATATATTTTATATTTCATAAATCTTGTTTTAAAATGGATGTTTATGTAGTTTTAAGAATTTATGCTTATTTAGAATAAAATATGTGATACCTAGTTAATGTATTCTTTATAAGTTATTGCAGTCTACATTGGTGTTATTTTACAACAAGTTCTTATAAAATGGATGATAAATTTTATCTATGCATTTTGAAATAAATCATCAATGTAGATAACAAATTTTGAAGTGTTAAAATACCCAATCAAGGACAACTTTAAAGCACCTTCGAAGATCATTAGTAGCTCCAGAGTTCCATATAAATAATATATCAATTTCATTAGTACCACTTGATATATATGGACTAGTGATATAAGAACATACAAGGAATACAAGAAACCTTTCATCAACTAAATATAGGTTGTGTGTTTTTGTTTTGGTTTGTTTGTTGTTTTGACATGAGAAGATGTAAGACTAAAATTGATAGGTTGTGGTAAAAAATAAAAATAGTCATCGAGAACATATTTTATCCTAAATCTAATTAAAAATTTGGATTCCTTTCAAAAAATTTGAAATTTAAAAAAAAATCTTGATTTCATTATGTATGCAAAATTTATGATCATTTGAAGCAACATTAGTATGGCTTTAGAGGCCACTAGTTGGGCTCTAAAAGGTACTAGTCTATCTCCAAAAATGCATATAATTCATTCCAGAGATGACCAAAATTAATTTTGAGGTCTATAATAATAAATAAATAATGAATTAATGTTTTGCGACAAGTTTTAGAGTATTCATATATATAACAAATCTATAAAATAGAAATTTCTAAAAATAGACATCAACAAAAATCAACTCCATAAATCTGTAGGTTCAAAAATATGAAAGTAAATAGATCCAAATATGATTACCATATATTCTTAGAAAATATTTATATGAAATATATTTATAGTAGTTATAAAAAGAGGTATTTATAAATAAGGCAAAATATTTATAATATTTTGACTACTATGAATATCTCAACATCATTTTGTTGGAAGAACCTAAATTTTTCAAGATCATGATTAATTCTCTCCAAAAAACTATAAGATAGTGGATATATCAATTCTAAAAATTTTATCATTAAATAATGGGGATTAGTTTAATTCTCTAAATATTATATTCATATAATTTGTTATATTGTTATCACATAATAAGAATCAGTTGTAAACTGATTTGTTAGGTTGTTAGTCCTAATTTAGAAGTTATAAAAGTAGTAT
Source organism: Torreya grandis (assembly GCA_037957365.1). Classification (NCBI taxonomy): domain Eukaryota; kingdom Viridiplantae; phylum Streptophyta; class Pinopsida; order Cupressales; family Taxaceae; genus Torreya; species Torreya grandis. Next base: position 1,591,818 of record JARHVA010003419.1, on the reverse strand, counting down.
TATAAGTAAAACCTTCTCACTTAGAGTAACTCAAATATACATAATTTATTGTATTAATTTAATTGAATAAATAATTTAAATATTTCTAAAGTTTTTTATTTTTATTAGTTTTTATAAATGGAGAGCAAGGACCCACTCAATCTAACGAAAAAGGTTATTTTGTGTTTATGTTTTATAGATTCTATTTATCTATGTTTTATTTTAATTTATGAATATTCTACTTATTTTTGGATTATAATATGACATAAAAACTAACTAGATCCATAGACTAAAAATTGTTTAGTTTTCTTTTGTGTAATGTGTGTTTCAATTCCTAAACTCTTAATTTTATAAGTGTGTTTCCTTTCCTACAAAGTGTGTTTCAATTATACAATTTCAATTCATGAAAGTGTGCTATAACTAAAATAACTATTATCTAAATGTATTTTTTGACCTAATTCATATAGCCTTTGAACACCAACCTTGGATTAAAATTATTAAATAAAGAGGATTGACAACCCCCATCAATAATTTCTCAAGGATCTTATCCCATGTAATTTAATGATGAATTGGGAAGTCATGATAAATTATAATGATTATGGAATAGTTAAGCACCTTGATAGGTGGACTAGAATATGACCTTTATGGAACTAAAAAACATCAAGTCATAATTACATGTAGGCATGTGAATATAGATTCAATCAAATTAATAATCATTAAAATTATGAGTTATTTAAATGAGTGTCTTCACTTTTTAAATATCCTAGATAAAAGGGATGAAGAGAAGTTGGAAAATAAGAATGCATTTCAAGGGTAAGGATTTCATTACTATTATTCATAATTTCAATTTAGAGAAGAAGATTATTCTTTTTCTTTCATTTGAGATAACTAAGAGGAGTTAGGGGGGATAATATCTAGACCTTAATGGGAGGAGGGATAACCTCTACTAAACTATCATCTATCAAATTTAAAAATAAATTGCTAGAGTCATGAAATATCCTATAGAAATGTGATTTGATTAATTTCATAGAGAAAATAAGGGGCCATGACCCAACTCTATTAGTTGAGTTTTCTAAAATAAGGTAAAGGTTATATCTACAATGGGAGTAAAAATATATGTCACCAATTAATATATTTAATCCATCTCTGGTATGTTAATGAATGGTCTCAAAATATTCAAGGACAAGAGGTGAATTTTTTTTATAAATCAATAGATATTTGAAAAAAATTAGCTAGTGTAAGTGTCTTAAGATGGGGATGGAATCATAATGAAATCTCTACCATGTCCATGGGCAAAGGTCAATATGTAGGTAATGAATTAAATCACAATGGAAGGAAAATATTCTAGGTTATATTCCTACCACTTATCTATCCTCAATCATTTTCACTGAGATAAAATTATGATTATTCCTTTCTATTTGTTGATTCATTTAGAAAGGCCCATATTGGATGTTCAAATAAGAAACAGTGATGAACCTCTTACAAAGGCTTGATTATGTTTTTATTCCAAAGATATTTTCCCTATTTGAAGCTAGTTTTCACCTTGATACTAAGGGAGGTAGTGGAAAAGGTAGGGAGGAAAGATATCCAAGAAAGGATAAGGAAAAAATGGGGATGAGCTCAAATTTTTAAAGATCATAATGCATCCTAAGCTAGGGAAGAACAATGTATGAGAGGTTATTTGAAAATTACCAACCAAGGAGAAAGGGAAGGAAGTGGTGAAACTTGGAAAAATTATTCTCAAAGGTAAGGTCATATCTAGTGAAAAGGGTTAGTTTTTTGAGGAAAAAGCTAAGGTGGAGTCCCATCTAAGTGAGGAACTTGGTTTGGTTCAAGTAATAGAGAAGAATATCAATAGAAAGGGGGATAATCATTTTCTACGATAGGATTTTTAAGAGACTTAAATTGACCTAGGGACTAAAGATATGGCCCCAAATCCTTTGGAGGTGTATTTTACTCCTATCCATTCTCAACAAAATAATGTTATATAGGATTATCAATGAAAAATTAAAAGTATGCAGGAAGAAGATAATATGTGGAAGAGTATGTTAAAGTGGTTAATTAATCAAAACAATGGTAAAAATAAAGTCATGGGGAAGAGATCCATGAATAGAAGGAAAACTCCATGGGGACACATACTAGAGGCAATGAGAACCTAGATATGAAAAAGGATGTGAACCATCTGAGGGAGGAGGTTGTGATTCTCATAGGTATGGTGGAAAAGTTGTAATTTGAACTAGTACTTATCAAACAAAATTTGGATCAAGTGCTCAAACTTATCACTTTAGTGGTCATGAAAAAAATTAGATTTACATATTGCTAATATTATATTTGATTGAAAGAAACTAACTATTTTGACACATAATAACTATATATTTTAATTGATTCAAGATATATAAAATATGAGAGGAGTTACATATAAATAGTGTGTTATGATCCTAAAAAGGAGGAGGTAACACAAACCTTCAATCCATTATATATATCCCATAATCTCTCATATCCCTAGTCTTACTAAAAAAAACTTAAAACACTCCTAAATACTAGAGAGGTGAGTTTTAATTACAACTCATATACATATAATAAATAATCATGTATTAGTATTATCTTTACTCACACTTATTCAATATTTCTATCATGAGACACTAATTTAATAGCGTTCCCACCTTAGTGTGAATTTGGGTGAAAATAAATATATCTGGCAAATGTTTCTCCCTAAAAACATTGCTTAGACTAGGTATCCTCCTTTGAGTTGTATCATAATTATGAAAATTATGATACCTTTCACTATAAGATTCTTTTTGTAAAAGAAAAAAAAAGTGTTTGTAAAACATATGGAATAACTATTTTAATGATTAGTTCAAATTGAATTGAAATTTTAATTGATGATAGTACTTGGTGCCCCCCTCAAAATATTTTAGTCTTATAAAGCTGAATCTGAGGTTCACAAGTGCTAGCTTTTGTATACCCCTGTGTGAATAATTCCTAAAGGTGATTGATTGATCCTCAAATTATGAATTTACTTTGGATTCATTAAGCCAATATGCTATATAAACAATAATCCATATTGAGATACCTATAAATATTATCTTTCACCCCATTGAGTTAGATTATTTGAACATGCATCTCTTCCCCAAATGTTACACTAGAGGTTTATTCAAAACACAATGGAAAACAAGAAAACTTTAAACTAAAAAAAATATTAAAAATAAAAAAATGTGGGATAAGTCATCATCTATCTCTTATGTATCCATATAAACAATAATTTCCACTCAATTATACATAACATATTTCATCTTAACTTCTATTGAGAATCATCATTGGATTTAGCTAATTTAACACATATTGATTCTACTGATACAGTTTCATGGCCCCATTACTATTGACTGATGAGAGGATGATGAAAATACTCCAACCTCTATGGTCTCCATCCTCATATTATTTATATTTATAAAATGTGATCATGAGGCTCATATGCATGCCATTTTTTTAAACATATACCCCCACAATACTAACATAATTAATTCAAGGATGCCAGGTACCCTGAAAATGTGTCCATTATAAGGAGAGTAAAATTTCAACTTTTGAAAATTGATGAAATAAAAAAGGAATATAAAACATTGAATTAAAACTATATTAAACACCATTTTAATAAAAAACCTCAATTTAAACAACATTCCCACTACTATTATTTTAATTTTAAAAAATTAACTTAAAACATTTATCCCACCATATATTATTGTTGTTGGGGTTCGACCTCTTGACTTATAACTAGCAAGTGATTTAGTAAAAATGGATTTTACAAGTGGGATACCAAGGATATAATGTATATGTTTGAAAAAATAAATAATTAAGTGACTCACTATCACCTCTATAAAATAAAAATAAATAACTACTTCATTAATATGGAAATGAAGGGTATCTAGATTGATTTGACACTAACAACTTTGCATAGAGTCATGGATGCATGGATTATTAGAATATAAGGAATATGGTGTTGTAAATATTGATACACTATGTGGGGTGATATTTATGAAGGATAAATATAGTGGGCTCAAGTTTAGAAGATGCAATGTTATGGTGGACTGTGCTATTGAAATTATGTTCTAAATTGAGACTTAAAATTTATCACTAGATCATGCAGTAGGAGCTCATCGAAAACATACTAATTTTTCATATATTTCACTCAAAAATATTATACAATTATGTGAATAACATATATAATTATAAAAAAATTCACCAACAATTGATTTTATTTTCTCATCTACTGATTATGTTAAGCATCAATAGCTAGAAAGTACCAAGAAATGTGATCATCTATTTACACATGGAGACAAATGCAATGTAGTTGGATCATAAAAAATTATTAGTTCTAAGGAATGAACACATGGCACTTTAATTTGGCTAATGTGGACCACCTATGTGAGTTTCGTAAAAAAATACTAGATCACACCCAAGAAATTACACACACCAAACTTGATCACTGTGTTAGTAATCCCTTATCAAACTGTTGAAGACAAAAGTCTTAATTTGTAGTATACAAAGTAAGACTTTTGTCTTCAACAAATCACACCCAAGAAATTACACACACCAAACTTTATCACTGTGTTAGTAATCCCTTATCAAATTGTTGAAGACAAAATTCTTACTTTTGTGTGTGTGTGTGTGTGTGTGTGTGTGTGTGTGTGTGTGTGTGTGTGTGTGTGTGTGTGTGTGTGTGTGTGTGTGTGTGTGTGTGTGTGTGTGTGTGTGTGTGTGTGTGTGTGTGTGTGTGTGTGTGTGTGTGTGTGTGTGTGTGTGTGTGTGTGTGTGTGTGTGTGTGTGTGTGTGTGTGTGTGTGTGTGTGTGTGTGTGTGTAATTTATAAGGGATTACTAACACAGTGATCAAGTTTGGTGTGTGTAATTTATTGGGTGTGATCTTTTGAAGACAAAAGTCTTACTTTTTAGTGTATATATATATATATATTCAAATTATAGTTTCACATGGTATAATATAGTAGTCCATAGTATATCATGCATGAATGCATTTAAATCCGTAGAAGATGCTAGGCATTGACAATAATGTAAATATCTTTCTCAATTCTAATCTACCTTAAAAATATACCACAAAATATATTTTTAAGGTAGATTAGAATCTAGAAAGATATTTACATTATTGTCAATGCCTAGCATCTTCTACGGATTTAAATGCATTCATGCATGATAGACTATGGACTACTATAATATACCATGTGAAACTATAATTTGTATATATACATATACATACATACATACATACATACATACATATATATGTATGTATGTATGTATATATGTATGTATGTACATATATATATATATATATATATATATATATATATATATATATATATATATGTATGTATGTATGTATATGTATATATATAAATTATAGTTTCACATGGTATATTATAGTAGTCCATAGTCTATCATGCATGAATGCATTTAAATCTGTAGAAGATGCTAGGAATTGACAATAATGTAAATATCTTGATCGATTCTAATCTACCTTAAAAATATGCCACAAAATAAAAAGTAGTCTCCAGAAAATAAAATGACTATGAAAGAGTAAATAATAAATTTGGGGAAATAATAAAGGTAATACAAATTTTCCTTAAATAGTCTCAAATCTCATGGATTTCACAAGTTTCCCAAATATGCTCTAATACAAGATGAAAACAAGTAACTAGTTCAACACACAATAATTCTATATTTTAATTCATTCAAGATATATACAATATGAGATGAGTTACATATAAATAATGTGATATTATCTTAAAAAGAGTTAATAACATTATTAAATCCCTTATAGATATCTCCCCTAATATATCTTATCCCTAGTCTTACTCAACAAACCTAGAAACACTCCTTAAGACTAGAGAGGTGAGTTGTAATTACAACTCATGTACATCTAATACATAAGCATGTACTAGTTTTATTATTACTCACACTTATTCAATATTTCAATCATGAAAAACTAATTTACTAACATGGATATAATTTGAAATAAAATTTTAGTAATATCCTAATTGGTTTTTTATTTTTTTATTCATATATATGGGCAATGGGCCAATAGTTGAGCATGGTCCAATAGCTTAAATAGGTTTTTATCACATAATACCCCATATTTTTCATACTAAAACCCAATAATTATTATAGTATTATCTAATAGTTTTCCAATATTTACCTCATAAGAACCAATCATATCATGACATGTAAGATTGGCATATATTAGTGCACCAATATACAACATAATTATACCATGTACATGTTCTGGACAACAATTTTTTTAGTTCATTTCAAGATTATTATTTTAAATCAATTAAAATTTGTCTTTAGATGATTTTTAACATGGAAAAATGAATTAAAAAAATATTTTAAATTTTAAAATCAATTAATTTTATCACTCTTACATGACATCTAGTTGGTAGTGTCAACCCTAAAACATATAATGCACCACTACTAGTGGATATCCCCTAAATGTAAGTATATTAATGCTAGTTATAGTTTAAAAAATATTCTAACTATATATTTAAACATTAGTATTAATATATTATTAGTTCAACAATTTTGAAAAATAAATTCCTAAACTAAGTATTAATCTTCCACTCATATTAAAAAATACTACATTAATTAAGTCTTAAAATACTTCCACATATATGGAAAAAAAATAATGAAAAAAATATCAATATTTCATTTATATTAAACAATAGTACAACTCTAATGTCTTATTTTAGTGTTATTTGGAATATAAAATTCAAAGAATCCACATCCTTGGCCAAGATGATATAACATATTATGATCTTAAATAGTTTCACCTTAGCATTCATTACCCTATTCAATTAGTTCACAGTATAATTTAATGGCATGATTTCCATTATTATATACCTTAATAAAGCATCCTTTCTATTTTATATTTGGTGTCCATGCCTAAATTATTCTATCCACATCATTATATTATTTAATTTCATCTAATTTGGTCCACATTTTATTAGACCTTAAATAATCAAAATACAAAGATTCACTTTCTACTCTCCTTATAGGTATCCAATATCAAACCCTCGCATTTTTATCCACATTCTCACCTTTAATTTTAAAGTAAGTATATAAATCTTCCCTTCCCATCCATATATTTGAAGTTTCATTTATTTGTCATACTAGATGCATATGTCCCAACATAAATCATTATTTTTTGGGATATTTGGATTAATGTAGTATTATTGAAATATGTGGCTTTTGTTATTTGGTCATATGAAAATTTGTACTATATTGTTTTTGGGAAAAAAACATCTAACATCCCACTACTATTTATAAATAGTCTATCCAAAAAAACTAAAACATTTTCCAAATACATTCTCTTTGGAATAAAATATTCTCTACTTTTACACATTGCACTTTTTCAGCAATGTTAAATATATTATTTTAATCCCTTTCATATCTTCCATATATCTGAGTTCTTTGAAGGGTGCCAGATGAATTAGCCCTTTAAATAAGTTTAACACACCATTATCACTTGTATGCTAAATTAGGGTTCGATGAGACCATTGCATATCCTTTATTGGTTATTTATATTTTATCCCTTTTATGCCATCTCTAACTTGAAACATTAAAATCCTTGGTTTCTTAATACCACTATCTTGTGGGTCCCATCCAATAAGTGTGGTTCAAAAAAGGCATTAAATTCATACTCTTTCTCAATAAGGTAAGCAATGAATTTACTTAACCCCACTTGGCATATTATGTAGGTGTCTAATATGTATACACATTATATTTTCACTTTAAAATTTTATTGACACTTTTTATTATAGTTACTTGTCCAACACCGATCTCCTTAAGTGCATGCCTTAAAGGGTGCACCGAAAAAGTGGTGGGAAGGTTTATGGTGATTTTAATATCTATGTCATGATCATATCATTCGTATCATCATTATATATTCTTGAGATTGTCATTCCACTTACCCACTTTCATCCTATCCTATTTAGTTGTTCTAGTTTCCCTATATCCTATGGCATCAACCAGGATGATATTATCTATTTATTTACTTTTACCTTATTATAAATTATTGGCCAAACTAATTTAATTCTAAACATGTGTTCTAACATCTATATTATATCAGCCTATCTGATACCACTATGTATTAGCCAACTTGTTTCAATTATATCAATTTGGTTGATACTATTATCTTAGTGTATAGGGTTGGTTTTGGGTATTGAATAGATATATATTGGGTAATAATTCATTCTAGTCATATCATATACACTCTATTCACTCTACTTTCACTCACACTTATGTGATAGGTCATACTTTAATGAGTTAGAGGTATAATCTTATATTGAAGAAACATGTATTGTGGTAGACTTTGGAGATTCAATTATAGGATTCATCCACTCCAAGATAAGTATTTATAGCCCTATCCTCTTTCATTTATTTACTTATTAGATTATATGCTACTTGTTGCTTAGTGAATCAATGTGTGTGTATCTTTTTTCTAATTTCTCTCTACACCTAATATTGATGTGGATATTACATTGTTTAAACTCCCCATATTCTATTTTAGGTTGCATAGACCCACATTTTCTTAACCATGGAACCTTACCAATTATAACTATTCTTATTTTAGTTTAGTTTATTTTAATTCAATAATTACAAACATTTATTTTCGTTCTTACTTATATTGCTTACTTGAAATCAATTACTTTCATAGAGAGGTATAGTGAGAGCTACATCTTTGTGTCATAGATTTAGGATTTGGATCATTTCCTCTTGATGCTTGTATTATAGATTACCCTCTAATATATCTATGCATTTCATTAGTCACTAACTAAACATTAAGTTTCATGGGCTATATTTTTATCAACCTTATATGAGTTTGAGTCTCCTAATATATGATAGTTATAGGCTAATCATATCTTGTGAATACATTTTGGTGAACCCTATGTGAATCTTATCCCACATTTGGCTGGTACATATTCATTTTTTATTTTTAATTAACTATATTAGACAACTTCATCCCATTTATTAGTTTTAACAACTGCATTGACTAAGCTAACATAGTTTTCTATCAGCCTTCCCATAGTATTGGACAACCTAATACTGTTCTAGTTATTTACAACTATATAAGTTATGAAGATATAGTCCTTTTTTAATTATTCACCACTAAACCACATTTTTTCCAAATTCTATCATCCTAGTTGATATAGTCTATTTTTACAGACCCAGAAACCAATGGTATCAACTAACCTAATACCATCATATTCTTACAACCAATATTTTTCATATCAAATTTTCACAAAAATAATTGAAGGTAATTCATCATCGTGAAACTATATTATACCTTTTCTCATGGTTAAATATCATAATGATGATCTCCCCACTTATGATGATACCTATAGTGGAACCATATATTTTTATATATGGTCCTCCCCTTCCTGACTATGATTATGATAAGCCTTACACTCATATTTATTTTCCCTTTATGATGAACCCTTTAAGGATCCTAATGATATCAATTTTTATAGCATCACCAAGGATCCCAATGATACTCTTCCCACTTATGATGATACTTCTAGTGAGAATGAAGATTCTCAATATGGTCCTTCCATTTATGAATATCCTTATGAGGATGCTAATGGCATCACTTTTGACACTTCTATAATTAGTGAATATCCCCATGATGATATTCATTTTTATGACTCTGATGATCCTTATTACCAAGGTGAAGACCCCAAACCTCTTGCTTATGATCTTGGTGATCCTTATACTTATAGCTATGAAGATCCTAGTTATCCCACCACTTCTCACATGGTTGATAGTTAGTATCACAATTTTTACCACCTATTATGATGATTCTATTAAAGTTTAAGACCTTAACATAATAGTGGATATTCATACTAATGATGATTATGACAGACAAAAAATCCCTCGTATGATTTTCCCATATTTACCAATGAACCTATAAATGATGAGCATAATTTCCTTGACGTCTATCCACATTCTATCCCATAATTATATGGACTTTGACATATGAATCACCAAACCTCCACTCACATTCAACCAATATTTACCAATTCATCGATTAAGAACATTTAATTCAAAATCCTACCATATGGTGCATTATAGGTGATTCTAATCCTTGAGTATATATGAATCTTTGTAACTATCACACTAATTATCTTCCCAAACCACTACCAAAATTAATTATTTCCAATGGTATAGACCAATCTAATACCATTCAATTTCACTCACTTATAGTCAACTACATTAGCCATGACCTATAATGTGTTGATAAAATTATTTTTCCATAAACTAACTACATCAACCATGACCTAGAATGTGTTGATATAGTTAATTTCCTCCAACTAACTGCATTGACCATGACCCAAAATGTGTCAATAAAATTCAATTTATTTCACTAGACTATATCAATCTAGTTGATATAGTCTTTTTCAATTTTATTTCATTAGACTATATTAATATATCTAATACAATCAGTTTCAATGTTATTTCATTAAACTGTGTTGACCTAGATGATATAATTCCTTTCAATCCTATTCTATCAAATGAGCGCATTGACCTATCCAATATACTCCATGATAGATTATATTATGATCATACCATATTGATCTAGTTGATACATTTCATTTTAATCATGTTTTATTAGACTGTATTGATCTTTTCAAATATAATAATTTTTACTCCTACTTCTCCAGATTGTATGGCTTGGTTGATAACTTAAACCAAAATTATATATCACCTCCCAAATAACATGACATTTATATAGATGTAACATTTACTACTATAACACATATTTACATAGATTTTTACATCATTCCTAGGCATGTTGATCTTTAGTTTAAATCCAACCCACCTATATCCGACAAGTTGGGGCATCATGTGATACCCATCCTCTTATTATCACACATGTTGTGATGTATTGTGATGCCATCCTTTTATTTATACAAATATTAGGGCACCTTGTATTGCCCATATTTTAACCTTTGGGGCATCTTACAATGCCCATCCTCATTCTCTTGGCTTCTCTATCTCTCATCTTTACCATGAGGTATAAATGAATAACCTTTCAAATATTATAACTAAAAAAAATTTAGATCTAAGAAATATTTTGAGATTATTATTGCATTTCACATGCTCTTATTTGGTATAGATGTCAGTGTATATTTTGTCTTGTGTTTCTTTGATTTTACATGTCATTTACTTTCTCCCTCTTTGGAATGATGATTTACTTACACCATTGCTTCCTTTTTGGTTCTTTGGTATTTTTAATTTTGGCCTTAGATTAACTTAAGGATCTAAGTTATCACCTTCATGTTTTATATCATTTCACTTTTAACCTTTAATTCCCTTATAGTTCTTAGGTATCACCCTTGTAATTTATTTTTATAACATTTATATTAATTTGTCCTTAGTATCTTTTTGATTCTTTTAACCTAATTTAATTTCACTCTATTTTGGGATGTCCATTTACTTCCCTCTCTTTTAAGATGAATACTACTTTCATTAGTGCTTGTGATAAATCCCTTGTAGGTTAGTATGGCTTCCCTAGTGACATGAATATCATATCATAGCACTATCCCCTTAGAAGCACTTTTGCCATCCTTTATATTATCTATAAGCATATTCCTCATTATATAATTTTTATTACATGAAAATATCTTCCATGATACTCATTTTATTCTATTTCCTTTCACATAAGCCAGACACAGGTCATTTTTGATATTTCACACTAATGTGTGGATAAGTATAGGAGTATTTTGATACCATGGTATTAAGGATCTCCTCTCTAGTGACCCGATACAATCTCTCATGTGTTAGTTGTATATTTAAATCTTGTTTTGTTTTAAAAATCTATATGGAGGAAGAATATAAAAATCCAAAATAGTTAAAATTCATATCATCAGAAAAGGCAAATGTTAAAAATAATAATAAAATATTAAAATTTAGATCACACCAAAAGATATGATTATTGTTTTGCACATACCCTATCTTAATCAAACTTAAAACTCCGTAGTTGGACTCATTATATCAAAGTTCTATTGGGATGCAGTAGCCCATTAAAATAGGGTAGGAAGTCTCATTATATCTTCCTACATTTTAGTGCCACCTATATTTTCACACAAGTACCTAATATTTGGAGTAGGATGATGACTTGTAAGGGGTATTTAGGAGTGGTGAACACAATATGGGAAGGTAGGATCATTTTAATTTCATGAATATATCCTTCATGCGATGATATATACACTTTATTTATTATCCAAATCTTTGTGTTCACTAGTTGGAGTGTCTTAGTTTCTTGACATTGATAGTTTTTATCCTTTTCCACTTATTTAGAGTGTCTTATTCCCACTAAGGATTTATACAAAACCCATGTGACACCTTGATTTCCTTATTTTCATCATGTATTTTTTGATATCCCCTTGATGAATATTTATTTTAGTTGATCACATCTTCATATTTACACATCTTGACTTTTAGTTTGTGAGTTGCATTGTAATATTCTTGATAGAATCAAGATTTCCCCTTAAACACCCAACACATTTTCTTTCCACACCTTATAATTGTCATCAATGCCATGTTTTTAGGTATTTACGCTTTCTTACATCAATTGTTTTTGCAAGCACTAAGTTTGAGTTGTCATTCTTTAGATATTTTTATTTTCATTTATTTTTCATGTTCATGGACTTCACTTATCTTACATAGGACATTTTTCATACTATCATATATTTTTTTATTTGTGTTTGACTTTACATGCTTGTCTTAGATTTTGAACTACATTTAAATTATAATCATATTTGTTTCCTTCGTGTTTGATTTGACATTATTATCATACTTAAGATCACATTATTAATTACATACTATTGTTTGATCATTATTAAATTGATATTTCATTTACTTAGAATTTTATACATATCTAATCCTATTATGGTATTTTCTACATTATTTTTTTTCATTTGATTCATCATTTTTCACATCTTTCATTCACTAGAGACCATTTCAAATAATTTAGACTTTTTACTAGTCCAATTCTAAACAAAACTATTAGAAAAAATTATTAATTGTTTAAAATTTTCTAGTTCTAAATTCTCTCTAATGTAGTCTATGGGGAATAGATACAAATTATTACAATGATCCAAGTCTATTTTCTTTTGAATATATAAAAATTATTATTTTTCTAACATTTTCTCTAGTCCAATTTAGGGGTCACAAGTCAAAATTATCTAAAATGGTCCTTCACAAATTTTATATATACTTACTTAAGGTATCATTTTTCATCACTTTTCTTTTGATCTTTTTGACCATGAATTTGCTCACATTTTCTAGAGTAAAATAAAACATCTATCATCACATCTTCCAAATTTAAAATTATGCATCCTCAATTATGTACCATGATATTTTGTCTTTTAGCTAAATCTTTGTTTCCATAGGTACTTTTCATGAGCCCAAAGAAGTGTTATAATCATAGTGAGATAGATAAGGTTTAGTTTCTAATAGAATGTTTTTTATAAAAAAATGGAAATTTATCTTATTTTTTAGGTCTGTCTCTCATTTTAGATATTCAGTACCTTCCATCAACTACTACATATTCAAAATTTTCTATAATAAATAAGGTGATTAAAGGTACATATTTTAATTTTATTTACTTTCATTTATTGTTAGTTATTTTAGTTACTTCATTTCAAGTGTTATGCTGCTATGTTATTTCCTAAAACACCATCCCATGTTACACATTTTTGACACCTTTTAAGCTTTAGGTGAGGCATATGTATACACATAATATATTTTACTTTAAACATTTATTTATACTTTATATTACAATGAATTATCGAGCATTGATATCCCTAAGTGCATGCCTAAAGGGTCCACCAAGAAAGTGTGGGCAGGTTCATGGTGATTTATGATATATGTTACTATCTATGTCATTGTAATATCATTATTATCATTAGTTTAGAGTATTCATATTGTATTTTCACTTACCTCTTTCCATCCTTTCTTATTCATTTGTGATATTTTCCCTATATCCTATAGTATTGATCAGGCTAATACTATCTATTTAGTGCCTTTTCCATCCATATATTGTATCAGCTAGCCCAATGTAATTCTAAGCCTATATTATAATATTTTTAATGTATTAGAATGGTTGATACAATTATGTGTCAATTGAATTATTTCAATTATATCAGTCTAGATGATACCATCAACTTAGTGTTTAAGGTTGGTTTTGGGTATCTCTCTCTCTCTCACTCACACACACACACACACACAATTATATGGGTTATAATTCATTCCATTCATATCATATACACTCTATTCACTGTCAATTCACTCACACTTTTGCCCTAAGTCATATTTCAAGGAGTTAAAGGTGAAATATTATCTTTGAGAAGATTTTCTTGTGTTAGTATTTATAGATTAAATAGGGGAGTCATTAGGATTATACTAGGTATTTTACCAACCATTTTAATTATTCAATCCAAAAAATCTATTGAAAATCTCCACTTAATCTAAGGGTGATATTGATGCTTGATTGGTCCATGCCAAGGTAAGTATGTATAACCCTATACTCTTTCTTTTATTCAATTATTATATTAGATGTTTCTTGTTACTTAGTAAATGAATGTGTATGTATCATTTTATAATTTATATCTACACCTAATATTGGTGTGGTTATAGGTTTTATTAGACTTTTCATATTCCATTTTTAGGTTTCCTATACCCCCATTTGGTTAACCATGGCACCTTACCAAATAAAACCATTCTAACCCTTAACAATTTATTTTAGTTAATTTTATTTTCACACTTAAAAACAATTTAATTGAATACTTACCTATGTTAATTACTTGTAATCAATTAATTTCATAGAGAGGTATATAAAGATATACATCTTTTTTTCATAGGCTTAATCTTTAGAACCCTTTACTCTTGATGATTGTGTTGTTGGTTACCCTCTACTCTATATTTATATTTCATTGGTAACTACCTAAACATTAAGTATCATAAGATATATTTTGATCAACCTTATTTGAGTCCAAGAATCTTGAGATAGGATAGATGTAGGCTAGTCCTATCCCTACATACATAATATATGTGGCAAAATAAATGTGTCTAATCTCCATAATATCTCTCTAACCTTCCAAAAGTCCCACATATATTATAATGAGTGTGTCCTACTAGAAAGAAGCTTACATACACAATTTTGGATACCCTTCTTTCCATCAACATGAAATCAAATTAAAATAATGCATGATTTTTATTATCACTTAAATAATTATCCAGTTATAAGTAAAGGATAGTTTGTTATTTTTAAATTAATTAATTCTAAGACCAACACTAATTAATTATTAATGAATAATGTTTTATTCATACTTTTTGAATTTTTTATGAACTTTATTTTGGAGTAGTGAATCATGTAATGGATGTTTGAATGATCCATTACTAATTAATAAATACCCATAATCATTAGTGACAAGTTCTTCAAGCTTCTTGAGATAGATCCGATGATGTGACTAAGTAGTTTTATCCACATTCAAAAAGTGGTAGGTCAAAGTTTCCAAAATATCTATTTTTGTGTTTATTAGTGAGCATACCATTCAAATAAACTAAGAGTTTCATAAAATTACTTATTGAATTTTATTTCCTACCCATCCTTGGTATGAAAGTTTTCATTTTGTTTGTTTTATCATGAAAAATTGTGAATAATCCTGTAGATTTTTCCTCTTATTCAAATATTCAAGAATATTAATGTGCATGATGACTATTAATATATTCATTGTCTCATGTTTGTTCCTCTTCAAATATTGAGACTATTTTTGGGAAGGTGGTGGATCTATTTTTACTATACATTTATGGGCACTCATCACTCTTAGTGATTAATTTATTCTTTCCAATCAAAAAATGTTGAAATTTATGTTCATTATCATGGTGAATCTCAGTTATGACACTGGAAGAAATGTTCAAAAATTATATGTCCTTGTTATATTTATTTCACATTAAATTATGGGTATAAAATGTAGGATGTAGTCTTTGAAGAATTTTAATTAAATATTTTCCTAGAGAAAATTTAAAATGTAGTGAAATATCTAAATTTATCTTAATGATTCTTGATATGCAAGAAACTATTACAAGGGTATTTGACATGTGTTTCTATTTCCCAGTGTTACCATTCATTACACATATTTCACCATTTATCCAATATTATTAATGACTATAAAAAGTGATCCTAAGGTCCCCATAAGCTCTATTACATACATTTTGATATGAATCCATCCCATAGAATTTTATGTTATGTTCCTCCATAGATTCCTTACCAACATTTATAAAATATTTTTTGGTTAATGCATCTAACACAAATATATTTCTTACCTTTCCATTTAAGGATCTAGTTTTGCATCAGAAAATGCTAACTAAATCAATGGGATTTTTTTTGATACAATAATATTTTTAGAAATTGAATTCCACATCCACCACTTCATCCAAAAAAATAACTATTTTTATCCTCATCGACTTTTTGATTTGATGAATCGGATATAATGGCATTCAATTTTCAATTTTATTACCATTATAGGGTATTCTAATCCATGTATTTGAATTATTGAAATTATTAGAATTTTAAAAAAAAAAAAAACTAGTTATACAAAATGATGTTATTGCTCTTATAATTCATCCCACATGTTTACCTCAACATCTTATGAGAATTATTTGAATTTAATATCATGAGATAACTATCTATGTTGGCCAAATGTGTATGAGAGATCATTTAGATAAGCAACATCCTTTGCAAGGAGGCTTGAATACTCTATCAATATGCACACCAAATGTATTTAAATTTAATAATATTAATTTTTTCTTGTATATTTTAACTACTTTGTAAGTTTTCCCTCTACAACATATTTGATTATAGATGAGAACAAATGGATCAAATTGGTAGTAACTCCCCAAAACTTAAAATTATGTTCACTTCTCTATAAAATTAATATATCATAGAAATCAACACTAACTTTAACCATTACGGTTCTTTTTTTTTTTGTAAAAAACTAAATTTATTACTAGCCAAGATTTTAATTTCTAGGGTTGTAGCAAGTCAAAGCAATCTAAAAATAAATTTACCACATTTTTTGAGCATTGCAAAAAAAATTAGGACTCTTAGTCTCCATAGATTTTATGATCTTATATCATGAGTTATAATATCTTGTGTTACATTGCTATATCTTCTAGAATATTTATGTTTTATAATGACATTGTCTGCAAAAAAATAATTTACATTGTTACAACCTATATTGATGGTGATTTTAATGTCATCACTGTAATCTCCCTCTTATATAACACTACAATCCTTTGCATCACTAAATATGTGATTGTTTAAGAAGAGATGCAAATTTAGTATCCTTTATTATTGACATCTAGTAAGGTTTAAAATTTGTCAACTAAATAATAAAATTGTAGTTTTTCATCCAATACCATGATAACACTAAAAAGAATAAATCCTCTTCCCACATCTCTACAATGTAGTGTCCATATTCTTGGATACACTATGTTGTCTACAAATTTGGTTCCTTTTTAAAATAATTCCACCTAATTAACCTCTCAAATTAAAGAGATAACAATGCTATAATATATAAAATAAATGTGAGATGAAAAATAATTTGTAAAACCCTATCCAAAGAAATTTACAAAAAATGAGATGAAATAAAATCTATCTAATCTAAGTATCAAATAAATAACTATATGTTGTTAGGAATAAATATGTATATAAAACTAATACAAACATGTGAGAAATAAAATATGTGAAAAAAATCCTATCGTTTAATAAGTCACTGATCTCAACATATCATGAAAATAATGGAACTTTATCATTTCTAAAAAGGTGAAAAATTGGCATTATCATTAGCATGTGGATGTAAATAAATATATTTAGGTGGATGTGATAAACCTTGAGTGATGTATCAATGCATTATAGTGATATAAAATTCAAAGAGTATTTAAAATTTTGGATCTCTTTATCGCAAGAAAATACATCACCCTTTAAAAAAATAAAAAAATAATTATATAGTTATGTTTTGACTATTATAACTTGACCATTTTACTTATGGTAGGGGAGAAAATTCACTCTTTATTTAATGACAATTTTTGGATCTGAATTGAATTTTTATTTTCATCTTGATTCACCTTTGGTTTATATTTTAGTGAGTTATGATGGTCAAAAAACCAATTCATAAATCAAACTAGCTAGTATTTCATGGTGTTTATTGATATAGATGTAAATTTTAGATTATTGTTGGTGATTTAATTGATATTTTGAATGAAAAATAATTGACACCATTCATGGAGATACTTTTTGTTTTTGCTTTTTAAATTGCCTTAGATGATGCCTCTAATTGAATATTTTTTAGAGGCAATTTTTTTTCTTAAGTATCATCAAAGTTTTTGATTGTAATGTTAAGTTTACTTTGTTACAGGTTTCAATATGAATGTAATTATATAAGTCTCCTTTATTTGATATAAATTTAAAACCTTATGACTATACACTTTTGGTTCAAGCTATAAATTATTGATAAAATAACCCACCAAATTATTAACATGGTAACTGGTTTTAATATTAAAAAGGGGAAACATCATGACAAACTTTGTCAAATAAGTTTATTGTTTTTTTTTAAATAAATATAAATTTGATAGTGGTATATTTGGCACATTTTATAATTTTAAATGTGATGTCATAGTGGTAAATGAGATTTTTGTTCAATTTAATGAGATATCTCCTCCACTAGATGAACCTGATCATCTACATTAAATTCTAAAGATGTATGGGAAGTTGAGAAGTTTTACCAATATTTTATTTTTAAGATTATGCTTTCTTTTTTATGATGAAATATATCTATATATTAACAAAATATATAAAATACAAAAAATTCACAAAAAATAGGGTATAGAAGAATGCCTCAATGTCAGACTCAACCAAACATAGGAATATGAAATAGTAGAAGCAAAAACAACACTAGGACCTACCTAGGAACAAGTCATCAAAACATCATATAATATAACATTAAGATGGTAAAGCAAGGCTAGAAGGCAAAAGATACATATCATCAGGACCCCAACCCAAGCTTGGAAATTCATTTCCATCTAGAATTGGCTCCCAAGTAGAAGCTTGAGTAGTGTCCTTATCATCTTCTTGTGGTCAAGTAGGAGAAATGGTCAGAGAGAGTCTAGGGAATTTTTCCATCATGTTTATCTGACCTCCATGTGGTTTCCCCAAAGAATTTAGATGTAGAGGATGAGGAGGAGTATCCCAACCATCTTACTTGATAAGGGAAAGAGGTGGGGTTTGCTACCCTCACTGCTACCCAGGAGGGGATATGTATTGATAAAGAGTGCCACTATGAAATTGGTGTCAAGACTAGCTACGTTGATGCCCACCTCAAGGAGGATTGATAATTCTTCCATTAATTATGTTATCCCTGGGTAGAGATGGAGGATTCCATGTCATAGCACAAGGAGCATCTCCCTAATGAGTTAGAAGCTCCTAGAGATGGCCAAACTCAATGGAAAATGTATTTTCCTACACTTGTATCTACAAAAGAACATTATAAATAATAGAGGATTTGTTGAGATTAGAAAAATTACAATCTGAAGAAGCATTATTAAACATTGCATTCTTTCTTTCTTTCCATAACCAAAATAGATTCTCCACTCTAAAATTATGCCAAACTTAGGTGTATTTAAAAGGAAAAATAGGTTTATCTCCAAGAAAGATATGCTACCATTAAAAAAATTGGGATATAAATGTTTGAAAAGGTTATGAATTGATGTCCAAGCCCTCTGAGCTTTGGAACAATGCCAAAAAAGATGAGGGAGAATTTCTAGATGGCCATAGAAAGGGCATTTGGGAAGGGAAATTCCTAAATGCACAAGCCTTATGCCTATAGGTATGCCTTAATATATAATACACCAAGTAAAATGAGCTAGATTAGGCTCCGAGCAAGCCTCCTAGATAGTATAAAAATGGAAGCACCAGGTGTGAAAATAAGAATGTAGACCCTAGTGAGAGTTAAGATTTTACACCATAGGCATTTAGGGATTAATCCACCCATATCCAAGTTGGGGGGTGTAATTATAAAATAAAGTTTCAACATAACACTTCCTTTCCTTCTACCAAGGATGAGCAAATGAACAAATTTTTTGTGAAGCATTAGAGGTAGAACAACATTAAGGATTTCTTGGTAAGATTCTCTATCAGAATTAGCTAATTGGAATTTGGTTTTCACCTCTTCCAAAGATAGCCAAGAGTGATATTACTTACAAAATATATCTTGGATAGTATGAATGCCTCTACAAAACAATTTGAGAACACTGATTCAAGGAACCTCAACTAGAGGGAATTCAATGAAATTGATAATAAGTGACCACCATAATGAGTATGAGTTGATAGACAACCCATCTCAGAACCCTAATCCATTTCAAAGAAGCCATTTTTTTATCCTTTCCCATGCTTTCTAGATACTTTTCACCATAAAGGACCCTATAATTTGAATGGCGATTTTGATGACGAGCAAATTGGAGGAGCCAAGCCCTTTTTAGGATATTTTTCCTTTTGGTAAGCTTGAAGAGATATAGTGTCAAAATAACACCTTTTGAACTTGTCATCAATAGACTGCATAATCCATTTGGCACATAAGGCAATTATTTGATGAGCCATGTCAATGAGCCCCATACATATAGCATCCCATGTGAGGCATCAATATTGTCAAACAACCCTATGGAATCCATGTCCATGTGAGGAATTAGCCCAAAGAAAATCCCTGATAAGTTTTCAAGTTTTTGATAAGAATTATTGGAAGGAACCCAACATGAAGAGTAGTAAATATGGGTGGTCACAAGCACTTTTAACCAAATTTGGAGTTTACCTACTAATGATAAGGGCTTAGTCACTAAATATTATAGCTTCTTTGCTACTCTGTAAACAACATATTACCACAACATGGGTGGAGAGGCATCAAAAGTAAAAGGGATGCCAAAAAACTTAACAATTTTATCATGTTGGATCTAGGCCCACCCATACTTAGTATCCCATACTAGTAGGGGGAGGTATGATTACCTATAGTAATAAGTTTTTTCCCATTGGATGCTTGATCTAGAGGCAAGGGAGAAGGTGTTGAGAAACTACAAGGTATTATCCACATTGTCCTCTTTTTCAATAAGATTAAGGAAGGACTCATTAGCAAAGTGACTATTCAGTAGTTACATATCTTCTTGAGGGTTTTATTTATTTGGAGGGAGATAAATTCATTTAACAATACCCCTAGCTTGGGAATTTCTAAGAAAATATCCAAAACCCTTAACTATAAGCACATATAGGGTAGGTGCCAAAGGGTATCCTTGGTGAATAGATTGAAACAAATCAAATTGTTTAGAAGTGACTCCATTAATAGAGAGGATGATTGAGGCATCTAAAAAAATCACCTAGATAATTTGAATGAAATTGTGCCCAAAGCCTAGGGCTTTAATCATGGATAGGATGAAAGGCCACTCAATATGGTCATAAGATTTTTTAAAGTCAATATTTATGAACATAGCTAGTTTCTTAGATATTCTAACCTAGTCCATTCCTTCCCAAACCATAATTGTTATCACAAAATCTTTCACCCTAGAAGTTGTTCAAGCTTATTCTAAATTTGGGAAACATAGGAACATTTTCAGGTATGTGGGTGTACTTATATTGGAAATGAGCCTCTAGATTTAAGGGATAACTCCTTGAATGTATCTTGAAATTCTCTTATCTATGTTAGCCGATTAATTATGGGGAAAAGAGTTAGAGATTACAACAATTAAACCTACTCTAAAGGAGTTGATACACTAGAACATCTTCCACAAGACTATCATACCTATTTCACAAAGAGATAGTGTCCATAACACTAGCCTAAGAGTCCTAAAATGCACTAGCATCAGTGTTTCAATATGAAGGTGCAATGCATGAAAACTATCCAAGGTGATTGAAACTATAGCTCAATTGTAGATACTAAAGTTCTTTATACACGTAAAATAAACTCATACATTTAACAACACTTCACATGACTTTCTAGGCTGAAATCACTTGCATTAAATATGAGAGGATTGAGAGAAAGCAAGGATAGATGAATATCTCTTTACCATTCACCATATATCTCTTTACACACTTTGACAAGCTGATATACAAATTCAAACTAGATTGTATTTATTGTTCTAAGGAAAAGTACATTATCAAAAATAGCAGGGCTTTGCCATATATGGGGTGACATTCCATTACAAAGGCCAAAATGGTAGCTACTTATAGAACTTCAAAGAGAGGAAAAAATAAATAACTTCAAGAGTCACTAGAGCACATGTCCAGGCATGAGAACCAGTTACATTGTAGGTACAACTAAGTGTGAAATAGACCATGAAAGCCTCTTAAGATAAATTTTCATATAAATCATGACAAACTCTCCAAAATGGTGTAGATCTTCTTTCACTAGCCTTTGTGAAACTATTTTCATCATGGATCATTTCTCGAGCACTTGAAACTAACCTAGGAGAGTTGACACATGCTATGATAATCATAGACATTTTCCTAGTTGCTATCTTTTAGACACCTATATTCACTATCTACAATCATTTATTTCTATCCTAGACCTCATTCTTCACATCTAGCAGTCACTATTCATCTTAGGTCTTTGATTAAGCTTTTATGGTGGCACATGAGTCTTAAAAGCTTGCCTTGCTATAGGATCCTCAATCCTATGTAGTTGCCTAGGTAGCATTATCTTTCCATGTTTCTCATTCCATTCTAAACTATGCCTATAATACTTGTTTGCTTTATTTTAAAATGGCTCTTTAGTTTTACATTTGTCCATAAAAAACCAAACTGAACTAATCACATTGATCCAAACTATCTTTGTTCTTATTGGCCTCATAGATCTTTGTTACCAGATCTTGACTTTTTGACCTCCTATATGTTGTAGGATCAAGATATATGAATGAATTTTGGCCTTTAATTTTCTACCACAAATATCCTTTGACATGTTGATTGTCACTCAGATCATTGGTATGATTGAAAAATGATCATTGATCTAGATTGGACCCACCTTCTTGTTAGTCAAGCTCATGCCATTATATCTCTGCCAAGTAAACCCACACCATTGGATCTTGTCTAACCTATATATTTTTAAGGGCTTTAATCCAAGGGCCTTTTGACCTATTTGACGTAAGTGTGAACTATTAGATCTATGTGTTAGAATGCAATCTCACACATACTATTAGATTTTACTTTGAACCCTTTAAGGACATTTTAAACCTAAACGGTTACTTTATGGAGCTCAAACTTGACATTTGCATGAATGTCTTATGTTGCAGTCCTAACTTTGAAGCTTTATAAATTGAAATAGAAAACTCACACGAGGATGAAATTTTCAAAGCATGTTCCTAACATGAAGAGTTCCATGACACTGCAACCTTTTGTCTTATGAGGCTTTCTACGTGAACTTATCAAATGCACAAGTGATCTAGTCTATTCATTTCTAGATGACAACTTAATGATGGTCTAGTCTATTTAGGCTTGTGCTTGAACTACTACTTGACATTTGAAATCTCAAATGAACTTTTTGAGGCTTATGAGAACTCTTTCCATGATCATAACTATTTGGTCACCATGAAAACCTATCACTTGCATTTATGACTCTAAAATGACCCTTAAGACACCAAATGACACAAGGACCAAGGTAGACTATGACCAAAGCTATATGTCATATGATATGACATAAAATGAACTATAACATACCCTATGACATCATAAAAATCCCCTATATGAGATCTTGACTATAGGGGGTTGATCCTTTTTGACCTATGGTAAAAATGGTCAACATTCTTAGTGATTTCCCAAGGGTGGAATGCTTTCTATGCCATGAGCAATTGCCTAATGCTATCCATTAAGTTGTGGATTCACAAGTATATAGGTTTTACACATAAATTTCCTTGACAACACACCAAACAATAAAAAACAACAAGAACAAAACATGAAAGAAACACACATGTACTTTATGAGAACTTATGGAACATAACACAACAAGAAAGGAAACACACACTTATTCTAATATTTAGAAAATTGACTTTTAGGCTTAAATAATAGGGTTTAAAATGTATCCCATTCATAGTGATAAACAAATTTTCTCCATTCATCCTTGCTAGATAAAAAGAGTTGCTTTGCTTACACTTAATGATGATATATGGTCTACTCCATAGGGTATCAAATTTGGTATGTCTCCCTGGTTTTGCTTTATCTTCATCCCATTTCAATACTATGTCACCTTCTTGAAATTATATTTGAGTTTCCTTCTTGTCAAAAGACATCTTAATTAGTACTTGGTGATGTTCCATAACTTGATGAGCTTTATCTCTAGTCTCTTACAACTTCATTAATTCTATCAATATCACCTCCATCGGAGTATTCTCAAGCAACTCTAGTTGATGTATTAACTCTAAGGCAGGTAGCTCTTGAGAGATAGACAACCTAGCTTCCCTTCCATAGACAAGCACAAAAGGAGAATTACCTATTGACCTGTTGGGAGTTATCTTATCATCCCATAAGGATAACTTCAATTTGGTGTGTCAAGCTCTTTGGTTATGCTCCAAGGTTATCTTGATGTTTCTGATTAAATTCTTATTAGTAGATTTAGCCAACCCATTACCTTGAGGGTAATATTTAGATGAAGTGATTAAGAATATGCCATTACTATTTTCCCAATCATTTATATTAGCACCCATAAAAGCAAGAACATTATCTAAAATAATAGTAGGAGTACCAAACCTTATAATGATGCTCTCATAGAACTCCAAGATAGCTTTCTCATTGGATTCTACCTTGTAAAGTAATTAGTTATTGTGAGTATCCATTTATGACTAGCACTTTATGGGGGGCTCATCATACCAATAAAATCAATACCCCCATTGCATGAAAGGTTGGTCTACTTGGATAGGCTTCAAAGGAAGAACTACAAGCTTCTATTTTCCTATAAATAAAGCACATTATCCATGCCTTCTCACCCAAGCATGGCAATCCTTAAATAGGCTAGGCCAATAATAACCTTCCCTCATGATCTTGGTAGTTGTGGTTCTTGGAGAGAAATGACCTCCTACTATCCCATCATATAACTTCTCAAATAACACTCCAAAATGATTATTATCAATGCATCTCAATATCACACCATTAATGTCTCTTCTAAAGATCACACCACTCACAAGACAAAAGGTAATAAGTTGCAACCTAAAATATCTCTTTTGTTATCTACTCATACCATTAGGATACTCACCATTTTGAAGAAATTTGATCACATCCTATGTCCATCTTTGTAGAGGTAAGGAACCACCTGATTGGGAATAATCATGATTGAATAGAACCTCTTTCTTTGGCTCATGAATATTTGAAGCTAAAATATCACAGATGCCTTTACCCCTTATCAATTTTATCACCTTGATATAAACATCATATTCCATTACTTTAGTGATCCACACTGCCCTCTTTTCACTAAGATATTAGCTCAAAAGAAATTGTTTGGTACTAGGATGAGAGACCATAACATGAATCTTATTATTTGAAACCATATGATTGAACTTATTTAATACCCTTATAATAGTAAGGTCTTATTTCTCCACAAAGGTGTACTTGACTTCATAATCTTTTAAACCTTGACTAAAGAATGCAATAGGTTGTTCCACACCCTCATCATTATTTTGCATTAACATGGTTGAGATAGTATTAAGGTTAGAAAATGAATACAACATGAATTGTTTATCAAAGTCAGGATTCACAAGAGTAGGATCTTGTGTAATTTCTTCCTTAATGGCTTCAAAACTATTCTTACCTTCCTTAGTCCAGGAAAAGACTGAATTCTTTCTAAGCATGATTGTGATAGTTTTTACCAAAGATGTAAACCAAGGTATGAACCTCCTTAAAAAATTTATCTTGACTAAGAAAATTTGGATACCTTTCTTATGAAATTTAAATTATAGGCCAAGAATATCCTCTATCCTTTCAATATCAATATCCAAACCATCTTTGGAAATAATGTATCCCAAGAGCTTACCTTTATTGATAACAAAGATGCATTTCTTTGGATTAAGAGGTATTCCATACTATTTGCATCTTTTAAACAATTGTCTCAAGTGTGGTATATGTTCATTATCATCTTTAAAAACACTATTATATCATATAGATAAACCAACATCTCATTAATCAAACCTTTTAAGGTCATGTCCATTGCTCTTTGAAAGGTAGCACCAGCATTTGAAAAACCTAATGGCATCTTCCTATAAGAGAAATTTACCCATTTAGTGGTAAATTCTATCTTAAACTAATCATCTTTATCAACTTGAATCTAATTATAACCTAATATCCATCTAGAAGAGAGAAACATTGAGAACCTAAAACAATCTACAAAATCTACTTCATTAAGGGTAAAGGATAGTGATCTTTGAGTGACACACTATTAAGATCCATGAAGTCCACACAAAGTCTTATCTCCCCATTATTATTTATAATAGGCACATGATTATCTACCCATTTTGAATTCTTGATACAAAATATTATTTTAGATTCAAGGAGATTAGTGAGCTCTAACCTCATGATTTGATCAACTTTAAGATTAATGGGGCTTTGTCTCTGTCTAACCAGTTTAACTCTAGGTTCCAACTCAATAGTATGGTGTGATAGGATAAGATCAAATAATTTTATTCCCTTATAATCCCAAGAAAATATGTCATTAAAATCTCTACATAAATCAATGAATGTTTGTTTTTCTAATGTAGAACATACCTTGCCTAGTTTGAGGAGTCTATCTTTGAACATCAAGACTCTTTCATAATTCTCTTATTTTATAGAGATACTCACCTTTTCATTCTTATTTTGATCATTATCATTGAAGATAATTTATAAGGTCACTAGACCCTTAGGTATATAATTTGTCCTTAGCTACACAATCTGATCACCCAATTGTTTTTAGAGTCTCCTTTGATTCCTTGAGGAGAACTCAGCTTCATTTTGTAAGAAGCATGCAATATGTTTTTCACTATCAAAAACTTGCCAAGACATTCCATTATTAGGTAAAGAGGGTATGATAATGATCTTAATGTGATATTTATTTCCCTCTTCTTTTTTGGTAATTAGAGTATCAAATTGAGCTCATATGGTAGCTATTTTATCAGCATGATTATTCTACTCCCTTGGGACTGATTATATGAATGCATTGAAGCATTCAAGAAAATTTCATACCCTATGATTATATGACTTGAAAAAAGGGTTATTGGTAGCACCAAATTCCTATGATGCATAACCAATTCACTATCTCCATATACTTATAAGTTCTTGATTCCTTTTTTCCTTCCCCATTGAAGGCCATGAATTAAACCTTCATACTCAGCCACATCACAGGTACAATTGAAATTAAATATGTATGAATCATAATACTATTTTTTGTATGGGTATACCAACATAACACTAGATCCTACACCAAATTTACTTCTTAAACCATCAAAAAACATCCTCCACATCTCATCATCTTCACCCTCTTCCTTAGCAAGTAGAGTTGTTGGCACTCCTTCTTCATGTATACAATACAATCTTAAATTATTTTCCTCCAAAAAAGTATAAGGATCATGATCATAAGTGTTAGTGACATATTCATCAAGAAACAAATCTGAAATACCCTCAATCTTGGAAGAAGTGTCATCATCTACAACAAAGTCCTTTTCTTCATGGGCCACACAATTCAAATTAGAACTTGTCTCAATGTAAGGTTCAATATGAAACCTTGCAAGAGGTTGTGTCCTAATTTTCACCTTAGATATATACCTTTTTCTAATGTCTAAGAAAGAATATTCAGTTGAGATATATCCACCTATCTTGGTTGTGAAGTCCCTTGATAGGTAGATTGCAAAGTAGGTTGGGAGATCAACCATAACTATGTCTTACAAGATAGGAAAACTAAGACAATTATGTAAGAAAAACTTCAAGTTTTTTATTAGTCCTACTATTTTTGTAGGTGTAAATTCTAGTTGGATAACTCCTTTACTATGAGGCTCATACTTCAGACCTAATTTATCAGCTATCTCCTTGGGCATGATCAAAGTTAAAGCTCCACTATCAACTATGCAGTTATAAACCAGCTTGTCACCCACTATGAGAGTGAGATAGAATGGAGAAGGTTTATCAGCTCTATTGGATGGTTCATAAATGGTATTATGGAAACTTTCAAGGATAACATGACTTTAACTTTGATTTGAAGGAGGGACACTAGTAGGGATAGTAGATAATTATTTTTGTAGGAGTTTTTTTACTAGGCATATGTAGAACATCCTAAAGGGAAATGAATGTTTTAATACTCTTTAATGAATCTAAAATGTTTAAATAATCCATACCTAATGTATCTTAAATTATTGGAGGCAATTAAGTTCTCAAAACCTAAGGAGTTGGAGTGCCTTGAATAGTCCTTCCAATATTCTAGTTCAGAATATTTACATAGTTGTTTGAGGCTATTACACCTACAGCCATACCTTGTTACTTTGTATGAGGATGGAATGAGCCTATAGTCACATTAATTTCACCCTAAATCCTTTATCTTGGATCTAGTTTTGTCTACAACCAAGGTTCCTTGGTTAAGCACAAAAGTGTCCTCAACTAGGAGGTTGGTGAAGATCTCTTCTTGAGGCTACTCACCTTCAATTATCTACATCATCACTTCATCTTCAAATAATAAGAGGGGAGTAACCTCTCATTAATAAACAAGACCCTACTCCCTACCTTCATTAGCATCCATAAATTGGCCTTTCTACCAATTCTCACCTTGCACCAAGTTGTTGTGCACATGTATCATCTTTCTTGCATTGGTAGTAGAGTTAGGATTGTATGCATTGGTAGGCATATTGAGATTAAGCTAACATTGGCCTCTCCCTCTTCCAAATTTATACTAGTAAGGTTATGGATTCTGATGAGTTTCAAGTTTCATATTGATTTGCTTAAGCTGAGATTTTAGCATTTGATTTTATGAATATGGATCCATGACATTTTTTGCCTTATTAAGAGTAGTTTTAGGCTTGGTACTGACATTAGGAACTTGGGCTACATCTATATTATTAGCATAATTATGAGATAATGGAGGCATAAACACTTTAGGTGATAATCTTCTAGCTTAGATGAGATTATTTTTAGCTTTGATAGCAAGCTCATATGCTTTAGGGAGGGTGTAACTACCCATGAATTGAAGCATGCCAATAATTTCAATGCCAATATCTCTCAAATAGGTTAGGAACACAAAGCTAGGAGGTGGCCTCATAGGAGGAGGTAGTCTATTCCAAGTCTTTTAGAACCTCTAGTTAAAACCATGCATTATTTATTTAGATCCTCTTTTGATCACATTAAGTTGATGTATGAGAGAGGCATGGTCACTCTCATTCTAAATCATGAGGTCAATAACATTCAAAATTCATCCCATGATGTGATGCATCCACCTTATAGAGTCCTATAACCATCAATAGCCTTCCCTCTAAGGGACATGGCAAGGAGTCTAATGGAAATATTTTATTGAGTAATATTATGGAAGCTATAAAAGTTGGAGACATACCTAATGTGCTAACTGGGTGTAACATGACTCTTACCATTAAATAGGGGCACACCTTTTATGGCATTAGGAGGAATGATGTCATATGCCTAAATTTGAAATGGATTTCTTATATTTAATGTAGGGAAAGCATGTAATTTATCCATTTCTTCTTCAATATCTTAAATTTATTTAACTTGTTCACTCTCTTGACTTCCATCACTAGTAAAATCCTCTTGAACTTCAAAGTACAAATTAGGATGAGGATATTGAACTCCAAAGGAAAGTTTAGGTTGAAAGAGTGGGTCAATGGGATTGAGAACTCCACTAGATAATGACCTAGTGAGAATCATGACTTATGAGAATAATTTTATAACAAGACAATGCCCTTAAACTAGATTTACCTTGATGGAGTTTCCAAATGCTAAGTACCACACCAATTTATAACTATTGTTGTCAAGACCAACATTAATCTTGACAAGTTGTCTTGAAGATAAGTCCCATCAGGCATGCCAAAACTATTGTCACCAAATATTTCACCCTAGAAGAAGTTATTTAGGCTTCTTCCAGATTTGGACAACATGGGAACATTTCTAGGTATGTGGGTGTACCTGTATTGGAAATGAGCCTCTAGATTTAAGGGCTAGCTCCCTGGATGTATCTTTGAATGATCTTATCTATGCTAACTAATTACGTATGGGGAAAAGAGTTAGAGATTACAAGAATTGAACCTAATCTAAAGGATTTAATACACTAGAGGGTCTTCCATAATACTATCATACCTCTTTCACAAAGAGACAATGTACACAACACTAGCCTAAGAGTCCTAGAATACACTAGCATCAGTGTTTCAATATGAAGGTGTGGTACATGAAAACTATCTAAGGTGACCAAAACTATAGCTCAATCATAGATACTAAAGTTGATTTTACACTTAAAACAAATTCATACATTTAATAATGATTCACGTGACCTGATAGGCTAAAATCACTTACATTAAATATGGGAGGATTGAGAGAAATCAAGGATAGATGAATATCTATTAACCACTCAGTATATATCTCTTCACACAATTTGACAAGTTGATATACAAACTCAAACTAGATTTCATTTATTATTCTAAGGCAAAGTACAATATCAAAAATAACATGGATTCACCATACATGGGGTGGTATTCCATTACAAAGGCTAAAATAATAACTACTTATAGAACTTTAGAGAGAGGAGAAAATAAAGAAGTTCAAGAGTTATTGGAACACATGTCTAGGCATGAGAACCTATTACGTTGTAGTTGAAACTAAGTTTGAAATAGACCATGAATACCTCTTAAGATAAATGTCCATATAAATCATGAAAAACTCTCCAAAATGGTGTATAGATTCTTCTACTAGCCTTTGTGAAACTATTTTCATCGTGAATCATTTCCCAGGTACTTAAAACATGAGTCTAAAGAGCTTGCCTTGATATAAGATCCTTGATCCTATGTAATTACCTAGGTGGCATTCTCTTACCATGTTGATCATTTAATTTTAAACTATGTATAAAATACTTATTTACTTTAGTTTAAAATGGCTCTTTGGTTTAACATTTGTCCATCAAAAACTGACTTGGACCAATCACATTTCTCTAAACTACCTTTTTTTTTATTTTCCTCACAGATCCTTACTACCAGATCCTAGCTTTTTGACCTATTACATGTCTTATGATCAAGATGTATGAAGGAATGCTAGATTTTGATTTTTTTCCATGAAGATCCTTTCACATGTTGACTTTTTATCACACTGTTGGATCAAGATGTATGGAGTAATGCTAGCTATAGATCTCATTGGGCCCACTTTCCTATCAGTTCCTATGCACCATTGGATCATTGGTATGATTGAGTATTGATCATTAATCTATTGGACCCACCTTTTTATTAGTTGAGGTTGTGTTATTGTATCTCTACTCATCAAATATTCACCATTGGATCTTCTCCAACCTATATCTTTTTAAGGGCTTTAATCTAGGGGCCTTTTGACCTATTTAACCTAAGTGTGAACCATTAGATTTGTGTGTCAGAATGTGAGCTCATGTAGAGTGTTAGATCTTGATCAAATTTATACCCTTTAAGGACATTTTTAACCCAAAAAATTAATTTATGGAGCTCAAACTTGACATTCATGCAAATGTATTATATTGTAAACTCAACTTTGAGGCTTCATAACTTGAGCTAGAGAACTTGCATGGGCATGAAATTTGTATAGCATATCCTGGCATGAAGAGCTCCATGGTACTACAACCTTTTGGATCACTAGGATTTCCAAATGAAATTATCAAATGCACAAGTGATCTGGTCTATTCATTTATGAATGACATCTTGGTGATGGTCTAGTTCACTTAGGCTTATGCTTGAACTACTGCTTGATCTTTGAAAGCTCAAATGAACTTCTTAAGGCATGTGAGAACTCTTTCCAAGATCTTGACTATTTGGTCACCATGAAAACCTACCACTTGCATATATAACTCTAAAATGAACCCTAAGACACAAAATGACACAAGAACTAAGTTAGACTATGACCAAATCTAGAATGGCATATGTTATGACATCAATTGAACTATAACATGACCTATGACATCATAAAAATCCCCTATACAAGATCCTAACTATAGGGGGTTGATCCTTTTTGACCTGTGGTAAAAATGGTCAATAGTAATGATATTGTCTAATATTTATCTACTTTTGATGAATCATGTTTACTCAAAGTGAATTATGTGTGGTAACAGATTACACAATTATAGTTCTAGAGCTTTAGAATTAATTTTGTAGGAAACATTTAGGAAGATGATTGGCCACTAATTATAGATCAATTCAGGATCCCCTTGTTTAAGTATGAATTTAATGTTTCCTTTATTTGGTTTTCATATGAGCTCAAAAGTATTGTTAAAATTCTTATTGGAAGTTGAAAGCATGACATGTGCACTTTTTTCATTTTAAATATTCTAACATGCAGGAAAACTTGTTTAGTCTAATGATAAAGATAATGGCCTTTGCCTTTATTTCTCATAAAATGTGGATTTTTTTTCTGTAAATAAGTATATATTAAACTTGAAGGTAGTTATGTTTATGTTGATTCATTATGGAAATGACATATTTCTAATGGGGATTTTATATGATGTATGTCAAAAATGTCAATTTTTAAAATGTAAAACCAAATCTATTTACTTTCTTCCTAGAGGCAAGACTTTTTATTAAATATTGAGTTAAGATGAAATATATATTTTAAGTTACCAATATAGTTGAGCCTATTTTGATTTTGAACACTAATATTAGAGTTCTTGGGCAATTGGAAATATGTTAAAAACAACTACAAATTTTCTCTTACATGGTGTGGAATGTTTGTTTTCTAAAATAATCTTGTTTAAATATTGATAATTTTTGGTAAAGCAAAAATAAGTCATTTATGTTGAATCTATATGACTATATTTTATAATATTTTTTATCTAATAAAAAGATAAATTGTAATTAGGTTATGTTTTTGAAATATTATTGATAATGTTAAATGACTTATTTCATATTGAGTTGCCTATTTTATCTAGGTGTATATAGTACATTCATTAAATAAATTAAATGATTTTGTATCATGGAGTTTTTAAAAATCATCTGCACTTGATTTTTTTCTTATAAAATAAAATCTTAATGTCATATCTATAATTATGTTTCAAACTACATGTTGATTCATTTAATTTTTATATGATATATGGAAAATTATAGGTTGTTTCAATGATGAATAAATTGAAGTTTATATACTAATATCATAAATAAATAAATAAATAGATAAAATGTATTTCTTTAGAACTCAAATATTTTTGAAACATGTTTTATGCTGGGATAATTATGTTTATCCTTATCTAACCCTCCAAATCAAAGAAAAAGTAGTTGTTGGTTACTAAGAGGAAGAGGTTTTAATTATGGTTTTAAATGATGATGAAATTCCTTATCTTTTAGAGATATTAAATATAATTTTTTAAGTTTATCGATTGTTACAACATATAATTGTGTCCTAATTAGTTAATGGATAATTTATTACAAATTTGAACATTAGTTTAATGGTAGTGAGTTATACTAAATTTTTCCAAGGTTTATATTGATGATCGTTGTGATAAACTATTTTTTAATTTTAAGTGACAAACCTATAGAGACTATAAAATACAAGAAATTGCCTTAACTTGGAAGATTGGATGATGGAAATTTGTCTCTATCACAAATAATTTAAAACAATTTACAACCAGTTATTGTTGATAAGTTGTTTTTAATGTTATTATGAAGATTTTTCTTTGAGAAAATAAACTCATCTAGTGGTTTGACCTAGTTGGTTGAATGCATTTACATATCAAATCTGACTATTTAAAATTTTATTATGAAGAATATATGGCTAGACTAGGGTTCCCTAAATTTAGGAAGAGTAAATGTATGGGGTATACAATGGCATCAAATTGATAATCCTCTAATATAAATTAATCACATTTGTTTTTGACACATTAGGGTTTAAAGGGCCATTCACATATTTATGAGGGGTTTGGGTCATGGAACAAGGTTAACTCTCCAAATTGATACCAATGAATATTTTTTTAGAACATATTGAATGAATAATATCATGGTAATTTTACACACCCTAATTTAAAAACATGAAGTTATCTTATTTAGAAGGCTTCTGAGAGAATAAAATTGAAATCTTTCCCCTTTATGCATTGTTATTTAAGTGGTTATTTCTACCAAGAACTTCATGATATAATGGTTAATAGGGAGGTTATCCATTATATAGATCATTTCCCCATACCTGAAGAAGGACCCCATTTGATGTTCTATGTACTTATAATTTACCCCACAACTTAGCCTCTTCTAGTTTTAAACATGCTAAAAGCCCTTACATCATACTAGTAACTACCCATATAAGAAATAAGATCAAGTTGAAGATGGATGATGAATATGTAAATATTATTTGAATTGACATTTTTGTGATTCCTTTGGTGTAATAAAAATGTGAAACATATAAGGGCATCCCATTGTTAAACATGGTCTCATTAGATAAGGGTGAAAATAATTAGTATAAATTGATTTGGTTGATTTCCATTTTCACTCTGGTTTGGTACTTATAAACACTTACAATTTTTTAGATATTATTTTTTATGACATTGATCTTCAAGATAAATTTGATAATTTTAAATTTGTATTTAATTTATTAAATTCAAGTGGATATTTGAATCTTTTTATTTTTTCATGCAATTGAAAATAATGAAAATTTTTAATTCATATTTTATTTTGACAAATGAGGATGTGGATATGTTTAGTTTAAAACTAGATGCATGTAGGATGATATGATTTATAGTTGTATTTTTATTTCAATCTTATAATGAATATCTTGACTTCATATTGATTTACATTTTAGAAAATGGAATAAATATTTCTATTTTAAGAAAATCATTTGTCTAACTTATGCTTTATTAAGTATTTTAGTGGGGCCCCACCCATGGATTAATTTTATTTTAATCAATAATTAAGTTTTATTTAAATTCCAAAGTTGCTTTATATCTCACTTTTATAAATCTATTTATGGATTAAAATATAAATAAACTAAAATAAATTCAAAGTTTCTTTATTACCTTAAACTTAATATTTAAAGTTCAACTATAAGTTTAAGTTATAACCAACTTATTTTAGAGGCTTTATATAGACTTTGAGGACACATTATTCAATGAGAATATATGAAGGTATAAGAAGCTATATAATATTTCATATTGTGTTTCTATTTTTTCCAAGATTTTTAAGTTCTTTTTTTTTTCAAGAAGACCAATAACACATTTTTAGATGGTGAAGTATACTAATTGATATAATAAGGTATATCCAATTATTATTTGAGATTAATTAAAGTGTAAATGTATTTGGTGATTTTAGAATTAATTCATTCACATGATTTGGATTTATGGATATAATTTTATTGATATTGAAGAAAACTTCATGCACATGCATACATGACATGTTATTATCATTTTTGTGTTGGGCTTGTAAAATTATTTCCTATTCAATTTTATAAAATGTAATTAATTGGGAAACTATTATTTCACTTCTCAATAAAATTATAATTTTATTTTATATTTTTTAATTTGTCATGAAACTATTATTTCACTTCTCAATAAAACTCTTATTTCTCTCATTATCTCAAATGACTCAAGTTATATCATTTATTATAGTTTATACTTTTATTTTTCATTTTAATTATTTTTTATTAGAGGTTAAAAGGGGGTTGTGAAATTTCCCCAAACCTTAAAAATTTAAGTAAAAAATATAAACATGAAATTATAAAAAAGAAAGAACATTAACAATCAAAACTAACCCAAAAGCCTGTAAATAACATAAACTAATAACTAAGAATTAGCTGACCTATAAAAAAAATATACAAAAAAAAGGCTTAAATAGACTAAGATAACCCAATTCACTAAAAGCCTTATCCACCTCCCACTATTTAGTAATAAATTTTATGTAGTTTATTCAATACTAGAATCCACTTACTTGGTTTTAATCTCATTCTCTTTTTCATTTGTTTTTATCCTTTTTCATATCTATTTCCCAAAAAAAAAATTATTTTTGTGTTTGAGGCAGCCATGCATAATGTTTATACTCATTACATAGTTTTTAATCTTAATCATACTTATTTGTATTAAATTCTCTATGTTTTACTGAAATTTTTCCTTTTAAATATACACTTGATTCATTTTATCCTCCATATGATAAATTTTCCTTTTAAAATCCCCCATTGTTTCAGTTAAAGTCTCTAAATATTTATTCAACTTCCCATGTTCAAAATTACCATATATTTGAAACATTAATTGATTGATTTTTTAAAGTTATTCATTTTCATTCAAAAAAAATTAGAGATTCTTTGTGATTTTTAATTCTCTTTTTCATAGGAATATATTTATATGAGACTTTAATGTTCTCAAAGGTATTTATTTTTAATTTTTTCTTAACGGGGTTCATAATTAGGTCAAGTTCTAAGTTATCCCTAGAATTTTCAAGAAAAAATCCCCTTAAAGGTAAATTAGTGCTATACAAAAGGGAACAAGGATCTTGGCTATCAAAAACCTCCAAATGTTCATCCAATGCTAAAGGCTTGATTTTTGAATATGAGGCCTAGGAAATTATTTAAAAATCAAGGTCCCT
Source organism: Torreya grandis (assembly GCA_037957365.1). NCBI lineage: Eukaryota > Viridiplantae > Streptophyta > Pinopsida > Cupressales > Taxaceae > Torreya > Torreya grandis. Next base: position 1,555,013 of record JARHVA010003419.1, on the reverse strand, counting down.
TTAGTAGGACAAGTATCTGTAGGATGGATAATAATGGAAATATGTTTTGGAGATTTAGACTTGATAGGAGGGTTTTCTATGACACTCACAATATGTTACATAAAGGTATTCATAGGGTTTATTTCAAAGATGTTGGTTTGTGGTTGGGGTGAAGGGTCAAATGCATAGGTTTTTTCATGGTGAAATATAATGTATAAAACATATTAATTGAGGGAGAAAAGATGATGCATTACACTTTTAGAATAGATTTCTCGATAAATAGAAAAACTCAATGCCTGAAATAATTTAAAAAGTCAAAGTGATGAGATAAAGAAACTTTATATTTCACTTACAAAGTGTCATTCCTTATGACTAGGTGAAAATTTTCATTCCATGGTTTTGGTATGGAATACCTGAGATATCCCTCTTGAAATTTGATCAATTTCTCACTCCTAACCAAAAATGTTGAGACATATTATTTATTTTCCATTTTTTATTTATAGAAGTATCTATCTTGCATGCTCAATATAATTACTTGTGTAATACTCTCCTCAGACACTTCAAAGGAAATAAATCTAATTAATACATTTCAATCATTCCATAGTTATCAAATTCTAAAAAAACATGTGGGTCATAACCCATGATGTTGTGTATGAATATTATTAACCCACCCTATTTTAGGATCCTTTGAGTATTGGATTTTCTTGTTGTTTTAGGTTGATAGGTTCCACCTTAAATTTATCTCCTCCCATGGATTGAGCGATGTAAAAAATAACAACCCCTTTGATAGTTTTCTTATATTTATAATTCCCTATTTTAAAAGGGAGAGGTCTAACTAAAAACTTTGATACATTCCTTATGGATTCATTAAGGCTACTTAAGCTCACACAAAAAAAAATGAGTGATATATATATATATATATATATATATATATATATTACTAAATTTTTCATGCTTGAGTATTATGTGAAGGCCCTTCTTTTTCAAAATATTTTAAAACCAAATCAACTCCTAATGAATGCCAATGATTACCAAATAGAGGGTGGAGTTAATATCATCAAGATAATACCTTAAAATGGTTTTTAAATTTAAAACTTTATATTTATTAATAATTACCAAAGATTAAAATATTTTTAATAGAAGCATTCCATTTAGAAACTTAGTCTCAATGATCATCAAGTTCTAGAGAATATTACCTAGGTTTATCCTCAAGTAGTAACTAGATAGTTAACTCTTGAATTCCTTTCCATTTATTAAAACTATCATTAAGAATCCCTTGGTTTATAAAATATTCAAACACTTTATTTCCTTATATGTACACATACATTATCAAGGTCTCTTCATATGATTGAAGGATGCTTATAGAATTTGAAATAATATTTTTGATAGTCTAACTCAAAGGGCTTTTATTCATTAATAAATTAATGATATTAAGGGTTTCCCATTAAATTATTAAATTATTATATTTAATCTAATTTTATATTTTTACACCCCATTATGAAGCTTTATCTTCTACTAAATTATTGTTTGGAGTTCTCAATTATTGGCATAGGTAGTTAGTAAATCATCTTTGTTATCTCTTATTAATCATATACCTCCTACCAATCTTATATTACCCTTTGAAACTCTATAAAATTTTAGTTTACACCATCCCAAGGGAGGAAAATACCATTTAACCAATTTACTATACATATTTTCCTTATACATTTTTCTTTAGGTTGGCTCTGAGTTTTATTTATTTGAAAAGTTCCAATTTGTAACACTTTTGCATTCAAAATCTATATTTTTCCTTTTTTTATATATTTTGGATAGATAAAAAGTTATCAATGGTAGAATATATAATTCTTAAGAAAAAATTTATGAACTTTTAATCTTGTTCTAAAATATGTAAAAATCATTTCCCAATATATTCCTCAAATAACATGAGGAAGATCCAACTAGAGCTTCTTACTAATTTTGTTCCTGAAAGGAGGTTGGCATTGGATTACCAAATATAGAATAGATGTTCACTGAATAAAAGATAATTAAAATTTTTAGAGGAATATTATAAGGATTTTTTAAGAAAAAAGGTATTTTATTAGAAGGTGGGACATTTATTATCCATCAGACTCACAAAGAACACATTTGTTAGGAATTTGAAGACTTATTTTCATTACATTGTTAATAATGAGAATATTTTTATAAATAGCTATCCAAAAGAATAAATTAATATTTGGGATAAGATATTTTTCCCAAATAATGTTCCAATGGAACCCATCTAGGTTAGCATTTAAAGTTGCACTACAACTATATTTTACACTATATTAACCATCATTAGTCTCAGCCCAAATTATTCCATCCTCTTTGTCCATCTAACTAATATAAACACCTTTAAGAATATCATTCATATTAAAGACAATGTAAATGTCATCTTGAATATTAGATTTATTAAAAATGAATTTCCATCTTTTACCTGATGGGGATTATTCAAAATATTCAGCCACTCTTTCTCCAATTTCTCTCTTCAAATGGGGGTAAATTTTGTCCCAATGGCTAAGGTTACCTATGGGTGATCAATATAATTAAAAAAAATGTTCACAATTTATAACATTCAATTTTCACCCTTTAAAAACACATTTTTTATTGTCAACCAAAAAATTTCATAAGTGTGAGCTAGAAGGAAGGGAATCTGCAGACAACAATCTTTCAGAGTCGAGTGAGTCTAAATATTTGGATTTAATAATCTATGTCCAAATATTATTTTCTTTCAAAAATATTCATCCCATGTTATAAATAAGGTATTTTCTCATTAATTTCATTTTATGGATCCTCAAACCTTCATGATATTTTGGAAAGTAGACTCTGCCCCATATAACTAAGATAAATTTACTTTTCCCCTCTTTTTTATTTTAATTAAGATATCAGTTCATTATATTTTTGTTTAACTATTTATTTTAATAAATTTTAAAACTTGAAAATAATTTTTTAACAATTAGTCACTATTTTAATTTTAAAAATAATCTAGGAGATTATGTTTAAATGGAAAATATTCTTAATGTTTCAAGCCTTATGTAAGACTCATCATCAAGAGGAAGAGATTGGTGAGATCCATGAAAGAAAACACTAGCAAAATTACCATAAATATCCATTATTTACCAATATTCTATCTGGGTTAGTTCATCATTATATATATATATATATATATATATATATATATATATATATATATATATATAATTATTTTTTATTTTTTACCAAATGAATAATAGGTATCCAACTATCACTAAGAACCCAACTACCATTTCTATTCAAATTGTTTGGGTTCTTCTCAATTTCAATCACTTCCCGAACATTTATACTCAAGAAATGATCATCTCTCATGATAATGCCAACTTTATCTATGAAAATTTGATGACCTGAGGTATAATAATGTTTTGTTAAGGAAATTTTTTGGATCCAGTTGTGAGAAAGATCATCACAATGCTCTTTTATCTTAACTTGAAAAGAATGACCAGTTTCACTATAGACCTTACCACAAATACATGGAATAGAGTAGATCCCTTTATGATAAATAAGGTTGGTTTGATATTTATCTTTATCCAACATTTTCATGTTTGACTAAAGCTAAAGATCAAACCAACCCTATTTGTCATAAAGGGATTTACTCTATTCCATACATTTCTAGTAAGGTCTACATCGATGAAACTAGTTATTCCTTTTAAATTAGGGTAAAAGATCATTGTGTTGATATTTTTCAAAATCAGATCTAGAAATATACATTAAAAGAACATTATTATACCTTGATTCATCACATTTGCATAGATAAATTTGGAATTATCATGATAGATGATCATTTCTTGAGTAGAAAGGTTTGGGAATCTATTAAAATTGAGAACCCAAACAATTTGAATAGAGATGGCGATTGGGTCCTTAGTGATAGTTGGAAGCATGTTATTTTTTTGGTAGAAAATAAAATAAAAAATTAAAAATAATTATTTTTATTTTTTGTTGAGCTGACCCACCTAGAATATTGGTAAATAATGGATATGTATGACGGTTCTGTTGGTTTTTGCTTTCATGGATCTGACCGATCTCTTCCTCTTAATGATGGGTTTTGCATAAGGATTGAAACATTGAGAGTATTTTTCATTCAAATGAAATATCTTAGATTTTATTATAAATTTTTTTGTGAATACCAAGAATAATTCACTATTTTAATTATTCTCATTCACTATCTCATTTTTTATTTCATTTTATTTTCTTCACTTTCTTAGGTTAGTTTGTCATAATTTTATTTTATATTTTTGATATTCATTATTTCAATAAAAAATGTTACTCTAATCAATAGTAAACATTATTATAAGGTTTATTACATTTCATATAGGATAAATCTATCTTATGTTACAAGTAAATCAAGTCATGATAAAAACATGACAAAACATGTGATTGAGGAGTTATATTCAATGATTTTAGAATAATTAATTTCATATTAATTTAGTTTAGATTTAAAATAGGTTATACTTTCCATAGGTTTCTCTTTATCATTAACTTAATAGCATAATATATAAACAATGATTTTTTATTGATTTGTAAGGTAAGAATATCATTTCATAATATCATTGTAAATTGAGTTGAAGTACATTATGTAAGAATATTCAAGTATGAACTAGGTCTTAAATAATTTATATTTTCAATAGGATTCACTCTTTTTTTTAGTCTATAACATTATGGTTAATTCATTAATTTTCCTTTTTTTTTAAATTTTTTTTTATTGTCTAACATCTTTGTGTGCTTAAAAATTAAGTTATCTTCTTCATCTTAAACTAGTTACTTTGTCCATATGTCCATTCAAAATTAAACTAGTTTTTTTCCATTCTAACCTTTATATTAGGTGAAAGGGTTGATTGGTTGACCACTATAATTTTTAGCATCAATAGGTCCTTTATGGTTAATAAATGAAAACAATGAGATCCTTGAATAAAATTTGTCAAGATAATCTTGGTTTGGATTTTTGGGTACACTTGATATCATAATATTGGAGATATTAAATTAATAAATAATTTTGATTCCATAATGAAACAAATTTAATTAATGTCGTAAAAGATGGATATTTCAATAAACGTGTGTTATGATAGTTGGAAACATTACAAAATATCTTAAAATGTTTAAACTAAAGGTTTAAAGATCAAATGAACTCATTTTCATGGCCCAATACTATAAAATTATTTAAGTTATTGGTATCTCTTCATTATGTAATATGTTCATATACTTGATTTTCATATAATGGTACTTAATGGAAAAAATTATTCTAAATAGTAGATTTGAAGAAATTATTAGCATGTTAAAGTTGGATTACTTATTAAATAAGTATATTACTATAAAACAATATTTTCATTATTATTCAATGATGGGTATAAATTCACACATGAGTCTAATGTGATCACATATTCATATTGTCTATAGGTTTATTTGATCTCTAACTATTCCACACCATTAGCATGGCTCATGAAAAAAAGTCCCCTCATGATACCTAAGGCAACACCCAACACACATGTTATATAAAAATATATTTTATTCCATAATTTAATATTAAAAAATATTTTTTGTACAAAAAACAAATTTGGAGAATAGTAATTTGATTATATGCTAGATTAACTTACTTTGATTATCTGTTGGATTGTGTGAGGGTGCCCTAAAATTTTGAGAATTCACTATTATTAAGGTATGAAAACATGTATTTATATCAATAAAATAAAATTAGGATAGGATTTGAATTTAGAATATTGAATAGGAAAATGAATGCTTTGTCTTTTTTTTACTATTTATTTATTTGTATATTACTTCAAATATGGAATCAATAAATTTTCATATACATTTCATCTTTAACCTAGATCTCAATGTTATTATTACTATTATGTTGTCTATTTTTATATAAGGTTATGTTTCATAAATTTGTCATTTTTAATGTGTAGTGAATTTTTTTTCAAAGTTGGCTTAAAAATATTACTAGTATCATTTTATCCATATAAAAAGACAAATATATTCAGTAAAACCTTTTTTTTTACTAATTTTAATCTAGTAATTTTTTTAAATGATATTTATAATTTAATAGGTCATGCGTTTATCTAACCCTCTATGATTTAATGCATATAAATTTAAATCAACATTTGGAAACTTGGTCTTAAACTAGTATGCCTATATTTTTATTTATCCATCATTCTTAGTAACTAATACCTTTAGACTATATTTATTGAGACATTTGAATATATTATGCTACATTTTTATAGTGGATGCAAAAATAACTTTAAATATATTAAAATTATTATTTTTAAATGTTTGAATGATCTCATAATCTTAGAATTTCTTATTCTATTTAAATTTCTTTAAGATATTTATGCATGCATTTTTTGACAGTTTGGTATACTTTTGTATTATTATTCTTTAGAATTAAAACCATCATTAATTTTTGTAAATATACATTTTATTATTTATCTAAACCAAGTCATTTGAATAGATTATTTTTCCTTTTAGTTTAATTAAGTGCGTGTTCATAGGCATAGCTGATTGGGCCAAGAGATAACCTACATCCCACATCTTAACCATTGTTTTAGTTACTTTTGTTATTAAGGTCTAGAGTTGTAGATGATTGGTGTGTTAAGTCTTATGATATCCTATGAAGGTAAGAAGTTAGATAAATTTTATTAAATTTAAATTAAATACCACTTATTGTTGATAATTTCATGTAGCCCTAATTCTAGATATGAAAATTCAAAAATTATGGATATAAAAGAAACCAAAAAATGGTTCCATTCGAATAAGACTAGTGTTAAAGTGACCATGGAATCATAAAATAAAAATCTATCACTTAGGTCATATTTTTTTCTAATAACTATGAGGTAATATAGTAATGTGTATTTTATAAATTTAATCATCCATATTATACCCTTATAACTCTCTAAATATTCATTTTATTTTGATATTGTTTAATCTTAAAATCTAGGATTAAAGGGGGAAGAGATAGTCTAGGGAATAATGATGTTAGACTATCTCTAAAGTAGGATAATTATTTGTAAAATTTAGATAGATATATATTAAATTTATTATTTTAAGATATGAAAATAAATATAAAGTATAGAGATGTTAGATATTACAATGATAATGAAAACAAGTTAGTTAATTTTTAATGTTAATAAAAATCAATATCTAGAACATGTAGAAAGCAGACTAGATCTAGGTTATAAAATAGTCACCTAATTCTATAAATTATTCTTCTATATTTGTAGACACTTACATCAACCTATATGGTTGCATTGATGATACTATATAACTTGGATGCAAGTATCTAATATAGAATATTTGTTGAAACTAGATGTGACCACCTAGATGCTTTTGGGTTCTCTATTAACTTTGATCTAGTGCAGTTAGATCAAGGTCATGGACTATTTCTCCTTGTCAAATGAGAAAACCCTAGTTTTTCATCTTCATAGTGGCTATAGGAAAATAAATTTAGTGGTCACACAATGTTGAGCTACATTAAATATATCTCTATTAATGATTTATATCTATAGAGCCAATACTTTGAAGAGGGCCTTAGACCTATGTAGTTATCCCCTATGTATTTTATTGTGTGTGACTCATGCAATGTGTAATAAGTAAGTATAATAATGACCTATCTTGTAACTTTGAAAATATATCTCTTGGGATGATCTTCCAATACTTCAATCATGTAGATGTTTTGTCCTTATGATTGATATGGAAATAGGTAAAAAAAAAAAGGGAAGCTTTGCTCAATTGAGTGATTGATAGAATGTTTTTTTTAAGTTTCCTTGGTCTCCTTAGGTATTTTATAGGTGAGGAATGAATCAGGGTTGATATTATATTTATTCTAATACCTTTGGATAATATATTGCATTAAATCACTTAGGCTAACCATAGGAATATGTTTTGTTTATAAATTGGATGACTTTAGGGCACTAGACACTTATGTTGGGATAAGACACTTGGGTCTATGCATGCATCTGACTAGGACACAAGTGTCTAGGTAATTATAAGATAAGTGAAGGTATAAAACTTGTAGAGATGGAAGATAAGTAGGTTTATAGGATTCTAGGAAGGATATCAGGCCTTAGTCATTAGAATAAAATTGGTTGAACTAATTTGTAAGAAATGTGGCATATATATATATATTATATGTGAGCATTTTGGTAGTGGGAAGGGTATATAAGATGAAGATACGTCCGTGATATTTATTTGTAAAGTGTACAATAATGAGGTGATAGATAAATCAAAAATATTATCTACATTCACCCTTTATTATAATAACAAAATTTATTTTTTAAAGGAAAAGGAATGTGTACTTGGGTGTGTACAACACACCTTGTCTTTACTTGAGTCCAACTTGAGTTCTTTTCTAGTGACTAAAATACAACAAAAAGCATGTTATAGTATATAATTGGTGCATATAATATTAAATTGAAAGAATTGAAATGCTTAAAATTAAAAGAGAGTAAGGTTGAGTACACATGTGCATTAATGCAACTATCTTGGCTTTTATCAATTTGATTTGAAAGATATATCATTATGAATTAATAAAACTAATATTATGAAAAATATAAATATGTAAAGTGCATATATATAAAGAGATAGAGAGAGATATTAGAGGACACATGTCCCCAAACTTAGATGAAATATGAGTTTTGACCTGGCTGTTGAGATTAGCTTAATCATGCAACCACATCATACTTATAACTTGGTGAGTGTGAGTGAACTAAGTCAACTCACACTATAAAATTAATGAGGTTGGATGATGTAATAAAGTTTAGTCTATAAACTTGGTAATATTGAATTATTCAATAATCTAAATCATACCAAAGTGAACCAACTACTATAGTAAATTGGCTTAATACAGTCCATAAAAGTTCAACATGGTGGGTAATGATAGTACCTAAAGTGTTTAAAATTTGAAACTAATTTTTTTTTTAATATTACGTGCACATTGATATCATATGCACATTAGATATGTCTTAGGATGATAATGTGTATACCAATGGTGTGTGTGTGTGTGTGTGTGTGTGTGTGTGTGTGTGTGTGTGTGTGTGTCATATAATTGTGAATTTGGCTATATTTAGACTAGGTAAGTATTGAGAACATGTTTCCAAAACATGCCCACACTATAATATGAAATTGTGAATTAATATAAGTGTTAATATTGAGGCCATGTTTCCAAAACATTCCCCCATTATAATTTGCATATAATTAATACTAAATAAGTATGGAGAATATGTTTCAAAAACATTCCCCCATCGCAATCTAAATATGGTTAATTGTGACAAATGTGGAATCCATGCCTCTATGCCCTTCCCCCCAATGATATGCCCTCTTTGAGGTGAGGAGAAACTATCAATTGGTAGTTACTTACCTCCAAAGGATAAAATAACCATGTAACTATGAATGTACCATGTAGCATAAAGAGGGAACATGTTTAGGTACATATATAATTGAAACATAAAAAATGTGATCACACCAAGCCCTAATATGCATGATGTAAATCATGGAAACATATAGATATTAATATTACAAGATAAAAAATTAATTAATCACACAAACCGTAAATAAGGGTCTATTTAAATTATAGACAATCAAAGGGACATGACTTAGTCAAATGTCCACAAAGTAAGAAATGACATATTCAAATGTCAACATATAAAAAATAATGGCATATTTAAATGTCAAATAGGTAAATAGAGGCATGGGGACCACAAAAAATGGATCATATTCAAATGATAAAACAATAAATGTGATGCAGTGTTATGCAGAGAAGTCCTCAATATCATCACAATCTGAATCTCTATCCAACTGATCACTTGCTTTAGGTGATTTGTTATTAAACCTTCTATGTCTAGTGCATTCTATCTCTTAGTTCCTTGGGATTAAGGATTTCTTAGTATATGACTCTAATTATTGTAATAATATTAAAAACCCTCTTTTTTTGACTTAATTTCCTTCAAGACATTCATATTTCACACTTTTTCTATTCAACTTTATTTTATTATCTCAATCTTGTTGCTTGTTTTTACTAGATTTCCATTCCTTAGGTCTCAAGGACCAAAAATAGAACTAACTATCAAAGACTAAACTTTAGTGAATATATATTCTTAAATCATCACATCTTACATATCCATACCTCACTAGAGTAATCCAACCTTCTACAACTACCTTTTCCATCTCTCAAGCATCCTATAATTTTTGGCTTTTAGCCCTTTTCCAAAGGTTCTCCTTTGGTTAACCAAGTTTAAATAACTAATTTGAAGATTTAATTACTTATTTAGTCTTATTTTATCCTAATTTATTTGTGTACCAAGTTTTAAGATTGAACTTCCTTTTTAGATGATGTTTCCTTTGTAAAAACACTCTTCGTTAGACCTAATTAGGCCTATTCCAACCCTTGATGGTCAAATCCATACTTTTACAGTCCTTAAAAAATTTAAATCACTTCCATTAGTGATAAAACATAAATTTAAGCTATATTAATTTTTTTCAAGAGTTTATAATGATGGAAACTCATTCTATAAGCCAAACCCTAATTCGAGGGTTTCTTAGGCCTATATAGGGCCGAGACCACACAAAAACCAATATCTTGAGTTATATTACATTTAAAAGCATAAAATTACCTTCATTAGGTATTATTTAACACTAAAAAACTTATAAACTATGTTATAGTCCTTGGTTTACCCTTTTTAGCTTGCAATGACTTCAAATACTAAGTAAGGTTCTCCCTATTATTTCTAGTTTGTGCATGTATTTTGACTATATTTTGAACTTTTCCATATATTCTTCTCCTATTTGGAACATCTTAGATTATATACTCATTTATCCAATATATAGCTTGCTTTTCACAATTCTCTTACACTTTACACTTTTTGTGGGCCTTTTTTTACCTTCTTTGTCTTAGTTTCATTTTTTGACAAACTACAAACAGGGCAAATTGCATATACAAGATTTTCACATTCAAATATTACTCCAATTTAACCTAAGGCATAACATATTATATTTTAAATATTTATTTAAATATTTAAAATTTAAATCTCCTCTATTTTTTTTCCATCTTGTTATCAATAACCAATTACATTTCTTTATGAGCACATAAATCTGTATAGGGTTCCTTGGTTGTGAACCAAGGTTTCCATGTGTTTGTTGTCATTCAAAATGGTTTATTTAATTTATTTAACATTTCTTAACATTTTTTGTATATATACACATAAATATTAATTTATTAACATATATCACAATGCAACTTTCCCCATTCACTTGTCTATCACTCTTCATGACTGAGATAACAAAGTTGTTGACCGTTTAGGATTGCATTTACAGGGGTCTATGTATATGTGTAAATATAAATGGATTAAACTATATAAATATAGTTATCTGAACTCAAAATTTTTTATTTACATCCATACCTAACCCATTAATTCTTTTCAATAGAAATAATCACCATTTTATGGTAAGCAATCAACCTTAGGTTGGCTAGTCATCAGTCATCAAGGTACATGGGCATAGTTACTCTTTCATGGAGTATATTTAATTTGATGATCCCCATAAATATTTTAATACTCTATAAATTTATTCATAAATAAAAATCACATTACCTCATAAAAATATTTCATTCAACCACTTCAAACAAGGATTCAATTCCTTCCACTTTGTGACTATAACAATAGTCCTTCCTCTTAAACCTATAGATTCACACCTACATACAATAATACATAAAATATCAAGGGTTTAGAATTAATTATGTCATGAAATATGATCCAAATATTATTTATATAGATTAATATCCTAAAACTTATTCTTGTAATTCCTCTTATTTGAACCAGACTATATTATGGACCAAAATCTAGACATAACACTTTCTATGAGAGGATTGTAGATCAATCTCATTTTTAAATTATTATTATCTAATATTAGAGATAATTATTTAATTTTTATCTCATATCTCTCACTTCCTATTCCATATCACTCTTAAAATGACCTTCCTTACTCATTTCAATGTAGGTTTTCCCAAAATAGTTACAAACCCACTTCTTGATCTTGAACCCAACATTCAAGAATGCTTTACACTTATGCATATGACTTGTATCAATATAAAATCATGAAAATTATTTAAAATAATTTTTATTTTTACTTGAATATACCTCAAAAATTAAATTTACCCATATAAACACTCCAAACTTGCAAGTGGCCTCTCAAGACTCAATGCTAAAATCAGAATTTTCAAATTTCCCATTTTTGAGGGAAAACACCTAGAGATCATGTAACACATATTTCAGACCTATAATGGATTTATAAGTCACAAATGGACCTAATAAGGTCTCACACACATATTTATAACCAAATTTTGCCTACTTTGACTTTAAATTTTACAAAACACAAAATTGGAGTTTCTTGGTTTGATGCTCCTGCATCATACTCTCTAGGAGGGAGAAAAACTTGAACCTCCATCTTTCTTCCTTGATTTCAAATTTTTCATTTGATGGTCCTTCATAAATTCTGACTTATATTCCATTATTCTGATTCCATTATTCTTATCAAATGCTTTCTCTTCTTATTCTTGGCCTTGTCCATTTTTTGTATCCATTCTTTCTCCACTTCCATGAGATACGCCCACTATTGTAGTTTTGTTTTTGTTTCATATTTCAGATTTTCCCAATAATTTTTAATCTCTTTACACTCAGATTCAAATAAATTTTAAACATTTTTCTTCCTCATGCTTGCTTCATGGATTCTTTTTTCATCAATCTCACTTGTGGCTTGCTTATTTTGTGATTTTTTCTCCTTGTTCATGCTATCATCTCCTTGCTTAGGCTCTAATGGCCTCTAATGCATCTCAAAATTTGTCATTATATTATCTACACTCTCTTTCTATTCCACTCCTTCAAACTTATTCACATATTGATGCCTTTGCTTCTCATTTTTCTCACTTTTCAAGAGCAATTTCTCATTCCTCTCATCCTCACCATTATACAATATGACTTGATTAATCTCTAGTTGTACATATACATGTTCATCTAATGTAAAATCAGCTATAGCTTTCTCAAATGAATAACTAACCTTATTTTCTTCTTCATGTTCCATTTACTTGTCAACTAACTTTCATGTTTGCCTCTTTGTTTGCACAACTCTTGGTGCTTCTCTTTGTTGCTCCTATCTTGATACTTTTTGTAGTTCTTGCTTGACTTTTTCCTGATATAACTCCTTTATTTTCATCTCCTTTTATAGAATAAACATGTCCTCTAACATCTTCAACTCCTCTTTCAACTTGAATGCATCAATATCTTCATTTTATTCATCAAACTTTGGTTTGGTTTGTTCATCAATATCTTGTTACTCACTTGGAAACATCTTCTTTATCTATTTTGGATATCCTCTCATTATTCTTCTCAACTTTCAAGACACCTTTCTTGTGCCTTCTTCTTCTCACTAGTGACTCTATTGTCCACTTCACCTTTTTTTTCATACTCTAGCCACTTCATTTTCTTTCTTTTTCTCTCATGGTCTTCACCATGAGTTATATCTTATAAAATCTCTACCCTGACTATTTTCGTATCTCCTTTACTTCTTTGTATATATCCATCTTCCCCATTTCTCTTCACTTTCTTGGTCTATGTAGACCTTTCTCTTATCAAGAACTTCAGGCTTGCCTCTTATACCTCTTGTGGGCCTTTACTCTTCTTGAGTCCTCTCTCTAGGATATTTTCTTGCTCTCTTAACTCTCTTTTGGAGCCTTCTCTCTTCCTTTTTTTTTTCTCTTGGAGCTTTAATGTTCTCCTTTCATCTATCTCTTCTAGTCTTTCCTTGACTAGATTATTATCCTTATCAAAGGACTTTATGGATTTTCATTAACTGAATATTTTTTATTTACATACATCCCACACCCATTCATTCTTTTTAATATAAGCAATCACCATTCTATGGTAAGCAATCAACCTCAGGTTAGCTAGTCATTAGTCATTAGGGTACATGAGTAGAGTTACTCTTTCATGTTGTTTATTTAATTTTATTATAACCCTAAATAATTTATGACTCTATAAAATTATTCACAAATAAAAATCACATTACCTCATAAAATCCTTCATTTAACCACTCCAAACAAGGATTCAATTCCTTCCACTTTTTGACTATACCAATAGTCCTTCCTCTTAAACTTGTAGATGCACACCTGGATATAGTACTACATATAATATCAAGGGTTTATAATTAATTATATAATTAAATATGATAAAAATATTATTTATATAGATTAATATCCTACAACAACTTATTCTTATAATTCCTTTGATTCAAACCAGACTATATTATGGACCAAAATCTGGACATAACACTTTCTACATCAATCTCATTTTTAGATTATTATTATCTACTATTAGAGATAATTATTTCCTTATTATATCCTTTATCTCACTCCCCTATTCCATCTCACTCTTAAAATTACCTTCCTTTCTCATTTCAACATAGGTTTTCCTAAAATAATTACAAAACCACATATTAATTTTGAACCCAACATTCAAGAATGCTTTACATTTATGCATATGACTTTTCTAAAGAAAAAATAATGAAGTGTATTTAAAATAATTTATATTTTGACTTGATTAGACCTAAAAAATTAAATTTAACCATATAAACACTCCAAAGTTGCAAGTGACCCCTCAAGACTCAATGCTAAAATTTGAATTTTCAAATTTCTCATTTTGGAGAAAAAACACTTAAAGACCATGTAACACATATTTAAGACCTCTAGTCTATTTATAATGAAAAAAAGGACCTAATAATGTCTCAAACACATATTGATAACCAAATTTAACTTAATTTGACTTTAAAACTGATAAAAACACAAAATTAGAGTTTCTTAGTTTGATGCTCCTGCATCAAAAGATAATAGCAAGGTAATAAACTCAAAGAAATGTATAAATGAAATCATAAGCAACCAACATAAACATATCATACTATTCCCTAGATATAAGTGTTATAAAAAAACATTAAGTACATAACATATAAATTACATATTAAAATATATAATCATGGATAAAGGAATATTTAAGTATATATATGAGCTCAACCATGATAATGTAAAGTGACCATAGAATGATATCACTTAGATGGATCATGATCAAAGAGGTAGATGCCCCTAATATCCTAGTGATGTGAGTAGAGAGAAATTTGAATATCCAAAAGTGCATAGATCATGTATCTTTGTATGCTTGAATCACACTTAAAATATTTTTGAAAAACATGTCTATAATAAGTAGTGATATACCATCTACCAAAATGGAACCAACAAAATATATGAAAAGGAGCTAATAGAATGTGTAAATTCTAAACATAATTTAGGATTTTTTTAATTTTTTGGGTATTTTTAGAATATGTGAAAGGAAAAGACTATCTTATGATCACATCCAAAGGATTATCATAGATATCTCTCCATTGTGAACCTAGTGTAAAAAATTTATGATGTTACCAAGGAACATGCATAGGTGAAATATTTGTCACTATAGCATCTGTGATGCTCTCTATATGTAAAACAAGACTATGTGGTTGTGAAGCAAAAATTATAGGAGTAGGGGTTCAAGGAACCCATCATTGAGTGTTTTGTGGTTTATTTGGATTAGCAATAATAGGAACATGTGTAGGATCTCTGGATATCTAAATATGGTGTGTAGTATAAAATATTTTAATTTAATGAAACTTTAAATTTAGTGGTAATGAAGTAATCATTGTATATAATGAAACCCAATTGGAAATAAGAAATTTTGATTGTAATAATCAAGTGATAATGGAACTTCTAATTTTTGTTATATCATTATAGATGATGTATTTGTTGGTATGGTAACTAAATACATATTTCCTTCTTTGGAAAAGGATATAAGTTTGCCTTGACGATCAAAGGATATGCAATTATTGTTTCTATCAATCATACTATTATAATCCCTTAGATTGTCAATAACTTAAAAAGTAATAGAACATTCTTTTGGAGTAAATGAAACTCTTAAATGAATTTATCCCATTAGTTTAATCCATGTGTTTAAGCTTATTATCAAGAAAGCTAAGAAATGACATATAAAAAAAATTATATCTTGAAAGTACAAAACCTTGATATCTATAAATTAATTGACCTAAACTTGAGTAGTGATAGTAAAAGGGTCATGATATGAGAAAGATATTATAGTTTCATCTTTTATATCCACATTTTGAACATTTGATTTGTCAAGTGTCTTTCACTTTTTGAACTCTTTTATTAGAAACCCTCTTTTGAGAATGTTTGTTTGATTTTATTGAGTTTGATTTGGAAAATTTTGTTCTCACTCTTTTTGTATCATTCCATTTAGAATATTTTCTTTCCCTAATTTTTATTTGTAAGTGTTTTTTTTAAATCATCCTTTTAATGAATTTTTTGTTCTTTGTGGAATTATTTCTTGTGTACCTCAATTTAAGTTATAGGTTCTTTATCTTTTGTATTGGAAAATAATATATTTGAATCATTGTATTAGTTTTGTCAATATAGCCCAAGCTTTGATGGTCATTCTAATCATATGTGGAAATAGGATGAGTGATGCCTTGGGAATGTATTCCCAATCCTTGACCATGATAACAATTTTTTGTATAAATATTCAATTCCAAAACTATATTGTTTGGAAAACTATCATTATTGAGAGGTAAATTTGTATCCTTTTATTTATTTGATTCTTATTTTTAAATATTTTTGTGTTCTATTTTTTATATTGATGATTGTTTTTCATCTAAACATTTATTTGGTACCCAAATTTATTATGTTGGCACTTGTGATTTAGTAGAGATACTCATAATGTGAGTGGGTTTCTTGGTTGAATTATCAATGATATGATCACCAATACCTTTGTTACTTTGTATTTTTCACTTTAATGTAAAAAAAATGTGTATGATTCCCATGCATTCTATGATATGCAAAATAGTATTTGGATCTACGTATAGGACGTGGAAGAAGTAATTTGATCACTTTGTTTTGAAGAATTTATCTTAGGATTTCAATTGTAATATTATTAGCCTTTTAATCACTTTTTAATCACCTATTTTAGTTATATTATATGTTATATTTTCATTTAGATAAGGAAAATTGATGGGTACAACATTGTTAGATGAAGATGTAAACACATGATTAACAATATCATGTTTTGGATTTTGGGTATATGGAATCTAGTTTTCTAATATTGTGATCATTGAACTAAATTACTAATTTTGATTTTGTAACTCTTATATTAAATTGATCATAAGGATGATTTAATCATTTAGGACCTCATAATCACAAACTCTGGCTACCTCATTTTGAATATGCATACATACACCATTTACCTTACCCCTTGAAAGAGTGATAGTTTGGATTTGGTTAGAGGGGTGGTAACTATCACCCTCCTTAGGATTAGGAGGAGAAAGAGGCTCATTTTTATCCATTTTAAATGTTCTAAAAATTGATATGATAATAAAATAAGAAAGACATGTAAATTCTAGGGAGAAATCAATCATGATAATAACATTCAAAATTAAAAAATTATAATAATATGAAACCAGAGAATAGAGAAAAAAATAAATAACTTAGGATTTTAGAATCCCTAGATCATTTATTTTGCATTCAAATGAATAAAGTTCACCAAATGTTTAACCCTAAAATATAGATATGGGTAAATTTAGGGTTAAAAGGGGAAGATATATCCTAAGACACAAGGATGGTAGACTCCCTTGAAAGTAGGATAATGGCTCTTGAAACTTAAAAAAACATATACTAAATTTACTATGATAAGATATGAAAAAAATAGAAAGTAAAACTATGCTAGATATTGAAATGATAATGAAAAAAGGTACTTAGCTATCTATGATGTTAATATAGATCTGGATATGGAATAGGTAGAAATCAAACTAGATTTAGATTTTAGAACAATCACTTGATTATATAAATTACACCTTTGTATCCATGTACACTTGTATCAACTTGGATAACTATGTCAATGTTATTTTTTGACTCAAAAGAAGGTGTTTAGTATGGAATACCTACTAAAACTATATGTAACCACCTAGATGCTTTTGGGTTCATTATTGTCTTTGATCTAATGTATTTAGATATGGGTCATGGATTGTTGCTCCTTGTCAAATGAGAAAACCCTAGTTCTTTATCTTCATAGTGGATATGGTAAAAATGGGTTAGTAGGCACATGATGTCAAGTTACCCTAAGAACCATTCTATCAATGAGCACTACCTACATAGCTAATACTCTAAAGAGGACCTCAAACCTATGTTGTTATCCACTACATGTATTGTGTGTGAATCATGCAATGTGTGATAATCAAGTATAATAGTGACCTAACTTGTAACTTGGTAAATATATCTCTTAGGCTATTCCATTAATACTTTAGACCTGTAGATGTGTTGTACCTATGACTGATATGGAAATAAAGGAAAATAGGGGAATTTTGCTCACTTGAATGCTTGATATAATGCTTTTGGTAAGTTGTCTTAGACTCTTTAGGTATTTTATAGGTGAGGAATGGATGAGGTTTGATATTATATTTATACCAATCCCTTTGGAGAATATCTCACATTAAAACACTTTAGTTGACTTTAGGAATATGTTTTTTTTGTAAATTAGATGAATTTAAGGAAATTGACACTTGTGTTTAGATAGGACATTTACATCATTGTAATTTTTTGACTGGAATGAAAGTGTATAAGAAGTTATAAAATAGGTGCACGTCTAAAACTTACAAAGATGGAAGATAAGTAGGTTTATAACATTATAGGAATGATAGAAGGATTCATTCATAAGAATAAAATTAGTTAGACTAGGAGATAGGAAATGAGGCACATGGATATATTTTATGCAAGCATTTTGGTAGAGGGAAGGGTTTAGAAGAAGAAGGTACATCCATGATATGTATTTGACAAGTGTACAAGACTAAGGTGTTATATAACTTAGAAATAATGTCTACAGTTATAGCAAAGGAGGATAAAACTCAAGCATGGGTCTATAAAAATAATTATTTGTCACTTTGTTATAATTTCATTACTCACCAGTTAGATATATTAATTTACTTAATAGGTATTATCTAAGTATTAATTTTATCCACTCATTATGTTACCATTTGAAGGGTAATTACTTAGGTTTCCTCAAAATATCATTTAGAATTTTAAGTCTCATAAAAAATAATAAAAAGTGTTATACATTCCACTAAATTCAATGAAAAAATAAATTTTACGTATGGAAACAAAATATTCATTTCTAAGGTTAAGATTTTTTTGCATTTCTAATAAAACCTTATTCTCATAGAAGTCATATTAGATGATCTAAACATGCAAAGTTTCCAAACTAACTTATGTTATTAATTCTTACTCAAATCTTAACCTAAGTATTAAAACCTTAGATTTAGCCACTTAGGTATATTTCTAATTTTTAGATGATAACTCATCAATTCAAGTCTACTAGCTCATAATATAGAACTAACTCAACATTTCCTAGATTCCACCTAGTGCAATGTAAGGATACATTCATTATAATTTCACACACCCTTAATAGGGATTCATAATTTTGTTACCAAACTTCTACCATTATTTCTAAATAAATAGGGCACATCATGCTACCAAACACCCATTCATATTACCCTTGGTTGTGATTAGAATAAAACCAAAGTTAAAACTTACAATGTTTATAGTAGGAATGAATACATAAAATCAAGATCATTTTCCATAAATTTCAAAAAAACTAAGAATTAGAGTAAAAAAAATAGAGTCTATCTATTCATACATTACCATGTGAGTATAAACTTATTATATTCTCATATAGGTCAGTTGAAAGGGGGGTATTTTTTGGCCTCCTAGAACATACCTAGTGATATGGACTTGTCTTATCATGTATGCAATTTGGATCCATAATGTTGTCATTTCATTCACAGCCAGAACCAAAAATCTAAGACTCTCAAAAAGGTTTTTTGGGGAAGACATCAATTGATTCTTATACTTCACACAAACTATGCTTAATAACTATGAATAGTTCATAAGGAGAATTATTTTTTTCTCTTTCCACTCTCTAAGTGTATGCATTTATTTTCATCTCAATGTTTATACAAATAGACATTTGAAAAAAACTATATACATGACCTCTCATTTATTTATTTTTAAGGATGCCCATGCTCTTCATGGATTTATCATATACCACACATCACCCTATTTATCAAAATAAATAACTATAATTGTACTTATCCTTTGGCATCACAAATAATTTTTCAAATAGTGTATACACATCCATCAATCAATAATTGAAATAAAATATTTCTTAAATTGGATAAATTATATGAAAAATTTTGCAATCAAAAATCATGCACAGGAATTGTTTATATACATGTATAGTAACACATTTACAACTACAACATATAATAATATTCTCTTTGATTTATTTTTATATAGTTTCCCATACTTTTTGTGGATTGCTCATAAACCACAAACTTGACAAACTTAGACCTTGGTTGTTCCTCTTAGTTTTACACATGCCTTGCTTCTATAAGCCTTGCATCTACTCTATCTTGTGTCCCTTGGCCTATCTGTTAGTTTGAACAATTGAATATTGATGACACAAACATCCCATGTTACCTAGAATGCTTAAATGTACTTATATTACACCTCTAAAATTTCTAATCCTATGCCTTCTCTCTTTCTCCCTAGACACTAATGTCTAGAATAGACAATAGTATTGACATTATTTTTCTACCTAGACACAAGTCTCCAATTCCATAAAGTCATTTCATTTTCAAATGAAATGTATTAAAATGGTCAACCTAAGTACTTTAGTGTGAGTTATCTCTTTATAATATTGGTATATTTACAATATCAACCCTCATTCATTCTTCACCTAGTAATCAAACCAAAAGAACACTCAAGTTACCAAAATATTTCCTATTCTACCCTATTCTAATATTATTCAAAGAAACAACCCAAATATAGGTCTGAAGTAATAAAATAATAGTCATATGATCATATTTGCCAAGTTAAAAGCTAGATTATAATTGTACTTGATTTACACACACTACATGATTCACACACAAGGAAACATCTAGGGGATAACTACATGATTTTTAGTCCCTCTTATTGATTATTGGATATTTAGTTAGTTCTATTTGATAATGGGGTCATTGCAAGTCATTTCAATACCAGTGCCTACTAACCCATTTCCCCCAAAGTCACATTAAAGATGAAAATCTAGGGTTTTTTCCATTTCACCAAGAGAAATAATCCATGACTTAGGTATGAATGCACCAGAGTAAAGTCAAAACCAAATCTAGAAGCATCTATTTGGTTTCATCATATTCATCTAATATTATGTATAGGAAACTAATGTTGACATAACTATTCCAAGCTGATGTTACTATCTAGAGAGCTAGAGGCATCATATCCAAAATCTAAGAATTGATGTAGAACTATACTCCAACCTTCTTTCTAATTGTACTAGATCTAAATATACATTAACATCATAATTATATAAGTACTCTATTTTATGTCATTTGTATATATATCATAGTTTTACTTTCCATTAATAGCATATCTTAGTTTTATAAATTTAGCATATGGTACATATGAGTTTAGCACATTAATTGGCCTATTATAGATATGATATTCACCCTTGTGACCTATCATTTATATATCCTTAACTATATATTCCCAATTTGGATTCCTTGATCCAAATTAGGGTTAAACATTTGGTGAATTTGTTCTTTGAACATCAAACCCTAGGCCATCTAGGGTTTTTCTAATTTATTTTCATGTTGTTGATCTATGATTGATAAATATTAAAATCATGTTTACCATGGACACATTTTTAAATTGTTTCATGGTCTAATACCTTTTAGTTTTAATGGTTTACTATGTTACTTGTCTTGTCAAAACTATTAATAAAATACATGCACATAATAAGAGAGTATTAAAATAGAGACAACATGTGATATCTCTCCATACATCCTCTTACAATGATATAGATCCAATATTTATATTCCAACATGATCAATTGAGAAATACACATGCTAAAATTTCAATACTTGAGCTCTTAAATCAATATAATGTTTACAAGGACATATTATATGAGACAATGCATGAAACTCAAGTTCCAAGTGATATTGAACCTACTTATTTCGTAGATATCATAAAAGATCTCAATAAAAATGCCAAAATTATTACCTTTTATCCAACTGACTTACCATCCAAAAATATTATTGATCAATATTTACCTTTATTCATACAAGTGACAATACAAATAAGGGCATCAAAAGGGTGTTCATTGATAATGGATCAGGCCTAAACATTTGTAGTATCAATTTTATAACCATTATGGAAATTATGACCAATCTGATTCAAAATTCAATCATTCATATACAAGGGTTTGATAATTCACATAATCCTCTAGTTGGTTAAATTACATTGGATGTGACATTAGGACCAAAAATTATATCAGCTATTGTTCAGGTAATGTCTCGATCATTGCATTATAATATAATTTTGGGTATACCTTAGATACATTCAATTAAATCTATCCCATATACACTTATAGATGTGTAAAATACATACATGATGGAAATTTATTCACAATACCTTTTGATGATAAACCTTTCAAATTCTAAAAAATACAATATGAAATCGAAGGTAGCTCTACAGTGATAAAACCTAAATAATGCATTCCTCTTGAGCATATACATGCTTATGAAATAGATGAGTCAAGTACATTAGATCCTCCATATAAATATTCAAGTAAGGTACCATGTATTGAGGTTCACATATATACACATCAAGAGCAAATACTATTACCAAAACACCTAAAATTCAAGTATTCCAAACTTGCACTTGTTGTATATGACAGTGATGACATTAATATGCTTAGATTCAAAAGAGGTGGTGATTTATAATAAATTATAACCCCTATTTAAAACACCAACATTCCCATGGATTATCTTATGTCTATGATGAACACTATTGAGGATCTTCAAAAATAGGTCTCTATAGTTCAAATGCAACTATTTTTCCATAATACTAATGCAAATATTACCTTATTTAATAATCACACTTTTTCATTATGTATGACTGAATATCATTATCCACATGGTTTTTAATTAACACATATACCTATTTATTGGTACAATATATATCCATTTGATCACATACTAAATTATGTACATTATTTTGGTCAATGGGAAAATTATGAAAAACTATTATTAAAGATATTTCATATGAGCACTTATGATGAGGCTCACAATTGGTTCTATTACTTAAAAAATGGTTCCTTAACCACCTTTTCTCCATCCAAGTACCAAATTTTCATCCCTTAAACAAAGGAGGGAAATAAATTACCAAATGAGTTGTATGATAAAAAAATGTGGTGTTCCTATTCTTTTTATGAGTGTTTCACAAAACTTACTTAATATGGGACCCATACAAGGTCATCATCCTATGATAAATACTCAAGTATACATAATAAAAAAGAGCACACATCACTAGGATTTAACAATTAACTTATATGTGGGTGGTGATTATTGTTGGCACAACCATATTGATCCTACATAAACCAGAACCACTTACAACATAAAATATTTTCAGCATCTCAGTTTTTAACTTATAAGATTTACAATAGAAGGTAATTTGGAAAGACTCCTTGGGAAACATAATAATACCAATTGATTGTGGTCCTAAATTAATTCAAACATGGGTTTGGGTTATTCCTACCACATCTCCATATACATTTAGACTCAGAATAGTTTGGCTATAACAAATGGAAGCAAAAATTGACTAAAATTAGGAAACATAATTTCTTTTCCTCATTAATGAAAATTAATACATATTTCAAATGAAATTATTACATCTTATTATACACATGAAAAAATGTGATGAGAAACATGTTATGTACCTTTTCAACCTAACCAATCATGATGTAAATAATGTAAAATATCCAACATAAGGTTTTAAGGTTCATAATGGGGGGATATATCTATGACCATCCATTAAATGGAATCATAGGATGATCTTTCATCATCTTCAAAAATACCAAAAAAATAAAAAAAAATCAAAAATCCAAAAACATTTTTGGCACCTACATGTTTTATTATCTCCTTGGCATTTATGTGTTAGTTTCATGTTAAGGGATATCACATAATTTAATCTTACATATACATATATAGGCATTCACAGATACATGATATACTTAAGGGTGTTGGGTTTTCCATCTAGTCATGTCATCAAGAACTTGGGGGTATCCATCTCATATGATCTTGATACACATAGGTTATATGATTTAATGATCACTCTACATTATCATGTTTGAGCTTATATATGTACTTATACATGCCTATTATCCATGATTATAAATTACATAGGGTACTTTGTATGCTATGTACTTGACATTTTTTTGATAACACATTTGATCCATGGGATACTATGACATGTTTATGCTAGTTTCTTATGTTTTTCCTTTATACACTTCCTTGAGTGTTTTGCCTTGCTATTGTCTTCCTTTTTCAAGCATTTGAATATGGTCCATTTTATGAGGCCCCTATGCCTATGTATGCTTTTATTTACATTTGCATATGTCATATGTTTTCTTTCTTGGACATTTGAATATGTCATTGATTTTTGTATAGACATTTGAATATGTCATTCCTTAATTTTGTGGACATTTGACTAAGTCATTTCCATTATATTTTGAGGCATTTGAATATTCCCTTTGTTTTTATTTTCCTTCGATAATTGCTTTTTGACTTGTTTTTTTTTGCTCTTATGTGTGTGCTTGTTTTCTTGTTGAGATTGCATTATTACCATCTAGACATTGCCATGTTCTTTATTATGTATCTTAGATCTACATGTGATCACATTGGTTTTATGTGCTTCAATGATACATTTACCTAGACATGTTCCTTATATATTATACATGGTTACATTTATAGATTTACAATTGTGTTACCATTTTAAGGTGAGGTGACTTACAAGTACTAGTTTTTCCTCACCTCAAATGGGCGGCATATTATTAGGGGTATTCTTCGTAATCATGTTACTCATAATTTCTACCATTTATCAGATTAAGTGGGGGAATTTCATATGGACATTGATTCCACAGATTCATAATTTATATATTACATTAGGGGCATGCTTTGGAAGTAGGTTCTTCACTTTTATTCAATACTTTTACTATTTTTTAGATTCAATGGCAGCATGTCATATGGACATAGCTTCCACACATTCATAGTTTTAAGATATAGTAGGGGTATGATTTGTAAGCATGTTCTCCAAATTCATTTAGTATGGTACTTATATTTATTCACATATTTAGTGGGGGCATACTTTAGAAGCATGTTATCCACACCTACTTAGTATTTAGTAACTCTAGTTGATAATGGGGTCATGTTTTGTAAATATGTCCTCCACATTGGTACTTATATAAATTTTATATTTCTCCATATATAATTGGGGAATGATTTGTAATCATGTCCTCCATGCTTACATAGTTTTTCAAATTGGCCAAAGCACATATTTATATGATTCTAGTACATATTTGTGGTAGAATTCTATACACAATACCATTTTTACACATAGTTTTAGCATGATACATATCTAAGGTGCATATGCTATGAAACATGTGCCTAATATTGAAAAATCCAAATCAATCTCATATTCCAAAACTATTGTGCATACTGATACCCCACAGAATTTTATAAAATTTAGAAAATTAATATACTACAATATTTGGTTCACCTTTTGGTAAGGCTGAGGTGATTAAATCACTCAATTTTTCTAAGTTTTCAATTTGGATTTGATCATCCAAACTCACCAAGTTATAAGTATCATTGGGTTGCATAGTTGAGCTGATATCAAATACCATGTGGAAACTCACTTTTAATCCAAAGTTGGGGAAATGTGTCTTTTAATATTTCTCTCTCTATCTCCTTGTATATATGCACTTTAAATATTTATCTATATTTATCCTAATCTCAGCTTTAGATACTTATAATGAGACATCCTTTCCAAAACAACTTGTCAATAGGCAAGGTGGTTATATCAACACACATGTGTAATCCTAAACCTTACTATTTTAATTTTAATTTTTTTTAATTAATTTTGACCCATATTATATGCATTGATTATACACTATAATATTCTCTTGTTTGTATTTTAGTCACTAGTAAATGACTCAAATTCAACTCAAGTAAAGATAAGGTGTGAATACACACCTAGGTACTTATTCCTTTCATTTAAATTATTAATTTAATTACTATATTAAGGGGAGGAAATGTATATAATAATATATGAATATGTATTACATCAGACCTTGGATGTTCCTCTTAATTCTACTCATGCTTACTTTCATAATCCTTGCATCTACTCTATCTTGAGCAACTTGGCCTATCTCTTAGTCTGACTAAAACCTTATTTTGATGAAACAAATATCCCATATTTATTAGAATACTTAAAATTTAATTATATTACACATATATGAGTTTTGAGCTCATGCCTACTCTTTTTATCCTTAGACT
The DNA here is from genome assembly GCA_037957365.1 of Torreya grandis. Lineage (NCBI taxonomy): Eukaryota > Viridiplantae > Streptophyta > Pinopsida > Cupressales > Taxaceae > Torreya > Torreya grandis. Next base: position 1,528,481 of record JARHVA010003419.1, on the reverse strand, counting down.
TACATCTGGGACAAACAGTAGCATCGACATTATTGTCTTACCCAAATACAAGTGTCCAATGCCCTAAAGTCATCCAATTTAAAAATGAAATATATTGAAATATTTTTTCCTAAGTGATTAAATTAAATTTATCTCCCAACATTATTGGTATAATTACAGTATCAACCAACATTCATTCCTCACCTAGTAATCAGACTAAAAGAGCACTCAAGATGCACTCATGTTACCAAAAGATTTCCTATTGATGCAGGAAAATCATGCATTTGAATAAGTTTAATATTATAAATATGTCTTAGAAAGTTTATTAAGGTTTAAAATATTAATTTAGGTCTTAATAATTCTTTTATATTTCTTATTAGATGATTCATCAGCTTAGAGGACTCAATTGGTGGTTTCCTACCAATTTCACATTTGAATTTTCAAATTGGCTAAGTTGTAAAACAATAGGTTAAGGTCAAATTTATTGAGAGTGTGGTAATTTTCATGATTATATAAGTTTATACACATATTATAGGATCAATATATATCATATATGGTCATATTTATCATTTATTAACTATATGTGCTTGAAAAATATTCTTTGTTGTATGTATTCCCATAAAAAAGGCAGTCAATAGAGTAAATTTTGGAGCATGGTTACACATAAAAAACTTAGATTAATGAACCAATAAAAGATAAAAAATTTACCTAAATTATATTATATATATAATTTATAATAAATCCTAAAACACTTCAAAAATTCTCATGCTCAGGTTACACAGTGTGCATATGTCTATGTATGACAATCTATGTGTGTAAGAAGACTATATTTTGGCATATTTTGTAAGATAAGAAAGTGTTTTCAGTGTAATAAGTGGATATAAATTATTTAATATAATTTTTTAACTATAATATAACTCATTTAATCAATCAAATTGAATCCAAGGTCATACATACCTCTTTCTTGTTGCACATATCATGTTTTGTCTAAAAATATGTTTCTCAGTCTTTATTTAGTTGATAAACTTTTGCATGGTCTCATTTTTATGATTGTATAAGTTTTATATGGTATATAATATATTATTAAAATAATTATTTTTTATAAATATTCTCATTCTTATAATCATTAGATAGCTCTTACATTCAATACACACAGGAAAACCCTAGTAACAAGGTTTAGATTACAAAAATAACCATAAATACATTTTTAACCTTTTAAAAATTCCAAAAATTTGTGAAAATATTTTAAATAAGGTTAAAAAATATATTAAAGTGTCTTTAATTCATTTTTTAGGTGTATGGACTCCATACCAGTCAACTGTGTACAGTCAAAACTAAGAATTATGAGTTTTCTTGACAATGAATTAAGGAATTTGCCTGATTTCCTCAAAATTGAATCTTGAGAAGTAACGTGAAAGTTTATTATTGTTTTTAAATGATTATTAAAAAAAATTATAATTTTTATTTATCATTTTAAATCCACAATTTATGATTTGACCTATTTGGGCAATAATTAGGTCTCTTGTCAAAACAGGGCATAGGACTGTTTGATAAACTATCTTTCAAAACCAATAACTAGATTCATTTTAAAGTTAAAATAGGTAATTTTTGGTCATTTAATAATTTTTTTTACAACATAAGATCTTTAATTTTTTCATTTTCATGTTCCTTAATTGAGTAAGGACTAAAAATACATGATTGTCATATAAATCAGTTTGAGTGAATAGTAAGGTTTAGTAAGTTAATTGATTGATTGAGGGTTTTATAAGAGAATAAATTTGAGTTTGTATCATCTTGGTATTAGATAAAAATATTTTTTTAAATAAAAATGTATAGGGTTAGATCAATAATTCAAAATGGTAGTAAGGGCTAGATCAAGAGGAGGAACAAGGAGACAAGTAACCAATGCAGTGTTACTTGAAGAGATCATAGTCTCAACAATATAATGGAGGAAATGGAAATAGAAAAAAGGAGAGGATTGGATATTGGATATTTTAGTGACAAATAATATGAAGGATCTAAAAAATAACCATTGGCAATAGAGCTAAAATGACTTGAAGAGAGGCTTGTGAAGGCAATAGTGGGAGCACCCTCCAAACCAAAGGTATATGTACCTATGTATGATGGAAACTTAAATTTTTAAGATTTAATTTATTGTATTTATTACTTAGATAAATATTTTGAATATTTAAATTTTTAATAATAAAGTAAATTTAAATTTGTAGTGACAAAGTTGAAAGGCCATGCCTCCCTATGGTGGGATGGTGTGCAAATAAAGAGGAGAAGGAAAGGGAAGGGAAAAATAACCAGTTGGGATAGAATGGTGACCAATTTTAAGGTAAATTCATGCCTAAGGATTATTAAACCAACCTCTTCAAACAAATTTATAATCTGAAACAAAAATACATAATGGTAAAAGAGTACACATAGGAGTTCTATAGGCTGACTATAAGAGTTGGTCACACAGAGGAAGACTTAGAGAAGGTAGAAATATATTTGAATGGCCTAAAATTTTTCATACAAGATGAGATAAATCTTATTATTCCTAAAATATTTGAGGAGGCATACCCATATTCCTTGAAAGTGGAAGAAAAATCTTTTAAGAAGGAAACCTAAACATGCTAGAGGAAGAAGCGGACCCTATAGGGGTAGAGGAAAACAAAGAGGAAGGAATAAACTTCAAGGTCATCAAGTATAAACCATTAAATTCTAAATATCAGCATCAAATTTAAGAGGTAAGTCTCCTTTTATAGGAATAAGTCATTTCTATAGAGGTATAATTGGTGAATTTAGTGGTAGGTGTTTCAAGTGTGGCCAATATGGACATAGATCATATCAATGTCTAGAACATCCATTTACTAGTCAAAGAACCTCTCATATCACTCTAGTAGAAGAGGAATAAAGTGTAATAAATTCTATCTAAAAATATTTTTTATAATAAGGAGAATCATTATTGATGAAGAGAATCTTACTAAAACTAGCAAAAAATCTTAAGGAACCATCTCAAAGGAAAACATTCTTCAAAACTACATGCAAAGCCAAGGGTAAATTCTACCAAGTGATCATCGATAATGGCTAAACTGATAATTTTGTGTCTATATAAATTTTAAAAAAGTTAAAATTTAAAAAGGTAATCCATCCTAATCTTTATAAAGTTTTTTGGCTTCAAAAGGGTCATCAAATTCTAGTTAATGAATATTGTAATGTAGAATTCTAGATTAAGAGTTACAAAGATATTATCACATGTGGTATAATGCCAATGGAGTTTTTCCATATCCTCCTAGGAAGACCATGGAAATATGATAGATAAGTTATCCATGATGGTAAGCTTAACACACATACATTTGTGAAGGATGGTAAAAAGCATGTTCTCACACATATAAAAAAAAGTGATGCAGCTATAAAGGAGGACACAAAGTTACTTTTGGTTAGTGGGAAAGATTTTCGACATCAAATAAATAAATAAATAAAAGGTGAGCTCTATTTTCATTGGTAAGCCTAAAATAGTTTTCACTTCTACTAAGATTGATGAAGTGCCTTTAGAGATTCAATATTTGTTAAGTGAATTCATGGATATTGTGTTATATGATTAACCAAATGAATTACCTCCTAAAATAAGTATAATTCATCATATAGATTTTATTCCTACTGATAATTTACTTAACAAAACTACATATAGAACAACTCCTAAGGTAAATGGTGAGATTAAGAAGTGCAAGAATTATTGGATAAAGGATTGGTGAGAGAAATTTTAATTCCATGTGTAGTTCCTATAGTGTTAACTCCAAATAAGGATTGTGGTTTGAGAATATGCATAGATTCAAGAGCCATCAATAAGATCACAATAAGGTATAAATTTCCTTTGTCCATAATTGATTATTTATTGGATTATCTTAGTGGTGATAGATACTTTTATAAGATAGATCTCAAAAGTGTATATCATAAAATAAGAATTAGAGAGGGGGACTAATGGAAAACAACATTCAAAACCAATGATGGTTTGTATGAATGGTTGGTAATGCCATTTGGCTTAAACAATGCTCCTAATACCTTCATGAGGTTGATGAATGAACTGCTTAATCGATTCATAGGTAAATTTATTATTGTGTATCTTTATGATATTATAGTTTTTAGTAGATATAAATAAGATCATCTTAAGCATTTGAAGATGGTTTTAAGGAAGTTTCATGAAGAAAGGTAATTGATAAACCTTAAGAAATGTACTTTATTGAAAATTAAATTAATCTATTTGGGATTTATGATCTTACAAGAAGGACTAAATATGGATAAGGATAAGTTAAAGGCAATAAAGGAATGCCATAAACCTAATATTCCATTTGATTTAAGGAGTTTTCATGGGCTTTTTAGTTTCTATATCAAATTCATAATGAATTTCAATATTATGTGTACGCCTATGGTAGAAAATATTAAGGGTAAAAATCATCCACTCAAATGGAATGATGAATCTAATCAAAGTTATTTAGAATTTAAAAAATAAAATTATAGAGAAACCCATATTGTCCTTACCTAATTTTAGTAAATTATTTCAAGTTGAGTATGATGCAAGTAGGATATCCATTGGAACAGTTCTAAGCTAAGAAGGTAAGCCAGTTCCTTATTTTAGTGAAAAGATAAATGAAGCCAAAAGAAAGTATTCAACATATGATCAAGAATTTTATGACATTGTGAAATAATTGAAGAAATGGATGCATTATCTAATGCCTAAGGAGTTTTTTCTATTCACTGATAATCATGTATTGCATTTTATAACTAGTCAACACAAGTTAAATCAAAGACATATAAAATGGGTAGAATTTTTGCAATGTTTTTATTTTGTGATTAATCATAGAAATAGACAAAATAATAAGGTTGTTTATTATTTTATAATAATAATTATTATTGTAAATGAAATACAAGTGAAGGTTGTGGGATTTAATGATCTTAAGAACTTATACTAAGAGGATTCAAATTTCAAAGAAGCCTATGAGGCATGTAAAGCTTCCAATAGTCAAAATAGAATTCATTAGATGGATTATATTATTAAATAAGGTCTCTTATTCAAAGGAAAACAATTTTGTATCCAAAAAGGATCTATGAGAGATAATTTCATCAAATAAAAGCATAATGGGAGTCTTGTAGGTCATTTTGGACAAGACAAGACACTAGCTCAAGTGCCTTCTATTATTTACCAAATATGACAAATGATGTGAATAATTATGTTAAAATTTATATTATTTGTCAATATTCTAAGTAATAAGTCAAAACACATGCCTATATCATCCCCTACCTATTGATAATAGACCATGGGACTTAGTAAGTATGGATTTTGTTCTTGGGCTACCCAGGACACAAAAAGGTAATGATTCTATTTTTGTGGTAGTTGATAGATTCTCTAAAATATTTCATTTCATACCTTGTTATAAGGTGAGTGATGCAAATCATATAGATGATATGTTATTTAAATAGATAGTAAGGTTACATGGATTACCTAACAATATTGTTTTGAATAGAGACACTAAATTTGTGGGTCATTTTTGGAGAATTATTTGGAAAACTCTTGGCACAAAGTTAAATTTTATTTATGCCTATCACCCTCAAATTGATGAATAAATGAAAGTGGTGATTAATGTATACACATAATATTTTCAAAATTTATCAATTATTGATGCTTTTTATCTTACAAGAACCCATCGAGTCTCAACCTCTCTAAGTACATAACCAAAGGGGTGCAACAAGAAATGAGTGGGTAGACCATTGATACTTCACAGTATTGTTGTCCCTTATTTCCACTTGTTAACAATCTAACTAGCTCCTAAAAATCATTTTCCTAAACTTTACCTCCTCTTTTTCACACTCTTCTAGTCATTTACCAATTTCATTAGCCCTTTACCTAACCTAAACCCCTTTTTGGTGATTTACATGACTATCTCAACCACATCGACCTTATATTTTTATTTTCAATATCTTACTAAGAATTAAGCCAGCCATGGCCGACACCGTTCATTATCTAGTATGTTTTTTGTCAATTACAATACTAGGTTGATTGGGTCAACCTTGTCGACTGAAACTTTTGAAATGGTTTAGGGTTGGATCTTCCTATATAAATACATCCATTTTTCCATTATTAGAGAGATGATAATAGTTATTATTTATTTCTCTTCTTTACAATCTTCTCTTCCGCCATTTTACTTGAGGAGTCATAGCTTAGGGTTTCTACTTAGAGAAGAATCTTGCCTTGTGGAGAAGTCTTAGATGATTTGGACTTTCTTAGTGATCCTTACAAACCAAAAAAATCTCTTTCAAAGAACATTTGGCCAAGGGAGAAATTGAGTCTCAACAGATTTGTCTTTCAAGTAAGTATCTCTAATTTTGATCCTCTCTTTGGTAGATCTAAAAACATAAGTAATAGATTTTGAATAATATTGATCTCTCCATGCATTAGGGTTTTACCTATACATAACTTAATTAATATTCTATTATGCATATTTACTTTTATGTTTACTAACCCCCTTATTGTGCCACAAGCTTTGGTGAACACTAGATTAGAGGTTTTGCTTTACTTGTTATTAGTTTAAGTAAATATGAAAACATAGGACCTAGTTAGGTTTATTGCATAGTTTTACTTGATTGGAGGATTTGGAACCCTCTCTAGTGATATTATTGTGGTAAGAGATCCCTTGGATAGGTCTAGTAGATTAATATTGGTCATAACCCCAATTATCTAATGTATCCCCAATCAAAAGTATATGTAGGATCTATCTTCTCTGAGATAGGATTGATTTGTAGATACTATTAAATTTCCCATTACATACATTATGGTGAACCCAAAGTGAATATAACCCTTAAAATTTTTCTTTCATGATTTTCAGTTCTATCATTCTATTATTTTTCTATATTTGTGATACTAGGTCAACCAGGTTGGTATAGTTATAAATTATGTGTACAAGTTTAATGCACAATCATATCAAAATGACTCTAATATTTTTGTGCAAATATTCATTAGATATAGGTTACTATATTAAATAAGTTGACAAATTATTATTCTTTATTTCTAGATAATAAACTAAGTTGACCAAATCAACTTAGTTTTCTAGTCAGCTCTAAAACAACAAACTAAGTCATGCAAATCAAATTAGTCTTATAGTCAGCATCCAAATGTTAAACTAAGTCAACCAGTTCAAATTTTTCATCTTATCAAGATTCAAAAAATATGGTTTCACATAACTCATTTGACCCAGTCAATGTAGTTGGAAGAACTTGCAAAGCAACATTCAAGGCACTCTAGCAGAAAATTTTCAATCTTAATTATCTTCCAACCCACAAATGTTCCTCTCTTTGTCTCTCATTCAATTTAGTACTTCATTGTAGCTCTATCTTGTGCCATTTTTTAGTCTTTAAAACTTCAATATTGAAGCAAACTAAGTCAACCTGGTCAACTTAGTCTCTATCTAAGAGACTAAGTCAACCTAGTCAACTTAGTTCTTAAAGACTCTTACTTCTACAAAGTAGTAACAACCCATTATAATCTATTCTATAATATTTGTATATAGTGTCATCTAAACCAAATTTGTACCATTATTAATTTGGGAATTAACAAATATATGCTATTAATTAATTCACACTTTCATTTTTAGTTATTTACATGCTTAGAGTACCTCACATAGTCTAACTAGGTGGTTTTTCAAATTGTTGATTAGTTTCACTATTTTTACTCTTTTTTCACACACTACCAAATCACATAATATTCAAAATGTATTTAACATTTGTCTTCCTAAGGCCTACCCACTTGTATTTCATCACCAAGTGGGAAGCCAACTTGGTTTTCTAGCCAAGTATAAACACGTGGTGAATGGTATATATTGACAAAGCACCCAACACCATTATCATTGTGGGATTTTGAAGTGAGGGGGTGGGCCCAAATGCTAAGCTAGTACCATTACCAACACAAATCCCTTTTAGATTAAATATCCTAAAACCATCCATAGATTTCTTGCTAGTTCCCTATTTTCTACCAACTTCCCTATCACACTTAAAATAACACTTTATAATAATCTAACAACACTCAGGATGCCCACTTAGTTAGAATTTATTTTTTAGTTGACTACTTGCTCTTTGATCATTGTATGTTGTATTGTAAAAACTTACATTGGCTAATGTTAGTATAATATTTTGTGTTGTGTGCCAATTAGATCATTCTCATTGATCTAATTGTTTGTGTGTTTGCTTCTAATTCTTGCTTAAAATTACATTGCAAAATCTTTCCATATTTTTAGCATACTATCATTCTATTTGACACAATCTCTTATAAACTATCCATTTCCCTGATTGTAGTACTAAGTCAACTTGGTCAACCTAATAATCCTTTATGCCAGTCAAGTTATAGTACTAAGTTGACCTGGTTGAATCTGTATCCTTATCAGGCTATCTTTTTCCCTATTTATAGTACTAAGTTGACCTAGTCGACCTAGTACTCTTTTCTACCAATTAGGTTATAGTACTAAGTCAACTTGGTCAACTCAATATCCATATCAGGCTATCTTTTTCCCTTTTCATAGTACTAAGTTGACCTGGTCGAATCTATATTATTTTGTCCTCTATCCAACAATACTAAGTTGACATGGTTGACTATATACTCTTATCATCTCCCTTTTCATCAATACATAGTCAACCCAATCAACCTTATATCTTATTTTTATTATTTCTCTCTTATCTAGATGACCTAGTTCTCTATTTCTCATTCCTTAGCATTCTGATCATTTCCTCAAAACATCATGATGTCCTCTATTAGAATCCTCTTGGACAAATTAAATCCATTTAGACACTATATGGGGTATTTTTTTCTCCCTCTCTTTACCTCCCAAGAGAACCCTCACTCTTGGATCACCTCTTCCCCTCCTTTGTTTGTGGATTGTAACATGGTTCAAATCACATCACAAGATGAAGTAGGTGGATTTGATCCTTTTTATAACTATCAAGATAGTTCTCATCTTCAATATTTTAATATAATATGTGAACCATTGATACAAGTCTATCTAATAATCCCACTAGTAATCCACCTTCTAATAACCATGCCCCTAATTCCAATTCAGGGAGTTCTCCTACAAACACCAACCTCCCAATTGATATGACTCAATTTCTTGCACATGTCAGACAACAAATGAACACAATGAAAACTTTTAACACCTCTCAAATGATGAAATTAAAATGTAATTTGATCAATATGGATAATCAACCTTTGGTTCTTAATCCTCAATCCAATCCAAATTTTATTCCTCCACCTCTTAAAGATGCCTTAGGAAATGTTATTCCTCAACATATTATGAATATCAAAATGCTTCAAAATATATAAAATGAGCCTTTATCTCCTTTTAATGTGTCTATTGATATTGGTAATATATCTCCAACTATCAAGTATGATGGGACTAAATACCCTGCATCCTTTTTCAAAGCATTTGGATGTCTTTGATGACATGGACAACCCCTAGTCTACCCATATCTAGGTCATCTTCATCTCCTCCTTTCCCTTGCTTTCCTTCTCACCCACATCCTAGTGGAAGAAGTCTCCTTCCACTCTCATCAATGTCTAAATTGGTAATGTTGAAGGTATTCTACACTAAATCTCTCCCACCTAGCTTGCCATTCAAAATTATGGGGGATGTCAGTGGTGGCATGGAAAACCCCTAGTCCACCTAGATATGGGTCAAATTTTTCTCCTCCTTTCCCTTGATTTCTTTCTCACCCATGTCTTATTGGAATAAGCCTCCTTTCACTCCCTCCACTCATTCCACTCTCATTTATGTTTAAAATGGTGTTCTAATTTTCCCACTCAAATTAAAATTCAAAATGTTTAAGGTCTTCTAATTTGAATCTCTCCCACCCAGTTTGACATTCAAACATATGGGGTATGTCACTGATGACATGGACAACCCCTAGTTAACCTAGATCTATGTCATCTTCATTTCCTCCTTGACCTTAATTTCCTTTCCTCCCACATCCTATTGGAATAAACCTCCTTCCACTCATTCCTATCCTATCCATGTTTAAAGTGGTGTTCTGGTATTCCCACTCAGATTGAAATTCAAATTTTTGAAGGTCTTCCACTCCTTCTATTCCTTTTAATTCTTAAGAAAACTTTACCAACCCTTAAACTAATGAAAAGTCTTGGGTTTCCCATAAAAATATTTCTATGGGATTGAAGGCTTTCTCCTCCTTTTATTTATCTTCCTATACATTAATCCATCTCTCTATGTGTTCTTATGTAAGGGAGTTTTCAGTAGCTCCTTTGACCCCTAGAACCAATAGATATGGTTGTAAAATATCCTTCTCTACCACCTCTTTTACTTGAGGATGGTTATGTTACTTTTACACCATACTTTCTACTATGGACCAACCATTATCCTTCACTTCCTTTTCCTTTTTCTTAGGAAAGTGCCTCTCCTAAAGTTAAATGTATCTCAAACTATTTTTACACCAACCAAATTACTAAAAGTCTTTCACTCCTTCTATTCTTTACACTCCTTCAAAAAACTTTACCAACCCTTAAACTAGATAAAAGTCTTGGGTCTCCCCATAAATATTTCTATGATATACAAGAATTTATCTTCCTTTCCCTCTTTATCTTCCTATTTAGGAATCTGCCTCTTTACATGCTCTTCTACAAGGGAACTTTTAGTAGCTCCTTTCACCCCTAGAACCAATAGATTTGGTTTTAAAATATCCTTCTATACCACCTCTTCTACTTTAGGATGGTATTGTTATTTTTAAATCATGATTCCTATTATGGTCTAGCCATTATCCTTCACTTCCTTTTATTTCTAATAAAGAAATCACCTATTCTAAATTTGATTGTATCTCAAACTATTTCTGCACCAACTCTCTCTAATTCTTCTCTCTTATTCCTTGTCCTTCCTCTCCAAATCCAGGAGTATCTAGGATTTGAAATTCCATACCATTAGAGTATCTTATATTAAACTAATTATAACTTCCTAAAGTGTTCTAGTTTTCTTGCTCATATTGGAATTCAAATTGTTGAAGGTCTTCTTGTTGACACAATGGATTACACCATGGGCAGGAGGCTGAGCTCCTGCCTTCCACACACAACAATGGAAACTCCTCTCTTGTATGTGGGGCTGATGAATCTGGGGGGAGAGTCTTTAGATAAGGGCTAGCTCCCTTTGCTATATCTTTTAGACCCTAGATTTCCTACTACTAACAAATAAATGAAAAAAGGGGAAAATGAAAAGGGAGAAGGATGCTGAAAATAGAACCTAAATCTAAAAATAAAAAGGTGATACACCAAAAATTTGATCCACTCAACCCAAACATACACTTTTCAACAAGAATAAGCTATCATACACTTCATATGATGTGGGAAACTCTTCTATATTAGTGAGTCAGGGGTCTGTAGAGATACAGGGAGGAAGAACTATCAAAGGTGCTTTGAGACACACTTTGGTAGCCTATTCACATGTGCCTATATTCCTGCTATAGACACTTTTGGTAGACCTGCAGAAGAAGAACTTCATAATGCACTAGACATGTTGGAATCATCCTATGAAAAGCATAAAATAAAATGACTTAACACAAAAAGAAAACATAGACATATGCATGAGTGCAAATCCAAATAGAGGTAAAAAATTGCTAAGTCTTGATTCAAGGTAAAATCTAATAGAGTTCTGCCTTACAAGCCTGAGAGATTTTTAGGTAGAGCTTTGCCTTATAGGCTAAGAGAATGGATACTTCTCCAAATGAGAAGTTTAAAATATATAGAAAAATAGGAGAAGAATTAAAGGTGCCACTTTGGAAAAGACTTTGGCACTCTTTGACAAGCTGGCCCATGTGCACTGAGAGCATCGAGAAGAGGAAGTCACTGTTGGTGATGTCATTCTTCTAGAAGAGGGATACTAGCACCATGCTGTGTAAATGCAGATCTTGAATTTGGCATTCAAACATTAATTTGAAAGCATGGGCCATGCCTCTTTTCTGTAGACAAGACTACTCCTTCAAGATATCATGTAGTTTGTCTGCTCATAAATGCAAAGTGGAGAAAGCAGGCCGTGCCACTTACTGTTTGCATCATTTGATGACCACCTGGCAATAACTCACCTCCCCTTTGCAACCTAGACTATTTGTCCATTTCTACACTTTGTCTTCTTCCTATATATGTCTTTTTTTGGCTCCTTCAGCCCTCAGGGATATATTTTGGTGGGTCACTGCATTTCTTGGGCTCCTCTTTGGGCTTTTCAAAATCAACAACTATTTCATGAGCCTTAAAATTGATGTCTGTGCACCCATCACTATGTTTGAACTTCCAACGGCTAGTTTTCCATGCTTGATTTTGACGTCTTTGGGCCCGTCTCCCTTTGGAATTCTTTCAGCCTTTTCCTTTGCTTCAACTTTTCTCTATTGCTTCCCTTTCCTTCAGGCTTCTTGTTTTGAACCTTCCCAAAGGGAAGGTGTCCCTTCAACTTCTAGAGAAGTTCCTTTCTTCATTCAGCCATTGAGAGTCCCCCACAAGGGCACTTGCCCTTCAGGATCCTTTGGCAGCCTTTGGTCTTGAAAACCTTCAGAGCTTTCCCACGAACTCTTTCCCCTCAGACTTTTTCTATGGACTTTTTCCATGGACAAAAAATCTACAAGAATTGTTTTGATCACTTTGTCTTAGTCTTTTCAGAATTTCTCTCAAGATTTTCCTCCCATGGCCTTCCTTTGAATTTCTTAAAATTTTTTTGTCTGAAGGAATTCCTTCAGACAAAAAGTCCAAAGAAATTATTCTCGCCTTTGCCTTAGTCTTTTGCGAGATTTTTTGTTTGTGACCCTTCCAAATTCCTTCAGAATTTTTATCTAAAGTAATTCCTTTGGAAAAAAAGTCTGAAGGATTTCTTCCTTTGCCTCTTCGACTACCTTTGAAAAGTGCCCTTCAGAAAAATTGGAAATGACTCTTCTGAAGGGTAATTCCTTTGCCTGAAACAAATTTTTGAAAGAAACTTACCTTTTCGGCTTTTCTCTATGGCCTCTTTGCAAAAGTGTTCCCTACCCTCTGCAAGGGCATTTGAGTCTAGAACTGCCCTCTAGAAACACTTGAAATGGTCCATTTTTACACCTAAGTGGGAACTTGCCTCGACCTGCAGAGTCTGTAGAAAAATTGCAGAGTCCATAGAAATGGACCTATAGAGTCCATAGAAATGGACCTGTAGAGTCCATAGAAAACCTTCAGAGTCTATAGAAATGCTTGCAGAGTCCATATAAATTCTTGTAGAGTCTGTAGAAATTTCCAAGACTTGTGCAAAATCAAAAAATGTACTGGCTCAAAATAGCATGGGAAAAAGAAGGGGGGACCGATTTTTGCCCGTATGACCAAAATGGTCAACAAATTGGCGACTTCTAGGGGAAGCATGCCTGCTATGATTAGAGACTAGTTGCCTTAAATTCCATTGGGCATGGATTCAGATGTAGTTTGAACAAAGTTAGCAAGAGCCTCGATAGATCCAAGAATCAATCATAAAGCTTTTTACCCTAGACACAAGGGAAAGCACACACAAGACTAAAAACACTACTTGTGCAAACTACACTTAGGGAAAATAGGAAAAGAAACTAGAAGCAAGCTAATATATACATCTAACCAGGTATATTTGCTTCCCTCCTGGATCAAAGGGAAGTTTTTTTAAGTCCCCTTCCTAGTTAGGAAACTTATGATGCCAGACAAGTGGCTGAATAGAATGGAGACTTGGTGACCTGCTCCTCTTGCCTACCACCTTGATTGGCTTGTATCTGAGTGGATTAGATTCAAACATGCTTCCAACATATACGTACTCTTTTTGTTCTTGGAAGCTTGTTGAATGTTGGTCCTTCATGCTGGTGCATTTCTCTAAGAAATCTATGGATGTTGGTTCATCGCCATAAGCCCTTTGATAAGCATAGTCCCTTTGCAATGCACCATGGTTTGACCTATTTCCTTTTACTTCGATGAAAACCCTATCAAACTCATCCTCTACTTCCTCATGGCCTTCTTGAATAAGGGTGACTATTTTGATGTCTAAAATGGAATCACAAATTGATTGCTCATCCCATATAACATCACCTTCATGTTCAAGGCTCTCTTCTTCAAAGTTGTTCTCAAGATGAACAAGCCTCTCCTTCTCTTACTCAAGGATCAAAGTCTCTAGTTGTTCAAAGACATCCATTTGATCCTCCTCTAACTCAAGCTCCTTAGCATAGTCATCCTCCTCATCGAAGCAACAAGGAAGTTCATCAAACAAAGGAGGAGAGAGCTCACCATGCTTATGTTCCTCTTCATATTGCTGGAACATCTATATGTATGCATGCCCTGTGTCTTCTCCATCATCGATGATATATTTAAAAGGAGAATCAATGATGATTTCTTCTTCATTGTCACTCATGATAGCCTCTTAGACAATCACATATTGGATCTTCTGCTCCTCACTCACCTCCTGTAAATAGGTTCCTCCTTGAGAAGGGGTGAAGTGGAAAATCCATGTGGAAGAGGAGGCAGACCTTGAGTTAGAATCAAATGATTCTCCTCTTTCCATTTGGCCAGCACTTCATTTATATTAGGTGTGGCCTGATAGCTTTCTTAGAGGTGTGTAGATGGGGTGTGTTCAGATAGGTCCATCACACGTTGGTTGAGGAATCTCTCTCTGGATTCCAACTCTACAATTCTCCTGGTTATGTCTTCTTGGAATAACCTTTCTTAGAGGTCACCAAAATTGTCATGAGCAGGAGCAACTTCATCTTCTTCAAGGTTTTGAGCAAAACCTTTCTCCTCCTCCTTTTTGCCCTAAGATTCCACTATTTGCTTCTAACTCATGACCTTGGGATTATAATTTTACTCCTATGAACAGGGTAGCAACTTTATCCTCTTTATGGTCCTAAGTTGGTTTATGATGTTCCTTCTTCTAGCTTGGGATCTAGAGATCATAATGAGAGACCTGAGGAAGTTGGGGAAGGTTAGGGAGGGTCTATTGATGTACAAGAAGAGCTATCTAAAAAGAGGCGTGTTGGAAAGCTAGGTGTACAGGATTAACAGTAGGATCGATTGATGCATCAGATGAGCCAAAATGAGCAAGTGCTATCTGATAGAAAGGATTTGGTGCACAAGAGGGGGTTTCCTTTAGAATAGGAGGGGGTGTGCAAGGCTGATTACCTTGCATGAATGGATTCCTCCATTTTGATACCTCCTCCTCCATGGATTGCAAGGCCTGAGCTTGCCTGAACAAACACTCCTCTTTGTGCATCAACTCTTGTTGATATCTATGATGCTCTTCTGATCTATCTATCTCCATTACCTACTTCTCAAACTCTAGCACCACTTCCCTTGTCATTGAAGGGAAACTAGGAGAGCTGCTTGAGGTGATTACATAAAAAGTTTGAGCTTGATCAAATTTATATGAAGGAATACAAAGTCCATGATTATTATCAATGGGATTATACATACAAAAATAAGATTTCTTAATGGCACCTGGACTGCTTAACCAACTAAATCAACTCAGAGTCACCATTGGTGTTGATGAAAAAAGCCTCCAAAGGCTGGTTGGTTAAAGAACACACCAAAAATTCTTCAACTCTTTGGACACAACTTGTCCTAGTTGGTCCCACCGGGTGTGCCAAAAACTGTTGACACAGTGGATTTCACCCTGGGTAGGAGGCCGAGCTCCTACCTTTCATACGTAACAATGGAAACTCCCCTCTCACCTGTGGGACCAGCAAAGCTAGGAGGAGAGTCTCTAGATAAGGGCTAGCTCCCTTTGATGTATCTTTTAGGCCCTAGATTTCCTACTGCTAACAAATAAATTAAAAAGGGGGGATGAAAAGGGAGAAGGATGCTAAAAATAGAACCTAAACCTAAAAATAAAAAGGTTATACACCAAAAATTTGATCCACTTAGCCCAAACATACACTTTTCACCAAGAAGAAGCTATCATACACTTCATCTGATGTGGGAAACTCTTCTGTATCAGTGAGTCAGGGATCCATAGAGATACAGGGAGGAAGACCTATCAAAGGTGCTCTAAGACACACTTTTGTAGCTTATTCACATGCGCCTATATTCCTACTGTAGACACTTCTAGCAAACTTGCAGAAGAAGAACTTCACAATGCACTAGACATGTTGGAATCATTCTGTGAAAAGCATAAAAGAAAATGACTTAACACAAAAAGAAAACATAGACATATGCGTGAGTGCAAGTCCAAATGGAGGTAAAAAATTTCTAAGTCTTGATTCAAGGTAAAATCTGGTAGAGTTCTACCTTACAAGCCTAAGATATTTTTGGACAGAGCTTTGCCTTATGGGCTAAGAGAATGGATCCTTCTCCAAATGATAAGTTTACAATATATAGAAAAATAAGAGAAGAAGTAAAGGCACCTCTTTGGAAAATACTTTGGTGCTCTTTGACAAGCTGGCCCATGTGCATTGAGAGCATAGAGAAGAGGAAGTCAATGTTCGTGATGTCATTCTTCTAGAAGAGGGCTACTTGAACCATGTTGTGTAAATGTAGATCTTGACTTTGGTGTTCAAACATTAATGCAAAAGCATGGGCCACACCTCTTTTCTACAGAAAAGATTGCTCCTTCTAGATATCACGTGGTTTGTCTGCTCATAAATGCAAAGTGGAGAAAGTAGGCCATGCTACTTACTATTTGCACCATTTGATGACCACCTATCAATAACTCACCTCCCCTTTGCCACCTGGACTATTTGTCTATTTTTTCACTTTGTCTTCTTCTTAGCTTTGTCTTTTTCTAACTCCTTCGGCCCTCATAGCTATCTTTTGGCAGTTCACTACATTTCTTAGGCTCCTCTTTGGACTTTTCAAAATCAACATCTATTTCACGAGCCTTAAAATTAACGTCTATGCACCTTTCACTACGTTTGAGCTTCCAAAAACTAGTTTGCCATGCTTGATTTTGACATCTTCGGGCCCATCACCCCTTGGAATTCTTTTGGCCTTTTCCTTTGCTTCAGCTTTTCTCTACTGCTTCCCTTTCCTTTAGGCTTCTTGTTTTGAACCTCCCTAAAGGGAAGGTGTCCCTTCAAGTTTTTGAGAAGTGTCTTTCTTCATTCATCCACCGAGAGTCCCTCGCAAGGGCACTTACCCTTTGGGATCCTTCGATGGCCTTTGGTCTTGAAAACCTTTGGAGCTTTCCCATGGACTCTTTCCCCACAGACTTTTTTTGCAAACTTTTTTCCATGGACAAAAAGTCCGTAAGAATGGTTTAGAGCACTTTGCCTTAGTATTTTTAGAATTTCTCTTAGCCTTTTCCTCCTGTGGCCTTCCTCTAAATTTCTTCAAACTTTTTGTCCACAAGAAAGCCCCATAGGAAAGCTCCAAAGGTTTTCAAGACCAAAGGCCATCAAAGGATCCCGAAGGGTAGGTGCCCTTTAGACAAAAAGTCCGAAGAAATTATTCTCACCTTTGCCTTAGTCTTTTGTGGGATTTTTTCTTTGTGACCCTTCCAAATTCCTTCAAAATTTTTGTCTGGAGGAATTCCTTCAGACAAAAAGTCTGAAGGATTTCTTCCTTTGCCTCTTCGACTGCCTTTGAAAAGTGCCCTTTGTAAAAATTGGAAACAACCCTTCTAAAGGGTACTTCCTTTGCCTTAAACAAATTTTTGAAAGAAACTTACCTTTTCGGCTTTTCTTTGTGGCCTCTTTTCAAAAGTGTTCCCTGCCCTCCACAAGGGTGTTTGAGTCTGGAACTACCCTCTGCAAGCACTTAAAATGGTCTATTTTTGTACCTAAGTGGGAACTTGCCTCGACCTGTAAAGTCCATAGAAAACCTACATATTCCATAGAAATGGACTTATAGAGTCCGTAGAAATGGACTTGTGGAGTCCGTAGAAAACCTGCAGAGTCTATAGAAATGCTTGCAGAGTCTGTAGAAATGCTTGCAGAGTCTATAGAAATTTCCAAGACTTGTGAAAAATCAAAAAATGTACTAGCTCAGAACAGCAGGGGAAAAAGAAGTGGGGACCGATTTTGGCCTATAGGACCAAAATGGTCAACACTTCTACTCCTTCCACTCCTAATCTAAACTGATACTTTCACCATAAATAAACTTCTAGTTAAAACCTTCACTGGTGATGTATTATAATGGTATAACCAACTTACCCAACATTCCATTTGGCAACTTGAGGCTTAATTCAATCCTCTAGTTAAAGAGTTTCAACATAATGATCTTCCTAAAAATTGCCTTAATTGTTTCATCAATGCTAAAGAATCTCCCACTAAATCAACTCATGATTTTATCAAAATATGGAACTATCTGGCCCATAAAGTTGACCATAACATGATTGATGACAATTTACTCAAACTCTTTATAATTGATTTAACTCCTTCACTTTAATATAAGGTTTAAACATTTACTCTTCAAATGCTTAACAAAGCTCTTGACCAATCCAAATGTCAAGACTTCCTCATGAAGTAATTATAACCTAATACAAAATTTATTAAATTATCTTTTTAAAATTATAAAAATTACATCATCAAAAATACTCCTCAAACCAAATAACGAGTTTTCAAAGCTGAAACTCACCCATCTTCTCACATACCAGTAACTGTGGAGTAAATGAAATAATTCTTACTACCCTCTAAACCCTTTAATTATCCTAATAATATTCCTAAATGGTATGCCCGTAATCAATTTTGTTGGTTCCACACCGACATTGGTCATTCCCATGAAACTTGTCGATGTCTTACTAAATTTATTGTCTCTTACATGCTTGGTGATTCATTCAATCATGAAGCCATGATCCAACTTCATCATCAAGAGTACACCACTACTTCTCAAAAATGGCAATTTCCCAAAGCTTATTCTTCTAATAACCAAAAATATTTTTCCACGTCTAATCATCAAAAAAAATACCAAGGATGTTTGTTTTATTGATGCTGATTATGACTAATATTATAATAATTCTCAATATGTTAATGCTACCAAGGTCAACTATCATCACAAGCTAGCTCACAAAGATGTTATCACAAAACCTAAGAAATCATCTTTTGAATAACAACTTATCCAATATACTATAACCACTCATTTAGTTTTATAAGCCCATAAGGAACCACCTCCTTCTTCTGAACCCACAACAACTTCCATTCCTTCAAAATATACCCTACCTTCTAAAACTTACACTAGTTCTTTTTTTAAATCCCACTAGAAATTTATCAAAGATCTTAACTCCATGCTTTGAAAGATTCTACTTATGGATTTAGGTATTACTTTCCCTTATCATCATAAAATCCTAATGCAACAATTACAAGGAATAACCATCCTCTATAGATGAAGAACCACCCTCTATTGAGAATTAACCTACCAATGTGCATACTATTGAATCCATGTGTCCTTCTTCCAAACCCTATATTGAATTTATTAAAAAGGACATGATTAATGACAAAATTATTTTTCATGCCGATGATCCACCACTATTCATTAAAATAGCCATTAATAATAGCCTTATAAGTAAATTTTTAGTTGATGAAGGGTGTGGTATTAATGTGACATCTTTATGGCTTATCCAACAACTTGGCTATAATAAGGATCATCTCAAAAAACCCTCCTTACCTATTATGTATTTGATTAAAATAATCAAAAGCCACTTTGTTGTATTTGGCTTCCTCTAACAATCAGACCTAAGACCATTCAAACTAAACTTATGGTCCTTGATTTGACCTTATCTTATAACATAGTCCTCAGTCACCCTTGGACTTATAGAATGAGGGACATCATCTCTTCTAGTATCCAATACATCAAATTCCTACATAATAAAAAATATTATAAGCATGAGGTTGATCCCAACCCTTAGAGTATTCAAATTTCTAATCCAAAATCTCAATATCACATTCCTACCATCAATAGTGCTCCTTTTCCTAAATTCATCAACATCAATATAGACTTATAAGTGACTCTATCTAATTTGGATGATGATAAACCTAATGACTTACAACATACTTGAAACACTACTAAGATACCTCCCCATTTATTAGAGTGGCATCCCCCCTCTTTATTACCTCATAATCACACTATTCCTCTCATTGATGAGACTACTAATTTTACCCCTCCATGAAATGTTTAGGAACCTTCTTGCCTAGAAGATACCTTCACATGAAATGATTTTAGAGTGGCCAAATTATTCCAAGATCCTCTAATCATGTATCCATGAAAGTTTAGTGACCTTTGAATTTCACCTTTTGAAACTCCCCCTGAATCTCAAGAATGTATTATCTCTCAAACCTATGATGATAACTACTTCATGACCTAAGATCAATCTTGAGACTTGGATGTACAACATTATCAAAAAATATTAGCTCAAATACATGCTTTCAATTGGGATGTTATATAATTTCTATGGATTTCAAATTAGCTCTTGAATTTCATGTGCCTCCTACTAATACTACACTTCTTGATACTCGTTGGGTGGTTGAACAAATCCTACCTTGTGAACCTCTAGAGATTCTTACTTTTTCTCTATCACCTAAGATCCCATAACTACATCTAATTCTTTCCCCATCAACTAAACTAATGATACACCAATCTCATCCAATCAATCTACTCCTCTAACTTCTGAGATTACAATATATGTCAAAGCCATAGATGTCCATCAAATACATTCTAAATGTGATCACCATGGTAATGAAATTCTATATCTCAAAGTAAATATTGAGTATTATGGTCCTATTTCCACTTTCCCTAGCAATGAAGCTATTCTTGAATTAATTCATGCATAGGAACCTCAACTTCCTCAACAACATCACAAACTTGGGAATTTCAAAAATAAAGCCCCTTATTTTAGTAACTTCATCACTATCATCAACTCTAAAGCTAATCCAATTTCTTCTTTACAAAATGTGCCATAACAATTTCAAGATGGAAATGTTATGCTTATCAAAGAAACTACTCACATTTAATATGGTACTCCATCATGCCTTCGACCTATTATAGTTTCTCACAAACTCACACTTGGTGAACATGATAACTTTAGCTTATTTTTTGATAAATATCATGAGATATTTTCCTAGTCCTATGGAGACATGATTGGTATTAACCCTAGCATTGTGGTGCACAATATCATTAATTATCCTAATTCCAAACTTATGAACCAAAAGTAACAAAAATTTCCACCCAAAGTTTCCACCTTATGTCATAAATAAATTATCCAACTTCTTGATGTTAATGTAGACACCGAAATCGTGTCTAACCCCTTGGTCCTCCTCCTCATCCTCCCCCCTTTGGCCCCCTTGGTCCACTTCCATCCCTAACCTAACCTATGTCTTATTAATTTAAAATAATCACTTATTTTAAATTAATAATTCTTCTCTCTCTCACCTTTGCTACCTCACCACCCTAAGATCCCCTTCCTTGGATTCTATTCATTCCTCCCATGCCTTAATGACATAAACCCCATTTATGACCCCCATTTCATTCTCCCACGCCTCATTTAAACCCCTCTCGACCATTTTCCCATGAACCTTGACCATGGTAGCTTATAAAAACAGGTAGAGGGCTAGAATTAGCCTCTATCCCCATTTTGCAACCGCCGACATCAGTTAGTCTACGGCTGATGTCGGCAATTTTACCAGCATCGGCAGTCTTCAAGACTACATTCTGTATCCAGAATATGGATCCACTCTTTCAATCTACTCCTTTGACCTTTAATCATCCACCTTTCGATCATCAACAATCAGCCAATCTTCCAGTCTTCAATCCACCAGACCTCTCACTCTCTCTCTCACAGGGCTTCTGCACCAGCTACAGCAACAATAGGGACTCTGCATCAGTCTTCTAAATCAACAATAGGTACAAGCACAAGCAACACTCCTTCTGCAAGCCACAGGTAAGTATTTTTTTTGTGTTTTCATTATGTTTTTAGTTATTACTTCTAAGTAATATCACCCCCCCAGACCAGACTATCAGCTAGACCAGACTTGACTCCCTCCCAAAAAGGCTGAGAGGCCTTCCCATATCCTTACCACCTCTATCCCCCTTTTCAGAACATACACTCTATCCATTGTCCCTGTAACTCTACCTAGACCCTTACACAGACCATTAACAAGGCCCAAACTCCTTCTCAGACCTAACCAAACCTCATCCAAAGACTACTGCCCCAACCGATGCCGACCACAGAGACCACTGCCTTCACCGACGTCAGTAGACTAACCGACGTCGGCAGACTTGACCAACCAACGTCGGTAGACTAACCGACATCGGTGACTGTGACCAAACTGATAGCAGCATTCAGGTAAGCATTTGCTTCCATTTCTATTTCAGTCTTTAATCATGTCAGTCTTTTTATCATTTTGCCTTTTATCAGACATTATTTTTATCAATCAGTGGGTTGACATCCCTCAAAGAAGTCTTTGTACTTCTAGGATCAAGCTTTCACTTGGCAACCCACCATCTCCTCATCTAATGCCTTCTTTGTTTTAGTCTCTTTTTTTTTTACAGGTGTCATCCTCCACAACCAAAGAGGAGTTCCTGCTATCGTCTGAATTTGGTGTGCAAGACTTCATCTAGGTATATACAAGCCTTAGACCATTTCTCTTAGTTTCTTAATTCCTTTTTGAATGTGAAAGCGAAAATCATATAAAAACATTTTGGCACGCCCGGTGGGACCCTAGGGTCTTCCTTGGGTTCTTTTCTTTCTTTTCATATAGGGTGCATTAGGTTTCTCCTTTTCATCTCTTTCTTCTATCTTCCAAAAGACACCATTAGCAAGATTAAAAATAATTCTTCTTTCTTTTCTTGCATCTTAGACTAGTCAAAAGTCATACTCTTCAACCCTTTCTCAACTTGTTTTCATTCAAACTCACATTTCAACTTGGGCTTAAAACACATTGCATTTCATTTCTTCTTGACTGCATACTTAGTCTACATCTAGTAATTAACAACCGCATCATGAATTAATCATAGATCACTTTATGTTACACAACCAAATCACTTACACAAATCAAACATCAAAAATTACTTGAGATAAGGCCCAACTGGGATTTCATCACCCAACGGATACCTTACCCATCCCAACAATCCTACTTGGATTTCATCACCAAGGGGAAAGCCCACTCTGTTCTCTGGCAGAGGATAATCTCTAGGGAAAGTATATTTTGGATAAGCAAGACCAGTTTATCACTGGGCTTGTGAAGTGAGGGGAGCTTGCTCCTTAGCACCAAGCCAAGTACAGAACCTAACACAAACTCTTGAGTGCCTAAATTGACCTAAAACCATCTTTAGACTACCTTTTCTAGGACCCGTTCTATGAGCCAACCTCCCAAACACATCATTCTAAGGCGTAAGCCAACAGGATTCTAAAAGTTGATTCTTAGGTTTTAACGCTTAGGGTCTACCTGTCTCCATCTATTTTTCTGTTCCTATCTATTTTTTTTGAGCTAGTGAGGGCATTTTCTTCTTTTTTCCAAGAATCTTCAAATTTTTTGAGTTTTTGGAAACCACAGTCACCGACATCAGTTTTATCGCCGACGTCGATAACATTTCCTCGCTGTCATCGGTTATCTAACCGACGTTGGCCATCTGTTCTCATCGACATTAATTTTTCAACCGACGTCAGTCACTATCATAGTCCTTTTTTTTCAAAATAGCAGCCTAAAACCTGACCCTTTTTTCTGCCAAAACCACATTTTGAGTTTTTGAAACTGAAAAAACACAATTTTTGAAACCTGACCCTTCTTGCCTTGAATGGTTTTGACACACTGTCAAACCAAGGCTCTTCTTGACCACGTGAGGCATCAACTGCTTCTGCCTTCCCCATCCATAACCAGTCCCTTAATGGAGTTTCATTCAGAGACCGAACGAACTCCAACTCGACCGAACCCGACTCAGACCCCCATTGTCCCTGAAGGGGACCAAAATTTTGAGAGATTCTTGGACCTCAATGTCAAAGCCCTCCAAAACTATCTCACAAGAAACCAAACACAGGACCTTTTGGGTGAAGCAGCGATGACATCAACACCATCCGCTACCCAGCCTTTTATGACTCAGACTATTGTCTCAACCATTAACCTGACCATGGCCAATATGCAAAGTTTGGCCTCCCCATCTATTTTTAGACCGACCTCCATTGGGGTTTCATTACCCCCTCAACCACACACAATTCAACCAAGTCCTACATCATACTAGAACTTGGTTGTCTCGACTCCACTCACTCTTGCACCCATAAATATAGGAGTGTCTACCTCCCCTTTTGCCAATGCCACCATGCAACTACTTTTGGTGGTATCTAGTCAACTTATACCTTCTACCTTCACAACACAACCACCCTTGGCCTCCACTTCTGTCCCAACGACTAGTTATCAATACGTTGCACCCCTTCAAGCGCAACCAACTATGTCATATGCCCCCTCTAGCACCTTTCAAGTGCCCTAGAACCTATGGGGCACCCCATCTGCCAATCCATCAGTCGATCTCATCAAAATACTGATGGATAAAATGTCTAGTCTCGAGACCTCTATTTCTGGTTCATGGAATGCCCTCTCATATGAGCAAATTTGCAATGAACCCATTCATCCCTCCATCTCGATCTGACCATACCCCAACCAGTGGGAGCTTCCTAAATTTTCTCATTTTCAAAATAAGGAAGACCCGTAACAACATCTACGAGCATTCAGACATGCTTGTTATCTCATAGCCCATGACGATGCGTTACTTCTACATACGTTCCCCATGTCACTTTCTGGCCCCGCCCTTGACTGGTATAACTCTCTTACCAGACATTCTATCTTTTCATTCACGCAACTCACCCAATTATTTCTCGACCATTTTTCTATCAATATCACCAAACAAGTCTCAATCACAGATCTCTACTCCATCAGGCAATTTGATGATGAATCAATAGTCGATTTTGTTGCCCATTAAAGAGGCTTGATTAACCAGCTATCCTTCTCCTTGCCTCAACCTGAGATCATCGAGCTCTTTTCTCGAGCATGTGCCAAGCACATCTCATCTACCTTATGGGTTCAAACATTCCGCACTTTCGACGAAGCTTTCACCATGGCCTGAAAGCTTGAACCCTGCGCCATCGAAGAAGAAAAGGTCAAATTGCGTAATGCTAATGCAAGAACCAATGACCCTTCTTCTTCCAGACCTTCTTCTTCCCACTCCAAGTCCAAAGGAGTGGCCAACACTGTGGTCGTTAGATCACCATATTCAACAACAACTAATCAATCTCAACCTTCAACATCTCAAAGCATCACCAAACAATTCCAACAATGGTACATCCAGCGTTCATACACTTCACTTGGAGAATCATACGCTTTCATTTTGGAAAAACTTGTCAAGCAGGGGGTCCTCAATATTCCTCCAATCTGACCACCTCAATTCGACCCTTCAAAATCCCTCCCTACATGGTATAGGGAAAATGACTTCTTTCACTTTCACCGCATCCAAGGCCATGACATCAATAATTGTCGAACCTTTAAAAACATAGTCCAAGACATGATCGATAAGGGGGATCTTGTTTTGGATAACTTAAATGCCCCACCCAACCAACACATCGACATCTTCAAACAACCCTTTCCTAACCATCATCTTAATTAGAATCATGTGCAGACCGTGACCAATGACCCCCAAGACCATAATATTCACACAGTCAACATTGTCTTGCCTCTTGTCCCTGACCAACCTCCTTCATAGGTGGAAGAGTCTTCTTCCCCTATTCATCCATCATAGAATGAAGAACTTTCTTCTCCTATTAGTCCTCCATCCATCTCTCTTATATTGGGGGATGCCTTGACCATGCCAATGCCATTAGCCCCACCTCCAATGGAGGACCCTACCTTGCCTACTCCTCAACCACAAATAGAAGGCACCATCATCCCCGACATCTATCCACTTGAGGAGCCACAATCTCCTATTTTTTCTCCACCTAGAGAAGAACCAGTCTCTTCACCCATTTCAACTGAGGAAGACCCAGTCATGGTTTCCTCTTGCCTTTTACCTGAGATTGCTACATCTCACTCACCTCCATCCACATCTGAACCCAAACCCGTATCTAACCTCGCCTCACACAATGGTGGCCCTCAACCCAAACCAAAGAAGGCCACTAAACCACATAAGAGGACTCCTCCCCCACCTTCATCATTACCTTCATTTTTGGGCCCACATCCATCCACTTTAATAGGGGTGCTTCCTACTCCCATACCTCACAGAGGCAAGTTGCCTCCATTACTCCCTCAACCCATCAGACATGTATTTCTTCCAAAACATTCAATGCCTATCACCACCAAAGTGCCATCTACATGTGTGGTTACACCACCCATGAAAATGATGGTATGACCAATGCCTCTTACGCCTCTCAAGCCAAAGTCATCAACCCCCACTACAACAAGACACATAGACCCATTAGCAGGTTCTTATGCCTTGCTATTATGGCAATTGTTACAGTCTTCTCACATCAATCTCCCACCTCTTAAACCATATCAATCCCTCAGACCGAAACCACCCTAGTTTGATGACACTACAATTTATGCGTATCATCGCACACCTAGGCACGACATCGAGCATTGTTGTACCCTCAAGGTTGTCATTCGCCAATGTTTGGAGAAAGACACCCTTCTTCTTGACCATATTATCAACAAATTTTCAACACCGCCCCACTTATCAACTCTCAGATCAAGACCATCATGGTTTGACAACTCTAAATTTTGTCATTATCACCACACTCTGGGACATGACACTGAGCATTGTTGTGCTCTTAAAGCTGTCATTCGTCAACACTAGAAAAAGGATACCCTTCTCATTAGGGATCCTCTTGACCACCCCTTCGCCAAATCATCAATACCAACCCATACTTCTCCAACCTCATCACCTAAATTGAGATCTCCACGCCAGACTATGGTCCCTTTGCTGCCTTTAACCCCCTTATTTGACATTAACACAGTCAATCTGACCACCAAGCCTCAACTGACCTTGACCAATCTGTCAAACATTCTCCCTATCCACTGGGGGAATTCAACATTCATCTAAGCCTCGACCAACCTTTCAACCCAGTCTCGACCAATCATCGACCAAATATCATCGATCAAACATCAACCAAACCTTTTAATCATGTCCTCAACCATGACCTTGACCAAACATCAATCACACATCAGCCAAGTCTCAACCGACCTCAACCAAGCCTCAACTAAGTCTCGACCAAGTCTTGACCAACCATCAACCAGACCTTGACCCAACATTGACCAAACATCTTTTTTATCACGACCATCAACCAGACATTGACCAGACATCGACCAACCATTGCTCATATCAAACAACCAAACCTCGACCAACTATCAACCAACTTCACATCCAACATCAATCAACACATAACCAATCTAGAAAGAGGTAAACGAGGCAAGTTTGCCCCTAATTGGCTCAGACCTTTCATCATCATGCACAAATATGGGTCAGGGACTTATCATCTACCCTCTCTCGATGGATGGCTAGAACTTGAGCCTCTTAATGCCTTGCATCTACGACCATTCTACTATTATTTGAGTACTCATCCACTTGACATTTAACTTGAGCTCGTCCCTTGAGCAATCCTCATCCTCTTAATCCTCATTCCTTTCAACCCTATTCCCCTAAACAAATCTTCTATAACCCTTTTATATAGTATGGATGCTTTGTCCTAATAAAAGGGAGCCCTTGAACTTCTATAGTATTGTCCATGACTCAAAATTTTGTCAAAAAAAAAATTGATGTCAAAATATCCAAGGTCACAAAATCAAAAAGATAGACTGCTCCCTCGAAGGATAGTTGTACTATCATTACTGTAGCTAATAGACTGTTCCTTTTAAGGATAGCTATTTAAAGCCCTCATATATAAAAAGCAAAAATATAGACCACTCCCTCGAAGGATGGATATGACTAAATCTTACTACAAACAACACTCTTTTAGAAGCTTCTCACATTGATCAGATTCACAAATGACCACAAAGAAAAATGACATCTCTATGTAGACTTCCCGCATTGATCAGTCTGCGCAAAAAAAAAAATGGGTCATGGACTTGGCTTATACTTGTCTCAGGGTCTCCTATAAAAAAGGGCAAGGTTATCTCTGCTCTAAAATGGGTTACCCTATCCTCACCTATCATAACACCTGCTCAAGGGACTTCGATCTCACTTTAATGTCAAAGTGATTCAATCACCACTCTAACACAACCCATGGTCAACGACATAATGCATGAATGGGGCTCTTTTGTTTTGACAACCCCTATCTATGCTGTCATTTTGGTCCTTGTCAATGAAAGAGCAATTTACCTTTCATTGCCTTTTTTTTACACTTTGGTCACATGCTACCAAACCATTTTCTATCCAACCCAACTCAACCAAACCAAACCCAACCAAACTATTTCCAAACTAGAACCAAACATTTTCAGACCAACAACATGACATCATAACATCATACATCATCCTAGTCCTTTTCACATAGTTTCTATGGACACCAATACACATGGAAACTATCGACCAGACACAATTTATATTAAGCATAAACCATTACTTGCTGAAGCATAAATAGACTCAATTCATTTTTAGCATACATCCATCATGAATATGGAAAATTGCTAGGGATGAAAGACCCCGACCAATATTACAAAATACACAATTTGGAAAAGGCTGTAACATCTTCTTTCTCCTCATCATTTCAACACATGACCAAACCAACTTATCGACCAATTTTGCCTCTTCGTCTGAACTACATTGGTCTGAGGCCCTAAGACTGGGGCTATGTAGGCAGCACTCAGATGATATGACATTTTCTGGGGTTAGCTCGACCACCCTCGTTTGTTCATCTACCTAATGGACAAACTATTCTCATTTTGACCATGACTTAACCTCGACCAAAACAATTCATAACTTTGACCCTTCCTCCCTCTTGGGAGAACTACATTGGCTTGAGGCCCTAACCATAGGGGCTATGTAGGCAGCACTCAGTTGACATGGGGTCTTCTGAGGTTAGCTCGGCCACATTCCTTCGTCCATCTATCCACCTTGACCAATGACATTGGAGATCATGCCTATCTCCTCAAACTCCAACCACTTCCAAGACAAATGTTGCCTTGGTTGTTTTTGCATGTATGCTACCTCATGAATAGTTAGCAGAATTATTCACAGACCACATTTTGACCTTCACAAGTATAAGATCGTAAGCTGGTTGATCCCCACTACTTGTGACTTTTTGGTGTTTCCAAGAGCACTTCCTGAGCCCAAAATACTTGGAACACGATGACCATTGGAGCTTCAGCTTAGATTGAATAACCTGATCATCTACGACTAAATGCTGGGGCCCAATTACTTCAATTTTGGCATTCCTTGACCTCGACCTGTGACAATTTAACCTGACCATATCGTGAAGTGGTATATGCACAATCATGACTTTTGTAGCGTTCACACTCCATCTTCACCATTTTCATACACTCTCTATCAAATCAGCACCCGACGTCAGGTTCCCTTCTCTCGACTCTTGCTTTGAGGGGGAATACCTGATCCCACACCTGGTGCAATCACCCACTTGTTTTTGTCTTGCAGTTCACTTGAACAACCAACAGGATGAAATTAACCTTATCCTACACCTGGGGTAATCAACTCCTATTTTTGTCTTACAGTTCGTTCAAAACAACCAACAAGACAAAAAGGGGCAAATGTAGACACCGAAATCATGTTTAACCCCTTGGTCCTCCTCTTCATCCTCCCCCCTTTGGCCCCCTTGGTCCACTTCCATCCCTAACCTAACCTATGTCTTATTAATTTAAAATAATCACTTATTTTAAATTAATAATTCTTCTCTCTCTCACCTTTGCTACCTCACCACCCTAGGATCCCCTTCCTTGGATTCTCTTCATTCCTCCCATGCCTTAATGACCTAAACCCTATTTATGACCCCCATTTCATTCTCCCACGCCTCATTTAAATCCCTCTTAACCATTTTCCCATAAACCTTGACCATGGCGGCTTGTAAGAATGGGCAGAGGGCTAAAATTAGCCTCTGTCCCCATTCTGGAACCGCTGACATCGATCAGTCTATGGCTGACGTCAGTGGTTTTGCTAGCATCGGTAGCCTTTAAGACTATGTTCTGTATCTAGAATACAGATCCACTCTTTCAATCTACTCCTTCGACCTTCAATCATCCACCTTTCGACCATCAACAATCAGCCAATCTTCCAGTCTTCAATCCACTAAACCTCTCACTCTCTCTCTCATAGGGCTTTTATACCAGCTACAGCAACAGTAAGGACTCTACATCAGTCTTCTACACCAATAATAGGTACAAGCACCAGCAACACTCCTTCTGCAAGCCATAGGTGAGTATTTTCTCTGTGTTTTCATTATGTTTTCAGTTATTGCTTCCAAGTAATATCACCCCCCAGACCAGACTATCAGCTAGACCAGACTTGACTCCCTCCCAAAAAGGCTGAGAGGCCTTCCCATATCCTTACCACCTCTATCCCCCTTTTTAGAACATACACTTTGTCCATTGTCCCTGCAACTCTGCCCAGACCCTTGCACAGACCATTAACAAGGCCCAAACTCCTTCTCAGACCCATCCATAGCCTTGAAACTCATCTAGACCTGACCAGACCTCATCCAAAGACTACTGCCTCCACCGATGCCAGCCACAAAGACCACTACCTTCACTGATGTTGGCAGACTAGCTGACATCGGTAGACTAACCAATGTCGGTGACTGTGACCAGACCGACAGCAGCATTCAGGTAAGCATTTGCTTCCATTTCTATTTTAGTCTTTAATCATTTCAGTCTTTTTATCATTCTACCTTTTATCAGACATTATTTTTATCAATCAATGGGTTGACATCCCTCAAGGAAGTCTTTGTACTTTTGGGATCAAGCTTTCGCTTGGCAACCCACCATCTTCTCATTTAACGCCTTCTTTGTTTTAGTCTCTCTTTTTTTTAACAGGGGTCATCCTCCACAACCAAAGAGGAGTTCCTGCTATCGTCTGAATTTGGTGCGCAAGACTTCATCCAAGTACATACAAGCCTTAGACTATTTCTCTTAGTTTCTTAATTCCTTTTTGAATGTGAAAGCGAAAATCATATAGAAACAGTTAAGTTTATCAAACCTATGGAATACTCTAAATGGGTTTCTAACATAGTACTTATTTGAAAAAAGGTCACCATGGTCATTCACATTTGTATTTATTTTCATAATCTTAATCTTTCTTATCCCAAGGATAATTTGCCTCTACCTTTAATAGATGCCATTGTTGATTCAATAGCTAGTTATGAAATATTGTCTATTATGGATGGTTTCTCAGGCTATAACCAAATTTACATTACCCCCAAAGACCAACATCAGACAACTTTCACCATGAAGTGGGGCTCTTATTGCTATGTTAAAATGTCCTTCGACCTTAAAAATGTTGGAGCTACATATCAATATGTAAAGACTCATATCTTCCATGATCTTATTCAAAAAATTGTAGAAACCTATGTGGATGACCTCATTATTAAATCTAAATGTCACAAGACTCATCTTTCTAATCTTGCCATCATTTTTAACCACCTTATTAAATACAAAGTTAGATAAATCATTATAAATGTGTTTTTGATGTCACATGTGGTAAACTATTGAGATTTTTAGTTTCTCTCTATGGAATCTATGTTGAGCTTACCAAGATTAATGCTATCATCAACATGCCCATCCCTCAATCCATTCCAAACATTCACACTTATCTTGGTAAACTTTGGGCAATTAGACGATTCATACCAAAAATGTATTACCATATCTATTTCATAAATTCTCATCTTAACAAAGGTAATGCATTAGAATGGATGGATACCTATCAAAAATCATTTAAAATTATTAAATAATCATTGACTCACCTACATACTCTTCATCCTCTTTCCAATGATTTACCTTTGATCTTATATACCTCTTCCACACCCATATTCATTAGGGTAATGCTTTCCCAACATGATGATACTAGAAGAAAATATGCCATATACTATATCATCTAAAGCCTCAATGATTATGAGAAAATTTACAAAAAATTCAAATGTAACTTACCATATACTTTGTAGCTAAAAAACTCTGACATTATATGCTTTATCAAACCACTGATGTTATCATCCATTCTAATCCCCTTCATCACTTCTTCTCCAAAACCTTTCTTCTTGGAGATAGAATTGGTAAGTGGATGGTCCTTTTCATGGAATTTTATATCTGAATTATTACTCAAAAAATTATCAAAGGATAAATCATCATTGATCAGCTTGCCACATCTCTTATGCTTGCTACCAACTACCTTCAAGATAATCTTATTGATGATAATATTATCTATATTGAAGGTCTCAACCAAGCCATATCCCTTAAATATTACTTCCATAACTTCACTGCTGATCTTGAAGCAAGTAATCTCAATGACACCATTATCTTCCTCGATACTACTAAACTAAAAGTAGTTATGAAAGAACTTCCTAAAATTAATGTCAATTTACATGAGGATATTTGGACCCTTCATTTTTAAGGTGCTAAATTCCTTCAAAGAGATGGGGCAAGTTGTATTCTTACAATCCCTCTTAGAAAAATCATCCCTTTAGCTTTTCTCTTAATATTTGATGTCACTAGAAACATGGCAAAGTATGAAGCTTTAATCTTAGGCATGAGATCTACCCTTGATTTAGATATCTAATACCTACATGATTTAGGTGATTCCCAACTAATTTTACACCAAGTCAATGGTGATTTATAATGGAAAAGTGAGAATCTCATTTCTTATCATCAAATTGTAACTACTCTCACCAAAGATTTCATTTCTTTCACCATCAAGCCTATCCCTCAAGATCAAAATTCTATTTTCAATTCCATTTATTCTTCATTATCTCTTTTTCATCCACACCAAGTTATTACCGATCCCACTTTTCTTATCCAAATAAGAAAATATTTGTCTTATACTCAACCACATGATTCACTTATCTACCACATTGAGTCTATCACCATTCAATAAAGCTCATGGTATAAATACATCATTCAATTCTTGGAACACCAAACTTATCGTCCTAACCTAGACTCTCGTGAAAAGACTTGCATTTACAAACAAGTTTTTTAATATGTATTTAGATATAACATCCTATATTATCATAATGTTTAAGGTACCTTACTTTGTTGTGGTATGAAATATTAATTTCCTCCTCTTACCAAATTTGCTAAAAAATATACTCCTTGCCACCTTCATGATGATTTAATTCATTCACCCCCAATCAAGCTTCAAACCATATAATTTCCCTAGCCATTCTCGATATGGGGATTAAATCTCATAGGCAAATTACTTCAATCTCAATATGGGCATGTATTCATAATCACAACCATAAAATATTTTACTAAATTGGTTAAAGATATGTCCCATATTAATGTCACTAGTACCACCATCTCCAAATTCATCATTAATCAATTCATTTACCACTTTGGTGTCCCTCATACTATCATTTTAGACAATCATGGTAATTTCAAAAATAAAGATGTCAAACAGCTCTCTATAAAATCTAAAATTCATTTATAAATTATCCACACCTTATAATCCATGTTGTAATGGCCAAGCTAAGGCCACAAAAAAAATTATTAATAAAATTTTCCAAAAGATAATTCATGAAACCTGCACAACTTTGCACCTTCATCTCTATCTTTCTCTTTGGGCCTATCGCACTAGCATACACACTACCATTGGGGCAATGCCATTATCTCTAGTCTATGGTTATAAATTAGTCCTTCCATTAGAATTTGAGCTTCCCTTTCTCCATATATATCTTCATGGTATCATACCCCATGAAGAATGATGTGAATATTGCCTTCATTCTCTTGATCTCTTTGATTAACATTATCTTTTTGCTTTGCAACATAATCACCAATACAAGGCCTGCATTGCCAAATAACATAGAAAATGAGTTAAAGTTAGTATATTTAACATTGGTGATATTTTCCTTAAGTTACACTACACTCATGAAAAAGAAGGTAAATACTCTCAAAAATGGTGGGGCCCTTATTTAGTCAAATATATTCTTGGTCCAAGTACTTATCACCTTCAAACCAATAAAGGCCATTTTTCAAAGAGCCCACCAATGCACAATTCCTTAAGAATTATTTTGCCTAAATCCTTCCCTTATTATTCATGCTTTCTATATGCTATCTATCTAACACTTTTTGTAGGATACTTACATGGGTCTCACCCTTTGTAACAATTCTCTATTTTTACAAACCTTAGTCCTTCTTTTTGGTCTTTTGGTTTCCCTTTTTCTCATAATTTGCATTGTAAGAACATGGATAAGACCCAATCTTCCTCATTATGTAATTTCTTTCTCTTTTCTTTCATAATTTTTACACACTTTTTGGCACCCCTTGAATTTCTATTTTGTGAGTTGTAGTGTAAGACCATGGATAGGACCTAACCTTCCTCATAAATACCATCTTTTTATTATCACATGCTTTGTTCATCCCCTTGGGTTTCTCTTTTATGAGTTGTAGTATAAGACCATGGATAAGATCTGGCCTTCCTCATAAAATCACCATCTTTTCATTCCTTATCTATAATGTGTTTTGTAATGGTTATGATTTTTTTATCCTTGTTCTCAAATTTAGCTTTTGTTTCTTTTTTATAGATGAAATTTGCACAACAATCTATGCTTGCATGTTTTCTTACATTCCCCACATTCTTATGATAAGTAATCACATTTCATTGTCATTGTATCCCTTTTTTCCTTTTGTCACATTTTTTGCAATTTGAAGTAATTCAAATTATTTCATGTCTCACTCATCTTTATTTCCTTTCCTTCCACTCCACATAGGATAAAACAAGGATGAATTCAAGATATCACTTTTATTTTAATTGAATTAATTAGACTCTTAGACACCATGATCTTTGAGTTCTCTCTATTAGAAACTAAGTCCCAAATATTCAAATGAAAACCATATTTAACACCCATGTTTGGTTATCCAAATATACATGGAGGAGGAATATAAAAATCCATCAAGAAAATTAAAATCCAAATCATTTGAAATAAAAGGAAGTGATATATAAAAGGAAACATACAAATCTCAAAAGTTAAAATCATACCAAAAGATGTGGTTACAAGCACATGTCCTATCTGCAATCAAAGCTCAAACTACAAAGTTGGACTCAAAATAGAGCCAAGGTTCATTGGAGTGTGGTAGGATAGTATATTGGAATAGGAGAATTTAAACAAATTATATAATGTTACCTAATTTCTCATGCAAGTACCCAATCTTCATTGTAGATTGATGACTCTGTAAGGGGTCCTAAGGAATAGGGAACATGTTATGGGAAGGTAGGTCCATTTTACTTTTCATACATATAACCTTCATGGGATGATATGCATGCTTCATTTGTTGACCTTGTTAAGGTGTGGAGCCTAAAAGCTTCACATATGAGCGCATTACCAAAGTTGCAGGTTTACACAGTCATCGGCATTAGTCAGGAGCTACTGACATCGGTCCAGTGCAGTTGAAGAGATGCCGGCGTTGGCAGAGGATCGGCTGATGTCGGTCACAAGCAAACAGGCAGGAATCGGCGTCGGTTACCTGTGCGTCCAGAATGCTATTTCCGAGGATTGAAACGAGTGTTTGCATGATGAGTTTAAGTCTTAGTCTTAAGTTCGCATTTCTATTATTAGTAAGATTGTTTTTAGAGCCCTTGTTTAAGAGGCTTAACTGTTGGTTGTAAGTGCATGCTCAAGTTTCCTAATTCTATATGTAGAATTAGATCTTCTTAGCTTTGTGTGATTATTGTAGTAGTTCATTATATGTGAATGTTGAAGAACAGTACAGAGTTGTATCAATCCAGGTTGTTGGAATTGATTATACTTGAGAGAGAGAGCTCTTAAGGGATAGAGATCTAGAGAGAGATCTTGTGCATCTGAGAGAGGTGTGGAAGAAAGAAGTTTCTTCAATTGTATTCCTTTTGTAAAGATTTTTAATACAAGTTTTCAGGGTGGTTTCTTGTATCTCTTGTTCTTTGCTATTATCTGATTCTAGTTACTTATCTATCTGATTCAATTCTGTGGTTTATTGCTTTCATAAGTGTAATCATATTATTGGTTGATCCCCAACAAGTGGTATCAGAGCCTTGGTTGTAGGTTTAGAGTTTGATATCCAATAATTGGTATCAAAGCTCAGGTTCACTAACAGGCGGTTCAGATTTGTGTAGTGTGTATTGATTACAGGTTGCTCACAGGAGTTTCTACAGGGATTTCTGTTTGAGTGGGAGAAGCAATGGCAGATGAAAGTAAACTGAGAATGGAGAAGTTCAATGGAAAAAACTATCAACATTGGAGAATGCAGATAGAGGACTATCTGTATCAGAAGGATTTATACTTACCATTAGGTGGGATTGCAAAGAAGCCCATAGACATGGTGGATGAAGAATGGGAAGTTCTTGACAGAAAGGCTCTGGGGTCTATAAGACTGAGTCTTGCATCTACTGTGATATCTAATTTATCATAGGCCAAAAAAATGGTAGAGTTGATGACTACTCTAGCAAATTTATACGAAAAACCCTCAACTTCCAATAAGGTATATCTTATGAAGCATGTATTCAATTTGCATATGTAGGAAGGTGGATTTGTATCTAATCACCTGAATGAGTTCCATCGTATTGTAAATCAATTAAGTTCAGTCAAAATTGTATTTGATGATGAAATAAAAGCTCTTTTAATACTATGTTCTTTGCCTGAAAGCTGGCATAGCTTAGTAATGGCAGTTAGCAATACTGCATCTGCATCAAATATTTTAAAAGTAGAGGATGTTGTTAGTGTTATCTTGAATGAGGAAATTCACAGGAAAAGCACAGAAGAGACATCTGGGAACGCTTTAAGTTTTGAGAGCAGGGGAAGGCAAAAAAAGAAGAGTAAGAAAAGGAGATCAAGATCCAAGTCTAAGGGGAAAGGCAGATCCAAATCCAGAAATGGCAGAAGGCCACAATGCTAGAATTGTGGAAAGATGGGGCACATAAGCAGAGATTGCTGGTCAAAGCCTAAGGAGGACAATCAGCATGAAAGAAAAGAAGAAACAAAGGTTGCAGGTATTGCACAAGATGCTTTAATATTCTCTTTGCACAATAATATAGAATCTTGGGTGTTAGATTTTGGTGCATCTTTTCATGCTACCCCTAATAGGGAATATTTCTGTGACTATATCCATGGAGATTTTGGAATAGTATATCTAGGGGATGATGAACCCTGTAAAATTATTGGCAAAGGTAAAGTGCAGCTGAAAATGCAGAATGGCAACACATGGGTGTTGAGATAAGTTAAGCATGTTCCTAGCTTGAAGAGAAATTTGATTTCTGTAGGAAAGTTAGGGGATGAGGGTTGTACAGTAACTCTCACAGCAGAATCTTGGAAGATGACCAAGGGTGCACTTGTTATGGTCAGAGGTAAGAGAGTAGGTACTCTCTATTTATGTAATTGGGTTACTAACAATTCTCCTTCTGTATTATCTACTTCAGATGTAGATGCAAAATTGTGGCACTCAAGGCTTGGCCACATGAGTGAGAAGGGGATGTCAATTCTTAAGTCTAAAGGTAAGCTTTCAGATTTGAAAAGCATGGATCTAGAATTTTGTGAGCACTATGTATTTGGAAAATAGAAAAGGGTTAGTTTTCTCAAGACTGGGTCTATAAAGAAGAAGCATAAGTTACAGCGTGTTCACAGAGACGTGTGGGGACCGACTCAGGTAACTTCTATTAGAGGATCGCAGTACTATGTTTTGTTCATAGATGATGCTACAAGAAAGGTATGGATCTACTGTATTAAGAAGAAATCTGATGTATTTGAGACTTTTAAGATTTGGAAAGCTATGGTTGAGAATGAAATAGGGAAAATATTAAAGTGCCTGAGATCTGACAATGGTGGAGAGTTCTACAGTTATAAGTTCAACTAGTATTGTTACATGCATGGAATCCATAGGCAAAGGATGGTTCCAAAGACACCTCAGTAGAATGGAATTGCTGAAAGGATGAACAGAACAATCATGGAGCGTGCAAGATGTATGAGATTGCATGCTGGTCTGCCCTTAGAGTTTTGGGCAAAAGCTATTGACACTGCAGTGTACCTGATTAATAGAGGACCCTCTACAGCTCTGGATGGTGGAATTCTAGAAGAGGCTTGGATGGGTAAAAAGGTAGATCTCTCTTTTCTCAAATTTTTTGGTTGTGAAGCCTTTGTGCACGTATATAAGGAAAATAGAAAGAATCTCGATGCTAAGTCTATGAGGTGCACATTTATTGGCTATGGCTCAGATGATTTTGGTTTCAAATTTTGGAATCTAGGAACTAACAAGATAATTAGGAGCCGTGACATTGTTTTCAATGAAAAAGTGATGTATAGTGATCAACTAAAGAATCTGAATCAATCTGGGTAGAGCAATAGTGAATTGGATGAGGTGATGGTCCAAAATGAGCTCACAGGAAAAAGAAATAATCACTTGTAGGAAAACACAGAGACCGACATCGACAGTATAGGAACCGACATTGGCAGAACAGAAACCGATGTCGGTCATACAGAGACCGATGTCGGTAGGACAGGCACTAGTGTCAGTCAGGCAAAATTGGCATCGGCCAGTAACAGGTCTGGTGGTGACTGAGGTCGGTCACTGTCAGAGAATTTGGGTGGACAGCGTGTTGTGAACGAGTCTCAGACACCCATTAGGAGGTCTGAAAGGGTAAGTAAGCCTCCAATTAGATATTCTCCTTCATTATTTTATTTATTGCTAACTGATGGTGGAGAACCAGAGAGTTTTGAAGAAGCAATACAGGTGGAGTCCAAGAGTTAGTGGGAGCATGGCATGGTTGAGGAGATGGAGTCCTTAAGAGAGAACCAAACATGGGATTTGGTTGAATTGCCAGTCGGTAAGAGAACACTGAAGAATAGATGGACCTATAGGATGAAATAAGGTGAGAATGGACAGATGAGATATAAGGCCAGATTGGTAGTGAAAGGATTTGCACAAAAGCCAGGTATTGATTTTGGTGAGATTTTTTCTCCTATTGTTAAAATGACTTCTATATGGATTGTACTGTCTTTGGTTGCTGTTGAGGATTTGCATCTTGAGTAGCTAGATGTTAAGACATCATTTCTTCATGGAGATTTGGATGAGGAAATCTATATGGAACAACCGGAAGTATTTGAGGTCAAAGGTAAGGAGAAGTTAGTGTGCAGATTGAAGAAAAGCTTGTATGGCCTCAAGCAAGCTCCTAGACAGTGGTACTTGAAATTTGACAGGTTTATGACTGAGCATGGCTACAGTAGGTGTCAATCTGACCATTGTGTGTATTTTAAGAGATTGGATAATGGTAGATATATTATTATATTGTTGTATGTAGATGATATGCTGGTTGCAAGATCACACATGCAGGATATCTTTGAGCTTAAGGTGAAATTAGCTCAAACATTTGCTATGAAGGATTTGGGAGTAGCAAAGAAAATCCTTGGCATGAGCATTAAGAGAGACAGGAAAAATCACAGGTTGATATTGTCTCAAGAGGATTATGTGGACAAGGTGTTGAAACGGTTCAATATGCAGGATGCTAAATCGGTAAGCACACCTTTGGCTGGACATTTTAAATTGAGTAAAGAACAATGTCCTAATTCACATGATGAGGTAGAGTACATGAGTAAGGTTCCATATTCTTCCGCAGTAGGGAGTTTGATGTATGTAATGGTGTGTACTAGACCGGATATTGCCCAAGCAGTAGGAGTGGTAAGTAAGTATATGGCCAATCTAGGTAAGGAACATTGGAAAGCAGTTCAGTGGATCCTTAGATATCTGAGAGGAACCAGCAGTAGGCACTTGTGCTATGGAGGTTCAGATACTTATCTACATGGTTATGTAGATTCATATATGGTAGGTGATTTGGATGGCAGGAGGAACACTATAGGTTATGTTTTCACTGTAGGAGGAATGACAGTTAGCTGGATGTCTAAGTTGTAGAAGTTTGTTGCCTTGTCAACTACAGAAGCAGAGTATATTGCAGCCATAGAAGCTAGCAAAGAGATGATATGGATGACACGGTTCATGGAAGAGCTTGGAAGGGAGCATGGGAGTTGCAGATTGTATAGTGCCAACAGAGTGCAATCCATTTGGCTAAGAATTTAGCCTTTCATTCAAGGACCAAGCACATACAACTAAGGTACCACTTCATATGGCAGGTATTGGAAGATGGTGATTTGAAGCTGGAGAAGATTCATATAGATAGGAATCCTGCTGATATGTTAACCAAGCCAGTTACAAAAGAGAAGTTAAATCTTCATTCAACTTCTGTTGGTCTTCATGATTGAGTTGAAGATAGAGGAACTAGAAGATGTTGTTGTACAGGTACTGGTGCAGCTGTTTATCTCCAAGTGGGAGATTGTTAAGGTGTGGAGCCTAAAAGCTTCACATATGAGCGCATTACCAAAGTTACAGGTTTACATAGTCATCGGCGTTGGTCAGGAGTGACCAACATCGGTCCAGTGCAGTTGAAGAGACGCTGGCATCAGTAGAGGATCGGCTGACATCGGTCATAGGCAAACAGGCAGGAATTGGCGTCGGTTACCTGTGCGTCCAGAATGTTATTTCCAAGGACAGAAGTGAGTGTTTGCATGATGAGTTTAAGTCTTAGTCTTAAGTTCACATTTCTATTATTAGTAAGATTGTTTTTAGAGCCCTTGTTCAAGAGGCTTAACTGTTGGTTGTAAGTGCATGCTCAAGTTTCCTAATTCTATGTGTAGAATTAGATCTTCTTAGCTTTGTGTGATTATTGTAATAGTTCATTGTATGTGAATGTTGAAGAACAGTACAGAGTTGTATCAATCCAGGTTGTTGGAATTGATTGTACTTGAGAGAGAGAGCTCTTAAGGGATAGAGATCTAGAGAGAGATCTTGTGCATCTGAGAGAGGTGTGGAAGAAAGAAGTTTCTCAATTGTATTCCTTTTGTAAAGAGTTTTAATACAAGTTTTCAGGGTGGTTTCTTGTATCTCTTGTTCTTTGTTATTATCTAATTCTATTTACTTATCTATCTGATTCAATTCCGTGGTTTATTGCTTTCATAAGTGTAATCATATTGTTGGTTGATCCCCAACAGACCTAAGAAGTTTCTCAATTGTATTCCTTTTGTAAAGAGTTTTAATACAAGTTTTCAGGGTGGTTTCTTGTATCTCTTGTTCTTTGCTATTATCTGATTCTAGTTACTTATCTATCTGATTCAATTTCATGGTTTATTGATTTCATAAGTGTAATCATATTGTTGGTTGATCCCCAACAGACCTAAGACTTGTGTGGCTAATAAAAATTATTCAGAGTTCTTAATGTCGAAAATACCATTTTTTTGACAAACCTAATTTAAGTGTCTTGACTTTGATAAATAGTTCCTCTACCTTGGTTTTTCCTTAAATAACCCCTCCATCCATTTCATTTCCACCTTGACAGGTATATGTGATTATAAATATGTTTTCCCTCTATTCTACTTCCTTCTTCACATCTTAAAAACATGTTATCACTACTTTATTTCTTTTTTATATATCCTTAGAGCAAAATAACATGTTTGAACAACTATGGATTACTTTTTTAAAACCATGGATTTACATTTCTACATATGCCTTGAATTCTTTTAACCATTTTTTATTATTGTACCACCCTTTTTTTAGACACCTAAGTCAGTTTCTACTTTCATGTACTTTCTCCATTATTGAGTGAGGTTGGCTTGTTACTTCTCACTCACCAATGTTGTTTTCCCTTTTATAAACCTTTTTCCATTAATGATTGAGTAAGTATTGTTAATGTTCCCTCATCAATGTTATTTTACCATTTTTTTATTGACCATATTTTTTAAAGTAAAGATTGTTACTTCTTTCACATTGGTGTTTGATTACCATCCTTTTGACACGTATCCTTGGTTTGACTTAGTGAGTTTACCTTTCTTACTTAAGGTTTACTTGTTTGATTTTTTTGATCTTTAGTAGCCTTAGATTTTTTGTTACTTCATTTACTCTAAATTTTATCTTTGTAATTTGTTATAACATATCACTTTTCACCCCAACTTGCTCAATTTCCAAGTACATCTTATCCACATATCACCACTTATCTTGGCCTTCCTATGTTTGTTTGTTTTTACTCTTTAGTTTTATATTATTGGTTGTGTCAAAATAAGTCTCTACACCCTCCAAAATCAAAACTATAAACACAATGAATAACCATTTAATG
Organism: Torreya grandis; assembly: GCA_037957365.1. Taxonomy (NCBI): domain Eukaryota; kingdom Viridiplantae; phylum Streptophyta; class Pinopsida; order Cupressales; family Taxaceae; genus Torreya; species Torreya grandis. Next base: position 1,486,285 of record JARHVA010003419.1, on the reverse strand, counting down.
ATAAAGGTAATTCAAGGTATACATACATTTAATTTTTAGTTATTTCCCTTTCAGTCATTTACTTTCAATTATTTTATGCTTTAAATACTACAACTTTTTTTCACCTCAATATTGTGTGTTACTATGTTCTTTCTCAAAGCACCATCCCCTATTACACTTGAATGACATGTGATGAGATTTGAGTGGTGCATATGTATACACATAATATTTTCAAACTTTATCAATTATCAATGTTTTCTATCTTGTAAGAATCTATCAAGTCTCAACCTACCTAAGTGCATGCACTAAGGGGTACACTGGGAAAGGGGTGAGGAGACCATTGATACTTCATAGGATTGTTTTCCCTTATTACCACTTGTTAACAATCCAATCAACTTCTAAAAACTATTCCCCTAAGTTTTACCTCCTTTTTTTCACACTCCACTAGTCATTTACTGCTTTCATTAGCCCTTTCCCTAACCTAAGCCCCTTTTTGGTAGTTTACATGACTATGTCAACCACATCAACCCTGTATTATTATTTACAATAGCTTACTAAGAACTAAATTGACCATGGCCAACATAGTTCATTATCTAGTATGTTTTTTATCAATTATAATACTAGGTTAATCAAGTCAACCTTGTCGGCCAAAACTTTTGAAAGGGTTTCATGTTATATTTTCCTCTATAAACACATCTATTTCACCATTCTTGGAGAGAAAACAAGATTTATTAATCATTTGCACTTCTTTACAATATTTTCTTCCACCATTCTACTTGAGAAATCTTAGCTTAGGGTTTCTACTGTTAGGTTATGGAGCTAAAAGCTTCAACTATGCAGACATGGAGGAGGTTGCTAAAGTTCTAGAGACATTGGCATCGGCAGTATAACCAACATCAGTCATAATGAATTCAGAAGGCAACCGGCAGGATTCGACTGACGTTAGTCAGCACCAGTCAGACAGGGATCGACGTCGGTCGCCTGTGTGTTCTAGAACTGTCCATTGCACGAACAGTTAGTTTGTTGAACTTATTGTTTTCATGTAAAGGCTATTTCGAGTCTTGAGCTGTGTGTCTATTATTAGTAAACTAAGAGTCTAAGTTATTGTTTAAGTCTGGGATCTATTTATAGACCCATTGGCATGTATTGTAATTATGAGCTAAAAAGGAAGGCAAGGAAGATCCTTCCATTGTAAGATCATTGAGTTGCAAGTTGTTGCAAGCTCATAGGAGATCTACATGTGTAAGTAAGGTCTGTTGAATTGCAGGTTGCAGGTTCATGGGAGATCTACTTGAAGTAATTTAGAGTGCTTGGTACTGGCAGGGTTATTACTGACTGGTTAGAGAGGTGAACATCAATTCTGTGTGTGAGTTGTGTGTTGGGACCATTTTTGGTAGGAGAGTGAACTCTTGATTGAGAATTACTGGGAGCCCTTGAGGTGTGGAAAGCCTCTGAGAGGTGGAAGAAGAAGTGGCATCTTCTTTATTGTATTCTTTTCTGGATGAGTATTAATACAAGATTGTGTATTGTCTCTCATATTCTGTGCTATTTGTGAATTCTAGTTATTTGTTACTTCTGGATAATTTTGCATGTTTAATTGCTTATATTTGGTAATCATATTGTGCTCTTTCTGAGGAGCAAGATCCTAACAAGAGGGATCAAAACAGGTGTGTTGTTCCTGATTCCCCAACAACTGGTATCAGAGCTTTTGGTTGGGATACTAACAGGTTGGATTAGATCTGGTTAGTGTGTGTTGATTACAGGTTACTCACAGGGGTTTCTGTTTGAGTGGGAGTAGAGCAATGGCAGAAGAAAATAAGCTAAGAATGGAGAAGTTTAATGGCAAGAACTATCAATTATGGAGGATGTAGATTAAAGATTATCTGTATCAGAAAGATTTGTACTTACCGTTGGGTGGGGTTGATTGCAAGCCCCAAAATATGAAGGATGAAGAATGGGAGGTTTTTGATCGAAAGGCTCTGGGAACTATAAGGCTGAGTCTTGCATTGTCTGTGATTTCCAACTTATCACACGCTAAGACAATGGTAGAGTTGATCGAATCTTTGGCAAATTTATATGAAAACCCTCAGCTTCGAATAAGGTATTTCTTATGAAGCAATTATTTAATTTGCAAATGTTGGAAGGTGGATCTGTTCATAGTCATCTTAGTGGTTTCCATGGTTTGGTAAACTAGTTAAATTCAGTCAATATTGTTTTTGATGATGAAAATAAGGCTCTCTTAATCTTATGCTTATTACCTAAAAGTTGGGAGAGTTTGGTAATGGCAGTTAGTAATACTGCATCTGTTTCAAAAATCTTAAAAGTGGATGATGTTGTGAGTGTAATCTTGAATGAAGAGATTCACAGGAAAAGCACAGGTGAATCATCAGGAAATGCTTTGAGTGTTGAAAGTAGAGGAAGGCAAAGAGAGAAGATAGAGCATGCGAGATCAAGGTCCAAGATAGGCAGGAGATCCAAGTCCAAGTATGGTAGAATAACCTGCTGGAAATGTGGAAAGCAAGGGCACTTAAAGAGAGATTGTTGGTTGGGTGAAGATCAACATGAAGGACATGAAGAAGAAGCAAATGTTGTGGATTATGTTGCACAAGATGCTCTGGTATGTTCTTTAGATAAAGTAGAATCTTGGGTTTTAGATTCTGGTGCCTCTTTTCATGCATCCCCAAATAGGGAATTTTTTTATGAGTATGTCTAGGGAGACTTTGGAGAAATTTGTTTAGGGGATGCTAAGCCTTGTCAAATGGTTGGCAAAGGGAAAGTGAAGCTAAAATTGTAGATAGGGAACACATGGGTGTTGAAGGAGGTCATGCATATCCCAGTTCTTGGGTGGGATTTGATTTCTATAAGAAGTTTGGGTGATGAGGGTTGCACAGTAACTCTCACAGCAGACTCTTGAAAGGTTACCAAGGGTGCACTTGTTGTAACAAGAGGTAAGAAAGTAGGTACACTTTATCTATCTACTTGTATTATTGATTCTCTTTCTAGGTTATCTACTTCAGCTGTAGATTCAAAGATGTGGCTTAATAGGCTTGGTCACATGAATAAGAAGGAGATGCATGTTCTTGAGTCAAAGGGTATGCTTTCTGATTTGAAAAGCATGGATCAAGGTTTATGTATGCAGAGGAAGAAGTCAACGTTTCTTGAGGAATTTGGTGTTTGTGACAAGAGCAAGAAAGCCTTGGTTTTCAAAGAGAAGGTGACAGACATAGATCAATAGAAGGGGCTAAAGAATTCTAAGCATAGAAAGAGTGATTTGGACAAGAGTTTGATCCAAAAAGAGCTCGCAGGTAAAAGTCATTTCTCACAAGAAAAACATAAAGACTAACGTCGGTTAGAAAATTGACATCGGCATCAAGACAAGAACCGATGTCGGCTATGTGTAGCCTGATGTTAGCGACTCAGGGACAAATAAACACCAGCATCGGTCAAGGGGAACTAATGTCGGTAATGAGGTAGTCGCATGGAATCGACGTCAATCAAGTGCAGACTAAGATGTGATCGACATCGGTCATTGAGATAGATTTTGGGCGGACAACAAGCTGTCAAGGAGTCTCAAGCGCCCATATGGAGGACTTAAAGGGTAAGTAAGCCTCAAATTCATCATTTCCCTTCTTTACACTACTTGTTGCTCACTGATGGTAAAGAACCAAGAAGTTGTTAAAGAAGTAGAGTAGGTAAATCCAGGAAATAGTGGGAGCTTGGCATGGATGAAGGATGTGATTCCTTGGAGGAGAACCAAACAGGAGTTTTGGGTGGAGTTGCCAGCTGGAAGGAAGCACTGAGAGACGAATGGATGTTCAAGATAAAGAAGAGTAGAAATGGACATGTGAGACAGAAGGCCAGGGTATATGGTCTTGAGTAAGCTGCAAGGCAATGGAGGTTTGATCATTGTGTTTCTCTTTACCAGGTTGGATAATATTAGCTACATTATCCTATTACTTTATGATGTGCTTGTTGCAGGGTTACATATACAGGGAGTTGCTAAAATAAAGGTAAAGCTAGTTCAGAGGTGTGTCATGAGGAATTTGGGAGCAACAAGATTCTTTGGCATGAGTGTGTTCTAGGGACATGGAAGGTCATAGGTTGACTTTGTTTCAGGATGATTGTGTGAGACCGTTTAGCACGCCGATGGTTGGACAGTTCACAGAACAGGGTCTTGATTCATATAATGAGGTTAAGTGCATGGTATGTACTATACCTGAGTTTTCCCAAGTAGTGGGAGTTGTCACAAGTTTGGAGCCAATTCGGGAAAGAAGCATTGGAGGGTAGTTTAGTGGATTCTTAGAGGGACTAGTAGTAGGTGCACATGCTATGCAGGGTCAAGTTATTTTCTACATGGATTTGTAGATGTGGATTTGGCAGGTGATTTGGATGGTAGGTGTTGCACCACAAGATTTGTGGTGGTTGGTCTTCAAGTGATCTTAAAAAGGGATATAGAGCCAAGAGAATAAACTAGATGATGCACAGGTACAAGTACAATTGCAGCTATTTATCTCCAAGTAGGAGATTGTTAGTTTGTGTAGCAAAAAGCTTCAACTATGCAGACATGGAGGAGGTTGCTAAAGTTCTAGAGACACCGGCGTCAGTAGTATAACCGACATCAGTCATGATGAATGAAAAAGGCAACTAGCATCGACAGAGAGTTGACTGACGTCGGTCAGCACCAGTCAAACAGGGACTAACATCGGTCGCCTGTGTGTTCCAAAACTATTCATTGTAGGAATAGTTAGTTTGTTAAACTGATTGTTTGCATGTAAAGGCTATTTCGAGTCTTGAGCTGCGTGTCTATTATTAGTAAACTAAGAGTCTAAGTTATTGTTTAAGTTTGGGATCTATTTATAGACCCATTGGCATGTATTGTAATTATGAGCTAAAAAGGAAGGCAAGGAAGATCCTTCCATTGTAAGATCATTGAGTTGCAGGTTGTTGCAAGCTCATAGGAGATCTACATGTGTAAGGTCTATTGAATTTTAGGTTGCAAGTTCATGGGAGATCTACTTGAAGTACTTTAGAGTGCTTGGTACTGGCAGGGTTATTACTGACTGGTTGGAGAGGTGAACACCAATTCTATGTGTGAGTTATGTGTTGGGACCATTTTTGGTAGGAGAGTGAACTCTTGATTGAGAATTACTGGGAGCCTTTGAGGTGTGGAAAGCCTATGAGAGGTGGAAGAAGAAGTGGCATCTTCTTTATTGTATTCTTTTCTGGATGAGTATTAATATAATATTGTGTATTGTCTCTCATATTTTGTGCTATTTATGAATTCTAGTTACTTGTTACTTCTAGATAATTCCACATGTTTAATTGCTTGTATTTGGTAATCATATTGTGCTCTTTTTGAGGATCAAGATCCTAACAAGTGAGATCAGAATAGATGTGTTGTTCCTGATTCCTCAACAATGGGTATCAGAGCTTTTAGTTGGGATACTAACAGGTTGAATTAGATCTGGTTAGTGTGTGTTGATTACAGGTTAGTCACAGGGGTTTCTTTTTGAGTGGGAGTAGAGAAATGGTAGAAGAAAGTAAGCTACGAATGGAGAAGTTTAATGGCAAGAACTATCAATTATAGAGGATGCAGATTGAAGATTATCTATATCAGAAAGATTTGTACTTATCATTGGGTGGGGTTGATTGCAAGCCTCAAGATATGAAGGATGAAGAATGGGAGGTTCTTGATTAGAAGGCTCAGGATCTATAAGGTTGAGTCTTGCATCGTCTGTGATTTCCAACTTATCACACGCTAAGACAACGGTAGAGTTGATGGAATCTTTGGCAAATTTATATGAAAAACCCTCAGCTTCAAATAAGGTATTTCTTATGAAGCAATTATTTAATTTTCAAATGTTGGAAGGTGGATCTGTTCATAGTCATCTTAGTGATTTTCATGGTTTGGTAAACTAGTTAAATTCAGTCAACTATGGTAGAATAACTTGCTGGAAATGTGGAAAGCAAGGGCACTTAAAGAGAGATTGTTGGCTGGGTGAAGATTAAACTAAAGGACATGAAGAAGAAGCAGATGTTGCAAATTATGTTGCACGGGATGCTTTGGTATGTTCTTTAGATAAAGTATAATCTTGGGTTTTAGATTCTGGTGCCTCTTTTCATGCATCCCCAAATAAGAAATTTTTTCATGAGTATGTCCAGGGAGACTTTGGAGAAATTTTTTTAGGGGATGGTAAGCCTTGCCAAATGGTTGGCAAAGGAAAAGTGAAGCTGAAATTGCAAACAAGGAACACATGGGTGTTGAAGGAGGTCATGCATATCCCAGTTCTGGAGCAAAATTTTTTTTTTGTAAGAAGTTTGGATGATGAGGGTTGCACAGTAACTCTCACAGCAGACTCTTGGAAGATTACCAAGGGTGCACTTGTTGTAGCAAGAGGTAAGAAAGTAGGTATGCTTTATCTATCTACTTGTATTACTGATTCTCTTTTTGGGTTATCTACTTCAGCTGTAGATTCAAAGATGTGGCTTAATAGGCTTGGTCACATGAATAAGAAGGAGATGCATGTTCTTGAGTCAAAGGGTATGCTTTTTGATTTGAAAAGCATGGATCAAGGTTTATGTATGCAGAGGAAGAAGGTAACGTTTCTTGAGGAATCTGATGTTTGTGACAAGAGTAGGAAAGCATTGGTTTTCAAGGAGAAGGTGACGGACAGAGATCAATAGAAGGGGTTGAAGAATTTTAAGCAGAGTAAGGGTGATTTGGACAAGGGTTTGATCCAAAAGGAGCTCGTGGGTAAAAGTCATTTCTCACAAGAAAAACACAAAGACCGACATCAGTTAGAAAAATGATGTCGGCGTCTAGACAGGGATCGATGTCGGCTATGTGCAGCCTGACGTTGGTGACTCAGGGATATATAAACACCGACATCAGTCAGGGGGAACTGACATCGGCAATGAGGTAGTCACATGGAACTGACGTCGATCAGGTGCAAATTGAGATGTGACTGACAACGGTCATTGAGACAGATTTTGGGTGGACAACAAGTTGTCAACGAGTCTCAAGTGCCCATATGGAGGACTTAAAGGGTAAGTAAGCCTCAAATTCATCATTTCCCTTCTTTACACTACTTATTGCTCACTGATGGTAAAGAACCAGGAAGTTGTTAAAGAAGCAGAGCAGGTAGATCTAGGAAATAGTGGGAGCTTGGCATGGATGAAGGATGTGATTCCTTGGAGGAGAACCAAACATGAGTTTGGGTGGAGTTGCCAGTTGGAAAGAAGCACTAAGAGATGAATGGATGTTCAAGATAAAGAAGAGTAGAAATGGACATGTGAGATAGAAGGCCAGGGTATATGGTCTTGAGTAAGTTGCAGGGCAATGGAGGTTTGATCATTGTGTTTCTCTTTACCAAGTTGGATAATATTAGCTACATTATCCTATTACTGTATGATGTGCTTGTTGTAGGGTTACATATACAGGGAGTTGTTGAACTAAAGGTAAAGCTAGTTTAGAGGTGTGTCATGAGGAATCTGGGAGCAGCAAGATTCTTTGGCATGAGTGTGTTCTAGAGACATGGAAGGTCACAGATTGACTTTGTTTCAAGATGATTGTGTGAGACCGGTTAGCACGCCGATGGTTGGACAGTTCACAGAATAGGGTCTTGATTCACATAATGAGGTTAAGTACATGGTATGTACTAGACCTGAGTTTTCCCAAGTAGTGGGAGTTGTCACAAGTTTGGAGCCAATCTGGGAAAGAAGCATTGGAGGGTAGTTCAGTGCATTCTTAGAGGGACCAACAGTAGGTGCACATGCCATGCAGGGTCAAGTTATTTTCTACATGGGTTTGTAGATGTGGATGTGGTAGGTGATTTAGATGATAGGTGTTGCACCATAGGATTTGTGGTGGTTGGTCTTCAAGAGTGATCTTGAAGAGGGATACAGATCCAAGGGAACAAACTAGATGATGTACAGGTATAAGTATAGTTGTAGCTATTTATCTCCAAGTGGGAGATTGTTAGGTTGTGGAGCTAAAAGCTTCAACTATGCAGACATGGAGGAGGTTGCTAAAGTTATAGAGACACTACTGTTGGTAGTATAACTGACATCGGTCATGATGAATGCAGAAGGCAACTGGCATCAGCAGGGAGTTGGCTGATGTCGGTCAGCACCAATCAGACAGGGACCAACGTCGGTCACCTGTGTGTTCCAGAACTATTCGTTACACGAATAGTTTGTTTGTTGAACTCATGGTTTGCATGTAAAGGCTATTTCAAGTCTTGAGTTGTGTGTCTATTATTAGTAAACTAATATTCTAAGTTATTATTTAAGTCTGGGATCTATTTATAGACCCATTGGCATGTATTGTAATTATGAGCTAAAAAGGAATGCAAGGAAGATCCTTCCATTGTAAAATCATTGAGTTGCAAGTTGTTGCAAGCTCATAGGAGATCTACATGTGTAAGTAAGGTCTGTTGAATTGCAGGTTGCAGGTTCATGGGAGATCTACTTGAAGTACTTTAGAGTGCTTGGTAATGGCATGGTTATTACTGACTGGTTGGAGAGGTGAACACCAATTCTATGTGTGAGTTGTGTGTTGGGACCGTTTTTGGTAGGAGAGTGAACTCTTGATTGAGAATTACTTGGAGCCCTTGAGGTGTGGGAAGCCTCTAAGAGGTGGAAGAAGAAGTGGCATCTTCTTTATTGTATTCTTTTCTGGATGAGTATTAATACAAGATTGTGTATTGTCTCTCATATTCTGTGCTATTTGTGAATTCTAGTTACTTGTTACTTTTGGATAATTCTGCATGTTTAATTGCTTGTATTTGGTAATCATATTGTGCTCTTTTTGAGGAGCAAGATCCTAACAAGTGGGATTAGAATAGGTGTGTTGTTCTTGATTCCCTAACAACTAGTATCAGAGCTTTTGGTTGGGATACTAACAGGTTGGATTAGATCTGGTTAGTGTGTGTTGATTACAGGTTACTCACAGGGGTTTCTATTTTAGTGGGAGTAGAGCAATGGCAAAAGAAAGTAACCTACAAATGGAGAAGTTTAATTGCAAGAACTATTAATTATGGAGGATGCAGATTGAAGATTATCTATATCAGAAAGATTTGTACTTATCATTGGGTGGGGTTGATTGCAAGCCATGGGATATGAAGGATGAAGAATGGGAGGTTCTTGATCAGAAGGCTCTGGGATCTATAAGGTTGAGTCTTGCATCGTCTGTGATTTTCAACTTATCACATGCTAAGACAATGGTAGAGTTGATGGAATCTTTGGCAAATTTATATGAAAAACCCTCAGCTTCGAATAAGGTATTTCTTATGAAGCAATTATTTAATTTGCAAATGTTGGAAGGTGGATCTGTTCATAGTCATTTTTGTGATTTCCATGGTTTGGTAAACCAATTAAATTTATTCAATATTGTTTTTGATGATGAAATTAAGGCTCTCTTAATCTTATGCTTATTACCTAAAAGTTGGGAGAGTTTGGTAATGGCAGTTAGCAATACTGCATCTGTTTCAAAAATCTTAAAAGTGGATGATGTTGTGAGTGTAATCTTGAATGAAAATATTCGTAGGAAAAGCACAGGTGAATCATCAAGAAATGCTTTGAGTGTTGAAGGTAGAGGAAGGCAAAGAGAGAAGATAGAGCATGCGAGATCAAGGTCCAAGATAGGTAGGATATCCAAGTCTAGGTATGGCAGAATAACCTGCTTGAAATGTGGAAATCAAGGGCACTTAAAGAGAGATTGTTGGTTGGGTGAAGATCAACATGAAGGACATGAAGAAGAAGCAGATGTTGCAGATTATGTTGCACATGATGCTCTGGTATGTTCTTTAGATAAAGTAGAATCTTGGGTTTTAGATTCTGGTGCCTCTTTTCATGCATCCCCAAATAGGAAATTTTTTTATGAGTATGTCCAAGGAGACTTTGGAGAAATTTGTTTAGGGGATGGTAAGCCTTGTCAAATGGTTGGCAAAGGGAAAGTGAAGCTGAAATTGCAGACAGGGAACACATGGGTGTTGAAGGAGGTCATGCATATCCCAGTTCTAGAGTAGAATTTGATTTATTTAAGAAGTTTGGGTGATGAGGGTTGCACAGTAACTCTCACAGTGGACTCTTGGAAGGTTACCAAGGGTGCACTTGTTTTAGTAAGAGGTAAAAAAGTAGGTACACTTTATCTATCTACTTCTATTACTGATTCTCTTTTTGGGTTATCTACTTCAGCTGTAGATTCAAAGATGTGGCTTAATAGGCTTGGTCACATGAATAAGAAGGAGATGCATGTTCTTGAGTCAAAGGGTATGCTTTCGGATTTGAAAAGCATGGATAAAGGTTTCTGTATGCAGAGGAAGAAGGTAACGTTTCTTGGGGAATTTGATGTTTGTGACAAGAGTAGGAAAGCCTTGGTTTTCAAGGAGAAGGTGATGAACAGAGATCAGCAGAAGGTGCTAAAGAATTTTGTGCAGCGTAAGGGTGATTTGGACAAGGGTTTGATCCAAAAAGAGCTCGTGGGTAAAATTCATTTCTCACAAGAAAAACACAGAGACCAATGTCAATTAGAAAATTGATGTCAGCGTCTAGACAGGGATCGATGTCGAGGGGAACCGATGTCGACAATGAGGCAATCGCATGGAACTGATGTTGGTCGGGTGCAGATTGAGATGTGACTGGCATCGGTCATTGAGATGAATTTTGGGCAGACAACAAGCTGTCAAGGAGTCTCAAGCACCATATGGAGGACTTAAAAGGTAATTAAGCCTCGAATTCATCATTTCCCTTCTTTACACTACTTGTTGCTCACTAATGGTAAAGAACCAAGAATTTCTTAAAGAAGCAGAGCAAGTAGATCCAGGAAACAGTGGGAGCTTGGCATGGATGAAGGATGTGATTCCTTGGAGGAGAACCAAACAGGAGTTTTGGGTGGAGTTGGCAGCTGAAAGGAAGTACTGAGAGACGAATGGATGTTCAAGATAAAGAAGAGTGAAAATGGACATGTGAGACAAAAGGCCAGGGTATATGGTCTTGAGTAAGCTCCAGGGCAATAGAGGTTTGATCATTGTGTTTTTATTTACCAGGTTGGATAATATTAGCTACATTATCCTATTATTGTATGATGTGCTTATTGCAGGGTTACATATACAGGGAGTTACTGAACTAAAGGTAAAGCTAGTTCAGAGGTCTGTCATGAGGAATCTGGGAGTAACAAGATTCTTTGGCATGAGTGTGTTCTAGGGGCATGGAAGGTCATAGATTTACTTTGTTTCAAGATGATTATGTGAGACCGGTTAGCACACCGATGGTTGGACAGTTCACAGAATAGGGTCTTGATTCACATAATGAGGTTAAGTTCATGATATGTACTAGACCTGAGTTTTCCCAAGTAGTGGGAGTTGTCACAAGTTTGGAGCCAATCTAGGAAAGAAGCATTAGAGGGCAGTTCAGTGGATTCTTAGAGGGACCAACAGTAGGTGCACATGCTATGCAAGGTCAAGTTATTTTCTACATGGGTTTGTAGATGTGGATGTGGCAGGTGATTTGGATGACAGGTGTTGCACCACAAGATTTGTGGTGGTTGGTCTTCAAGAGTGATCTTGAAAAGGGATATAGAGCCAAGGGAACAAACTAGATGATGTACAGGTACAAGTACATTTACAACTATTTATCTCCAAGTGGGAGATTGTTAGGTTGTGGAGCTAAAAGCTTCAACTATGCAGACATAGAGGAGGTTGCTAAAGTTATAGAGACACCAGCGTTGGTAGTATAATTGACATCGGTCATGATTAATGCAGAAGGCAACTGGCATCAGCAGGGAGTTGGCTGACGTCGATTAGCACCAATCAGACAGGGACCAACGTTGGTCGCCTGTGTGTTCTAGAACTGTTCGTTACACGAATAGTTAGTTTGTTGAACTGATGGTTTGCATGTAAAGGCTATTTAAAGTCTTGAGTTGTGTGTCTATTATTAGTAAACTAAGAGTCTAAGTTATTATTTAAGTCTGGGATCTATTTATAGACCTATTGGCATGTATTGTAATTATGAGCTAAAAAGGAAGGCAAGGAAGATCCTTCTATTGTAAGATCATTGAGTTACAGGTTGTTGCAAGCTCATAAGAGATCAACATGTGTAAGTAAGGTTTGTTGAATTGTAGGTTGTAGGTTCATGGGAGATCTACTTGAAGTACTTTAGAGTGCTTGGTAATGGCAGGGTTATTACTGACTGGTTGGAGAGCTGAACACCAATTCTATGTGTGAGTTGTGTGTTGGGACCATTTTTAGTAGGAGAGTGAACTCTTGATTGAGAATTACTGGGAGCCCTTGAGGTGTGGGAAGCCTCTGAGAGGTGGAAGAAGAAGTGGCATCTTCTTTATTGTATTCTTTTCTGGATGAGTATTAATACAAGATTGTGTATTGTCTCTCATATTCTATGTTATTTGTGAATTCTAGTTACTTGTTACTTCTAGATAATTCCGCATGTTTAATTGCTTGTATTTGGTAATCATATTGTGCTATTTCTAAGGAGCAAGATCCTAACAAGTGGGATCAGAATAGGTGTGTTGTTCCTGATTCCCCAACATCTACTTGGAGAATAATCTTGTCTTTTGGAGAATTCTTGGATGCTTTGGCCTTTCTTAGTGATCCTTACAAACCACAACAACCTCTGTCAAACCACCTTTTGCCAAGGGAGAGATATATTCTTGAATGGTTCATCTTCTAGGGAAGTATCTCTAACTTTGATCCTCTCTTTGGTAGATATAAGTAGCATAAGTAATGGCTTTTGAATAATATTTCTCTCTCCATGTATTAAGGTTATACATATACATATCTTAATTAGGATTCACTTATGAATATTTAATTTTATGTTTACTAACCCCATTGTTGTGACACAAGATTTGGTGATCACGAGATTATATTTTTTGATTTACTTTTTATTAATTTAAGTGAATATGAAAACATATGACCTAGTTAGGGTTATTGCATATTATTTTTTACTAGAGGATTTGGAACCCTCCATAGTGATATTATTGTGGCAAGAGATCCCTTGGCTAGGTTTAGCGTATCCACATTGGTCATGACCCCAATTATCTAATGTATCCCCAATTGGAAGTGTAAGTAAGATCTATCTTATCTGAGATATGATTGATTTGTATAATCCATTGCATTTCTCATTGCATACAATTATAATCCTTGTAAACATCCTAAGAATTTTGGTGAGTGAACACCCCAAGAAATGGGATCAAGTACTTGCATAGGTACAGTTTTCTTATAATGACTCATCAAATATATATACAAGTAAAATTACTTTTAAAATTGTTTATGGTATGCATCTTATGGGATTTATGAATTTTGAAATTTAGGACAACAAGAAAGGAGTGTAGAAGGGGAGTAATTTATAGTAGCCATGCAAGAGATGCAATAATAGGTGAAATAAAGAATTAAAATAAGTACATGTAAATATAAAAAAAATATTATATTTGAAAAGGAAAGAGATGAAATTTAAATTTGGAGATATTGTCTTAGCCCATTTGAAAAAATAAATGTTTCCAATGGGAGAGTACAATAAATTTAAACTAAAAAAGATAGGGCCATGTAAGGTCCTTAATAAGTTTTATTCCAATGCATATGAGATATAAATTCCCAAAAACACTATTATTTCTCCTATATTTAATGTTTATGATCTTTATCCATACATGGATGGATAAAATTATGTAAAAATAGTTTTTGATGTGACTAATCAAACCATTCTTTAGGAACAACTACCAAGGAAGCCACCAGATCAACCGAAGAACATTATAGATATATAAATGGTCACAAGGAAAAGAGGAAAAGACTATTTAATATATCTCATAAAGTGGAGAGAACATACTATTGAATATTTAACTTGGATGACTACTACTAAGATCAAAACATATGGTACTAATATTTAACAACTCATAAAACAAGTACATGGTTGACTTCTTTTGCACCTTGGTGGATTGATGCAAGAGCATCATGCATTTGAAAAAGTTTGATATTGTACATATGTATTAGTAATTGTATTAATTTTTAAAACAGTAATTTAGGTCTTAATTATTCTTTTATAGTGATTAGGATATGATGCATCATATTAGAGAACTCAATTGGTGGGTTATCACCAATTTCACATTTGAATTTTCAAATTGGCTAAGTTTTAAAATCATAGGTCAAGGTCAAATTTATTAAGAAAATGGTAATTTTCATGATTATATAATTTTATAAACATATTATAGGATCAATATAGAGCATATATGGTCACATTTATCATTTATTAACTATATGTGCTTGAAAAATATTGTTTGTTGTATGTATTCCCCCCCAAAAAGGTAAGTCAATAGAGAAAATTTTGGAGCATGGTTACACATACTCAACTTGGAGAAACAAACCACTAGAGGATAAATAAGGTACCTAAATTATATTATATATAAAAAGTATAATAAATACTAAAACACTTTGAAAATGCTCATGCATAGGTTACATAGTGTGTATATGTCTATGTATGATAGTGTATGTGTGTAAAAAGACTGTATTTTGGCATATTTTATAAGAAAATAAAGTGTTTTTAGTGTAATAAGTTTATATAAATTGTGTAATATACTTTTTTATTTGTATTATAACAAATTCAATCAATCAAATTTAATCTAAGGTCATACACACCTCTTTCTTGTTGCATAGATCCTATTTTGTCCAAAAGCTCTATTTCTTAGCCCTTATTTGGTGGATAAATTTGTGCATAGTATCATTTTAATGATTGGATAAGTTTAATAGTGTATATAATATACTATTAAAATCATTATTTTTTATAAATAGTTTTAATTCACTACAAACTATCATTAGATAGCTCTCAAGTTCAATACACTCAAGAAAACCCTAGTTACAGGGTTTAGATTACAAAAAGAACCATAAATCCATTTTTAACCCTTTAAAAATTGCCAAATTTTGTGAAAATATTTTAAATAAGGTTAAAAATATATAATAAATATATTTTAATTCATTTTGAGTTGTAAAAATACCATACCAATCGATTGTGTGTAGTCAAAACTTATATTTCTAAATTTTCTTAACAATGAATTGAGGAATTTGCCTAATTTCCTCAAAATTGAGTCTTGATAAGTCAAGTGAAAGTTTATTATTGTTTAAAGTTATTATTCAAACCTATTAAAAGTTTTATTTTTATTTTGTAAATCCATAGTTTAGGATTTGACATATTTGGGTAACAATTAGGTCTCTTGTCAAAACAGGGCACAAGACTGTTTGATAAACTATCTTTCAAAACCAATAAATATATTGGTTTTGAAGTTATAAGAGTTAATTATTGGTTGTTTAATAATTTGTTTTAGACCCTAAAATATTTTATTTTTTTAGTTTCATGTTCCTTAATTGATCAAGGACTTAAAAGACATGACTTTCATATAAGTCAGTTTGAGTCAAGAGTAAGGTTTAGTAAGTCAATTGATTGATTGAGGGTTTTATAAGACAATACATCTGAGTGTATATAACCTATTCTACCCCATTTTTATATCTCTCAAATTAAAAACCCAAATACAAGTTTGAATTTCTAAAATATTAGTCATAAGGTCATATTTTCCAAGTTACAAGTTAAGTCACTATTGTACTTGCTTTACACACATTAAACGATTCACACACAAGCCAACACATAGGGGAGAACTACATGAGTCTAAGGACCTATTATATATTATTTGATATGTAATCATTATATTTGATAGTGGGTTCATTAAATTTTAACTCGATAGTATGTGACCACTAACCCATTTTTCTTGAAGGTCATATTGAGGATGGAAAGCTAGGGTTTTTCCATTTCACTGCGAGTGACAATCCATGACTTAGATCTAAATGCACTAGAGAAAAGGTGAAGCCAAACCTAGAAGCATCTAGGTGGCTACATCATATTTCAACTAATATTTCATATAAAACACTAGTGTTAAATCAATTTTCTTAGTTGATGTAATTATCCAGAGAGCCAGAGGCACCATTTATAAAATCTAATGATTGATCCAAAACTGTAATCCTACCTATTTTCTACCTATACTAGATCTACATTATCATAAAAACCAGCTAAACACTCTCTTTTATGCCCCATATATATATATATATATATATATATATATATATATCATATTTGTACTTTCCATTAATATCCTATCTTAATTTTATAAATTTGACATATGGTACATTTGAGTTTAGCACATTAATTATCCTACTGTAGATTTGATATTTACCCTTTTGCCCTATCATTTCTATAACCTTAACCCTATCTACCCAAGTATTATTCCTTAATATGAATTAGGGTTAAACATAGGTTAAATTAATATATTTATTTTTATCCTTTAATATCTCTTGTGATTTTAAGTTCCATCAATAAACATATAAAAAATTGCATATGCAAAATTATTTTATATATTTGAGAAGGAAAAATTATTTTCATCTACCAAAATCGGATGGGGACTCTAAAAGAGCAGTTAATATTTTAAGAGAGAATTTATATTTTATATATATTATTGATACAAAAATCATATCAATTTTTTTTCCACGAGACTTTATAACCACAAAAATATCTAGTAGAAATCCCCTTCCACAAGTATGAAGTAATAAACAAACATGAAATAACACATTTGTGTTGACTCTTCTATGCTTAACATATAAATACCTATAAAAGTGTTAAATATATAGAATATTTTATAGTGGATTAATTTATTGTATTATATTTTTATATTATATATGTGCAGCTATGTTTAGTATATTTTGTGATATTCAACCTCATGAATGAAGTCAATATTTGTTTACTAGCATTTTAATAATTTATTGTTAATGAATAATAAATTCATTATAATATTTATTTATAATTAATGTGTTGTCCTACTATGTTTTATATGGTGCATAATTAATTGTTAAACCATTTATAATTGAGATTTTGTGAGGTTAAACTCTTGCCTCATTCACATCTTAGGGCTCTTGGTTCAAATTAATATGAATATAAATAATTTTCATGTAAACATATTATTTAAAGTTTTGGCCATGATTCGAATATTAGAGTTTTTATTTATTTATTGGTATTAGATTTTGAATAGAGATAAGAACCAATCTAGGACATAATCGGGGGTCTAAAACCCCAATTAATCATCTATCACATGTACCAAATATACCAACAATGACTACAATCAGCTTGAGAATACCAAAAATAGCCACAACTAGCCCAATAATACTAATGATGGCCACATCTAGCTTTAGATACCTTAATGAGACTTAAACATGGGCAGGGCTTGAAATAATCAATCCATTTTACCAGCTCACCCACATATCACTGGTAATATTAGAGGTTTTAGTGGAGATAATATACTTCTTTTATTGGATCTTAACCCTTACAACTAGAGACTTACCTAGGTATGCTATAAATGAAGCACTTTTTCTTAAATTATTTAACTTTCATACATTGGTTTATTCAGGGGAACCTTAGAAATATTTGTTATCATTATGAAGTTTGTAGAAATGTTCATAACATTTTTAAATTTTTAATCATGTTATAAAATACATGTAATAGTATTACAAATAACCTTAACCCTACAATTTTTACAAACCCCATATTGTTTTTATGAAATTCAAAAGGAAATTACTTTATCTGATCATTGATTTCCATGCTAGGATATATTACTTATTTTAATTGTCAAAATTTGGTATACATATTATTGAAATAAGGTATTATGTATATTATTTGAGTTATAAGGATAATATATTCCACTGAAGGGTCCTAATTAGGTTGTAAAGACAACATATTAATTTGATTGTGATGAACAATGATAATTATGCATTTCTATTATGTATGTAAACATATACATACTCTTTAATTGTCCTTGGTTGAATTATAATAAGATAATGTATTAATTTTCATTATGTGATAGTTTATTACTAAGTTAAGAATGACTTAATGAGTTACTCATAGTTGTGATAAATTTTAAGGTAAGGAGTAATATCATTTCATTAAATCTACCATAGTTAATGATAGTTTTTTTTTTCTAATTGATTGATTCTAATACCATTAAGGTCTTTAAATGCATATATTACATGACACAACATTAAGTAAAAAGTGTTTCATCAATGGTATTTTTTATTCTTCGATTGCTAATTTAATACCTTCATCCATATATAGAACATGAATTAGAGAGGGTTCATTTTTATAAGGAATCATCAATATCCATGACATCAAGATACTGAATATAGTTTTAAACAACATTCAAGTATGAGGTAGGTTTAGTAATTAAACACCTCATATTAAAATGGTGTATCATGTGAAATATGTGTTTAAGTACTTAAATGTAAATTTTCCTATGTCATCAAAAGAAATAACAACTAGAATAAAAATACATGTATTCATTATTTTAAACCTACACTAAAAATTTGAGATTAAAATTATATGGACATAAAAAATAGAATTTGACTCCAATAACTTGTAAAAAATAGATGAAACACTTTCTTGACATTATCTTATTCAAATGTATTACCATCTTCAAGTTTATTTTATTTCAAGGGAAATACGCTTTGTATATAATGATTTTTTACTAGTGATCTCTCTTACATGTTTCATTGGTGCATCAATCACCCTGAGTGTGCATCCTAAGTAATGCACCATCAAAGGGTTAGGATTGCATTTTTGGTAATCTGTGAGAGATATTTTTATAATATCTAGTCATAGATACATCACTATTATCATGTCCTTCTCTAATTTTCTTTCCCCTTTTACTTATCCTTCTCCCTATGTTTATCTATGTAACCTTTTTTATGTCCTATTATAGCAAATTTTATGACATATTTGTTTTTTAATCTGATTAGTTATTATAAAGTTTTACAAGGACCTAAAAACCATAGTTCAATATCATAAAACAAATGAAACAAAAGGAAACAAGGCCCACACAACCTATACATAGTCCTTTAGCAAAAACTCAACAAAAAGAGAACTAGACCAAACTAACTAGACACAACACTCAACTAAATTTCTTCCAATTGATTCTCCTCCTTAATTCTACGTACCAATTTATTTGTGTTGTTGATTGACATTTCTCTCATTTTAGGCTTATGGACTTCTACTATGGTTTTGTTATGTCCCATCGTACCTCTGATCTTTTTTGCTAAAGTTTTGTCTCTCTTAATGATGTGATCCCTTGGGGTGTCGGTGTTTACCTCCTTACCTTTGGGGGTACCTTCAGTCTTACCCCCAACCTATCATCTATTGATCCTCAATCCCCTCCCTCAAGTAATCAATCTCTTATTTTAACTTATTCCTTTTATCCATATAAGAAACTATCTATCTTCCCAGTATCTACAAGTTTTCATGGAGCTCTGACAACCTTTGTCTGATTCCCTTCAAAAGTTTGGTGGGGTCTTCTTCCTTCCTCCAAACTTTGGCCACCTTGAGTTCATGAATTTTGAATTTGGGGTTTTTTATATCTTGTTAGAACCAAAGGCTCCTGTTGGTCTTCTTACTAGGGATCTTCTATGGGGGATAAGTTTCATGAGCCTTTTTCTTTTCCTTTTTCCCTCCTTCCCATGGATTCAGGTGGGTGGAAGTGGAGGTGTCACTTGTTCTTCCCTCTATATATAAGCCCTTATCATAGATTTTATCTATACTACTTTCCAAGAAGTGTCTTTCATAACTTCTCATGGGGGTTGCCTATTTAGTGAGAAGAAGGATTATCCTTTGATGGATAATATCCATAGAGGGTTTATCTTGAAAGATTAGAACTGTTGCTTCTAGAGACATGAGCAGAAAGTAAGGCAAGCTAATCATATGGCCTTTGAAGTTATTTAGTAGTAAAAAGTGATGTGAGAATATGTGGGTGAATTTCCCTTCAAGAGTAAGATACTTCATTACCTGTAGGAATATTTTAGGCCATCTTCATAGAAGGTTGGATTGAGGGAATCCCTTCTTTCCCTATGGTAGACTATGTCAGACTGGAATAAAACTTGCATTAGCTCCTAATTATGTCATTTATCCTTGGAGACCTTTGTGTCCTGACATGACATGTCATTCACTTACCTTATGAGTTCCTCAAAAACATTCACCATGTCCCCTCACCTACCTTTACTTTCATCCTAACATGAAATCTATGACAAGAATCTTATCATGTCCTTATATCCTTAGCATGAATTTTGTTAGACCACCCATCTACATCTTCCTCTAGACTTTGTGGTTGTTTTAGACTTCTATGCATGAATTTGACTTGTAGCAGTCCCTATCTCCCCCCATGATTTTTATTATTATTTATGAAACTATGTTTTGGGTTGTTGTTGGTTGAATAGCTAGGTAAAATTCCAATGTTTTGTTTTTCTCCCCTTACATTGGGATAGATATAATATAACTAAGAATATTAAATTGATATTAAGAAATTCAAGCACACAATGTATTTATAAATCAAACAGTGATGGAAAAAGGAAATTTGGACTCTAATTGCATCCTCAAGACATGTTTATTATTGCCTTAAACTTAAGCTTGTTATCTTATCACAATATCTCATTAGTGGTGTAACAACTAATCTTTAATCACTTAACAACCATAGCTTAATTTTCAATCTTTCATGTGTAAAAATGTGGCTATAAATCTCATGGAATTATTACATTGAAATATTTTAGCATAATTTTGCCACTTATACTTTCAATGTTTCTCCCTATAGCTTTTCACACCATGATTGTCATTAAGATGCTTATTTGTCATGTATGATTTGGTCATGATCTCATCATGTTGGTCTCACTCATGCTTCAATGCTATTGGCTATATTATCATTAAATTTTGTAGACTCAAAATTAGTTCATTTTATTATGCCAATTGTAATGTCTTCTTGAGTCATTCATCTTGAAATTCTATGATACTTGAGCCACTGTGTTTTTATTGTATAGATATTTCTTATGATGGTCTTGATGACCAAACAAGCCTTCAATTTTAGCCTTGGTAATTTATGATGTGGCACCATTTCATTTGTCACTTCCTTTTTTAATTAACCACATCACCCCTTTAACCCATTGAGATCTGGCCATAGTTTATGGCCTTCACATGTTATCTCCCCAATTACTTCAGGCTCTGCACTATAGATCTATCAGTTAGGCCATATGGTTTCTTTCTATTTTCCTTCCCTTTCCTAAGATCTCTTAGTTAGGCTATATTGATTACCATCTAGTATTATCCTATTTATTGGTCACTCCTACCAATGTGTGTTTAGGGGATACCACCTCCACATGGCTCCTTATCTTTCTTTCATTGATAATCACACTATTGTTTGCACTAACTACTCTGGGGCTATGAGTTAGTGAGATCATCATACATGGTGTCATCCCAGTCACTCGCTATCCCTAAACTCTGACATACTATTTGGGATATAAAAAAAACTCTAGAAGAGAAGGGTAACAATATTTTTCTAGGTGGCATCATCCTAATAACTCTCTAGCTTAGATGGATTTGAACTTGTATGGGACCCTAGGTCATTAAGATTGTGAAATGTGGAACAATCCTACTTACCTGTTTGCTTTCTATTTTAATGACATCATTTCCTCACTGGATTTTTTTTGAAAATTAACTAATTCTTTAAAATAATTTTAAAATTGGCCCAAGACTACCAAAAGAGTGATGCATGACACTTAGTGACCTTTGAAGATAAATGGCTAAGTCTCACTGAGAAAAAAGTGACATGTGGATCCTAGTGAATCATAAAGAATCAACCAAGTCTTTTATTGATTGACACCTATGGGATCTGATAAATTATGTTGGGAATATTTACCAAGTCTTCTACCTTAGCCATTTTTTGTCATTTCTCCTCAGAACTTTGAAAACTTGCAAGTGATCTTGAATCCTTGAACTAATATAGAAGGTGCTCCTGAGTTCATGTTTCTAAGTGTGCACTTCTCTTTTTTCACTAAAAAAGCTTTAATATTTGAATTCACTCTACACAAATGGTGCACACTAAAGGCTATGAGTCTATGAGGGGTGATGAAGGCAATATTCTACATAAATGCATAAGGCCCAAACACTTTTTATACCTAGTCCCTTTTGATGGTCTTCATAGTTTGTGCCTTCATCTTGTACTTGTACTAGTTCTTGAAGGTAATGGTGCACAACCTAGATTAAAATATTTGCTTTACAAGGGTGAAAATGTGAAAATATATGACTTGGCTCGAGACTACACTATTTAATTATGAGGAAGTCTTTGAATAAGAGCACAAAATAACATCAAAGATATTGAGCATGTCCTTCATAGTTTAGAATTTCTCCATACGTACTTATTTCTTTTATTGCTTGAATTTAGGATACCCACACACTTTAAATTACACATCGTATTGGTGTGATGAAGTATCTTTGCATGGGGTACACATTAGAAACTCCTCATTGGTGAAAATAAACACTTAGTTGAGGAACTAACCCATGCTAACTATTAAGTGTGAGCATAGATGGGAAAGATTTATACATAAACTTGTTTCTAAGGAACTTTGACACCATATAAGCATGTAACCTTTGTGAGGTCCTTATGAGTTCAGTACTTGCAAGGAGGGGTCACTTAGAGAGTCAACACTCTTGGTAATCTCTACATGTTGTTTGCCTACTAAGGAGGAACCCAGTAGCCTTTGAAGTGATCTATTGGTTATGGAGCCATTAAATATTTAAATCCATCCATCTACCTTGATAGTTATAATTCTTACATGTGCTTATCTACTTGGGATTCACATATATGCATCTATGTAGTAATTTTACTTCATGATCTTGCATACTTTAACTACTTGGTAGTTCACTTGGTTCATCATTAAATAATTGAATAACTAGGACCTTTCTCAAAATAATAGTGGATAAAAAATAATTGTGTGAAGGCACTTAGGGGAAAGGAAATAACAAGATAACCTATGACTATATACATGCATGCATAGATGCTTAGGGAAAATAAAATTATTATAATATATACAAAGTGTAATTATGAGCCTTAAACCACTTGGGTTGAAGCAAAATCCTTTGAGGTCATTTTTATTATGTACAAACCTGTCATTGAGTACAAGGCATAGATGAGCAAAGACTCACCTTCCAAGCTAGAATCATAAATTTCTTAGGACCTAAGAGGAGGGGCTCAAGTTAAAAACCAAATTGGATCCTTCCTCCTTAATGGGTGGGCTCCTTTTTTTATACTACAACTACTCCTCTAAGTTAAATATGTCTTTTAGAAACTCTCCTGTGAAATTCTGAGGTAAGAAAAAATAAAACACACTTACTATTTTGACCTCCTCCTCCTTTTTGTGATACATGGTGCATTTGGCCTCAAAATGGAATGGGTACTACTTCTTGTGAGGTTGAGGAAAAAATAGGCCTACATTTCCTCTTATGGGGTGCAATAAACTATGGGATCATCCAAGAATTGATATCCCTCTCTATAAATATTAAATAGGTCAATGCCTGACCCTTGGGAAGGCAAGTTTAATTGAATACCTCCCTCCTACTTCTCAAAATATTTGATAAGGTCACATTATTAATCTCTAACCATGGCATATTCCCTTCATAGAAGGATATAACCTAATTCTAGGATCTCAAACAAATATTGAAACTCTTTGTTATTTTTTGGCATTTGTATACTACTTTCAAGTTGATTGGGGTGTCCCTATTGAATCATGATCTCCCCTTAACCACTTGTTTTCACCCTCAAGGGCATTCTCTATTAGGTAAAGTGTAACCTCATAAAATAAGCTAATAATCCCAACCTCTCCCTCATTCTTGGATTCCTCTAGAGGAGGAGGAAGTATACTTGTTTCCTCTTTAATGAAGGGAAGGAGTTTCCCTAGCAAGTTAGGAGTCTAAAAATCATCTTCATGAAGGGACTTCAACCCTTTATCCTTAGGGACTGATTCCTTCATGAGATCAAAACCAAGCAAACTAGATCAATCTTATTTATACTAATCTAGGTCTAATATTTCTATTTGTATGATAGAAAGAGGGCTACCAATAATTATCTCTTCCTCTTTCTCACTTAAAGTATCTCCTCTTCATCTAGATTATCTTTATTTGTTTCCCACACAACCATGATTCCTTTAAAAATGGATATGGTGGGATGTAAATAGGATTTAATTGGTGAAAGAGTGGCCTTAACCAAGTTGGGCATCCTAAAATTAGGATGTTCGATCCAAGAAGGCCACCTAGTTGAGTTTGAGGTTCTTAAAGAAGAATGAGCTCTAGAATTGGCATTGGCACAAGCTATTTTTAAGAAGGGGGCCTCTAAAACTTAGGATATTTAAGTCTAAATACTTTATTAAAGGATCAAAAGACTTACCCTTCCTAAATCTTGGAATCTTGAGCACCAAAGCTCCTCTTTTCATGGGTTAGTTTGTGGTCTCTAGGGAAGCTTGTTCAAAGAAGGGAAAAATAACAACTCGGGGTTCAATTCCCTATGTTTATATAAGTAGTTGATGTATATTCTATTCTTTAACTACTATTTGACTATCCACATATTACTCCTCATATCTTATTTGAATCTCCTTCTCATGCTAGTAAAGATAATCTTGTTGATAAATCTCCTCATATCATCTAGTATACTCAAGCTCTTCATCAATCTCCCTCATATATTGGTTAAATTATAGTAGGATATTGTTGATACTTGTTGAGGCTAGTTTCAAGCATGAGAAAGCTTCCAAAAGGATTGGACTGGGGTGGAAGGGAAGCAAACACTGTGGGGAGGCTATCATCTTTCTGGTCTAGATCAATTTTGGGTGAAACTAAGAGCACTCTTAACCTGATATAGATGAAAAGATTAGCATAATGGTATTTTCATAGAATGGGGGGTGAAAAGCCATAATTTTGGGCACTTGGGATGCTTAAATTGGTATATGTGACATTTTTATTCACTAGGTGCTTTAAAAAGTGTCTTCAATACTTGACTCACTGAAAGTAGCACCAATCTCTCATCCAACCTTTGAACTTTGGTCCTATTGGGCATGCCAAAAATTTTCTAACACTTAAACTATGCACCTATTGATCATCCCCAAGGTGTGAGACACTTGATCTCCTTAGGACATACCTTAGAATAAGGCCAACTTCCTTTTATTCTATATGTACCTAGTTTAGGACCAATGCATAGACCTATGAAGAGCATAGTGAAAACTATAACTAGAACTAAACCTAAACTTGACAAGGGGAAAAGGGAGAGAAAAGGTAAGAGGGTTGATATAATGATAAAGGTGATTCACCAAGAATTGATCAAGCACCTCACCCACTTAATGACATAATAATACTAATAGATTGAATGTGAAAACTTCAAAATGGGTACACTACATAAATGTTTTTCATAGAGGTAAGGGAACACAATGTAGCATTAGGAGTGATGACAAATGGTCCATAAATAACACCTACATAGACCCTTGTATACACAACATGATACTTGTAAAGACTTTTAGTTCTAAACAGAGGTGTGAAGGGAGGAAGACAATGAGAGGGATGAACATCCATAGATAAGGGTCAATAACCATGAATGCACATAGAACATGGAGAATGAAGAAAAGTAATCAATTCTTATTAATCTAAAGGTTTAAGTCAATATTACAAACTTAGATAAATATATCTTTTTTATAGTAGGAGAGGGATCTTGGAGGGAAAATTTTGGTAGTGTTATGGTGCCTAGAAATCTCAACCATTTTATAATTTAAGACCTAGGATTTTATAGGAAATGGGAAGCCCATGGGTCATTGATTAAAATCAGAAATATAACTTAGAGAATTAAATTAATATCAATAATTAGAGGCACACAATCTCTTTGAAAATCAAATAAGGGTGGCCAAAGGTAATTAGGACTTTGATTGTGTCCTCGAAGCATGGTGATGATTGCATCAAACTTAAGAATGTCATCTCAACACACTCTTTCATTGTTTATGAAAGAAATAATCTTTAATCAATCAATGAACACAACTTGATTTTTTGAGATTCCATGTGTAAAAATGTGGCTATAAATCTGATGGAATTATTACCCTAGAATATTTTGGCATAATTCAATAACTTCAGCTTTCAATGTTGCTCCCTATGGACTTCCATACCATGCTTGTCATTAATATTCTTATTTATCTTATATGATCTGGTCATGATCTCATCATGTTTGTTTTGTTCATGTTTTAATGCTCTTGGATATATTATAATTAAATGTTGCAAACTCAAGCTTAGTTCATTTCACTATTCCAGTTTCAATGTTGTCCCTAGTTATTCATCTCACAATCCTATAATCCTTGAGCCACTACATTTTGATTCTATAAATATTTCTTATGACAGTCTTGATGGCTAGATGGGCCATTAATTTTAACCTTGTAAAGTGATGATGTGGCACCATTTCATTCACTACCTCATTTATTACTTGGTCATGTCACCCTTTTAATCCATTGAGCTTTGGTCACAATATATGACATTCACATGTTATCTCCCCAACTACTTTAGGCTCTATGTTATAGATTTACTAACTATACCACATGTTTATTTTATATTTACCTTCCCTTTCCTAGGCTCTCTTATTTGGGCTCTATTAAGTGCCAACTGATATTATCCTATTTATTGGGTGCTCTTGACATTATGTGCTTAGGGATTACCACCTCCATGTGGTTCTTTATCTCTCTTCCATTTCTTAGAATAGTACTATGTTTTCACAAACCATCTAAGGGCTATGGGGTAGTGGGGTCATGATATGTGGTGCCATCTTACTCACCCTCTAACCTTAGGCTCTAACATATTGTTTGGTTTGTAAGAAAATTGCCAGGAGAGTAGGGTAGTGGGATTTCACCATGTGGTGTCATCCCACTACCCTAGAGGGCTTTGAACTTGTATGGAATTATATAATACCCTAGGTCACCAATATTATGACACATAAAAGGATCCTACTTTCTTTATTTCCTATTATTTTGTTGATGCCATTGCCTTATCAGGTAACTTCTTAAAAATTGACTAAGTCTTTAAATATGCCCAAGATTATTGAGAGAGTGATGCATGGAACCATGTGACCTTTGAAGATACATGGCTAAGTCAAACTGATAAAAAACGTGACATATGGCTCTAGGTGAATGATAAATAATTGACTATGTCTTTTATTGCTCAACTCCTGTGGGGTCCAAGACATTCTACTATGAATATTTTCTCAGTCTTCAACCTTAACCATTTTTTCTAATCTTCCTCAAAACTTTGAAAACCTATAAGTGATCTTGAAGCCCTGAACTAATTTGAACACTGCTCCTAAGTTAATGTTTATATGTGTGTGCTTACTTCTCTTTTTAACCTATGCAATCTTTAATATTTGAATGCACTTTGTGAAAAGGGTATATAGTTAAGGCTATGAGTTTGTGAAGTGTGTTGAGGGTGATATTATTAATAAATGCACAAAGAACACACTCTTTCTACACCTAGTCCCTTTTGATGTTCTTCCTAGTCTACACATTCATCTAGAACTTGTACTAGTTTGTGAAGGGAGTGGTACAGATCCTAGATTACAGTCTATGTTTTACATGGGAACATATGTGAAACTCTAAAACTTGGTGTGGGACTTCATTATTTGAGTGTGAGGAAGTATTTGAATAAAATTTTGTATTAAGATCAAATATCTTGAGCATGCCCTTCATAATTTAGAATTGCTCCCTATGCACTTCTCTCTTTTAGTGATTGAAGTTAGGAAACCTATGAATTCTGACCTACATGTTGTGTTGGTGTGATGAAGGATATTTACATGGGGTGATTATTCAAAATTTCTCATAGGTAAAAATCAACACTTGGTTTATGTGTGAAACCATACTGACAATTGAGTGTGGCTATAGATGGGAAGCATTTGTGTTTAAAATTTTTTTAGGGAAATTGACACTGCATAAGTGCATAACCTTTGTGAGCTCCTTATGAGTTTGGTGATTACAGGGAGGGGTGACTTGGAGATTTAACAACCTTGACCTTGTACCATTCTAGTTTTCCTAATTTCTATATCATACTCTTGATGTTATGCCATCTACCTATCTCTCTACTCTCCTAATTCATTATATCTAAACGTACATTTTATAGCCAAATATAAGATAATGGCATATATATTTTTTACATAGTATGTTGTGTCTTAAATTATTCACAAACTTGACCAATTTATATGATTATTTTTATAGATTTTAATACTTGAGTTCCACATCCTTTAAATTTTTTCTCATAAAAAAATATGGTGAAATTCATCATTCATTTTTTTTTTGTAATAATAGTGATGAAATGATCATATACAAAAGAGTACAGGTATAATTACTTATTGAAATATGGGATGTTTAATACTAGATCTTTAATAATGGAATATTTAACATCCTCAAAGGAATTCTTGGATTAATCTACCCATTCCACCTTTGCATCTTATTTAAATAGCATTCAAAGGTCTTGTAATGTCATAAAAATTGATGCAAACATGGGTTAGGGTTCCCAATGAAGGATTACTTAACCATGCATTTGAGTGACACTCTCACTCCTTAATTTGTATCTATACATATTACCCATGTTTCAATGAAAAATTATCTCTTTTTATTAATAAAAACAATACATTTAACTTCTCCCAAGTTGAGGTTACTAGTTTTGGTGGGTCTATAGCTTACAAATAATTCTCAAGGTTACAAACCTATTTTTTCTTTATCTCTCAGGATTACTCTATCTAAAAATATACAAATTTTATCATTATGAGTTATAACAAACATTGTATCTCTTTATTTCTCAAATACATAATTAATTCCAAGGCCTCATCTTATAGTCTTACTAAGTTTCTTATGTGGAAAATACTCATGCTAACTAACATTCATGGAATCATGGCTTGAGGTCATTCTTCAATGAAACTACTAACACATTTAGTTAATGGAGAGTTTTATTATAAAATAATAGGCTCATATAATATTATGTATCTGAATCCCAGCTACATCTTAAGAAAAATCTTACATTAATTTCCATCTCCCACATTTCTCTCTAACTTGTACTTCACCTAACTAAAGTATAATCTAACTAAGCTTTATCATAGGTTTGCATGATTTTAGTCAAAATTATTTGAATTCAAATAAAATTTGATACATATTTATTTCTTGCATGCTTCCCCAATTCCTTCATTTTTATTACAATTTTCATGAATCCTTTGTATGCTCGTGTATCTTTTCATACATGAATACCTTTGTCCACACACCAAATTGTTCTCATATGCACGTTTATTTTGTCCACTCTTGTGTGTCATAAGATATTCTTGGAAAAAAAATAGTTTCACATTGCATTCTTAGCATGTTGCATCCTCTATTATGTAATTTTTACACTTTACCAAGTATTTAATGTACTCATTCCCATACTTCTTCAATAATTAGAGTCCAACATGGAATTTATTTCTTCTTTTTCCTTATCTAGTATCTAGATTTTAAAATTTGGTAAGTTAGCTTCTATTTCTTTGTCTAGTTTCCCTACATTGAAATCAAAAACATCTACACATTAAATATTGGTGATATGTCAAACTTTCATGGAAATTATATCTCATAGGCATTTGCTAAGAATCTATGTGACATATTACATGGCCCTATTTTATTCATATTTAGTTTGTTATATGTTTCTCATGGATATCATTCTTTACACAAATGTCCAAACACTAGGTATCTTATCTCAAATTCCTTGTTTTTGTTCTTCACATTTGTGAGCCCCTTTTATTGAATAGTGATCTATTCTATCCTCCTTTTTTACATCCTAATGTAGCCCATGCATATAGTCCTCATAATAATCTACCTATATGATCATTCCATGCACCTTTTTTATACTCATTAATTTTATAACTCCCCTTAGACTATTTCTAGTCACAATCGATAAAGGTTTTTTCTAGTACTTTTATTCACTAAATGTTTATACACAAATCTTGCTGCCATGTCCTACTACTTAGGCTTGTTACCTACCAAACATATAATAAAAATTATAAGTTTACTATTCATCACCTTGGTTTTTTCATCTTTATATGAATGTTATGTTAAACTAAAACTTAGCCTCATTATAAATTTCTTCCAAAATGTACACAAAAATGGTCTACAAACTCTATATCCCTATCTAATACAATGTTTCATGATAATCTATATATCCTCATCACGTCTCTAAATAATAAATTGTAAATTATTTTCATGTCATTATATTCAAGAACAATTCCAACACAACAAAGATGGGATTGTTTTGTCTCTATGCTCTTAGTAATCCCATCATAAAATCATTTCTTATGTCGTCTCGTGGTTTCTATGGAATTGGAAATGGTTAATACAAGATTGTATTTTGGCTCTTTCTCTTTTCCATATGTAAAAATCTACATCTTAATATATATATATATATATATATATATATATATATATATATATATATATATATATATATATGAATCTATGCTCATTTTTTTCCAGTGGAAACTTTTTATCAACCATGTCAACATTTTATCACTCCTAAATAAATCTAATAATCCTCTCTTACGCTTCTCATTCATAAAAAAAATTATGCATTTATCCTTGGGGTATACATAATTATGCTCCCTTAAAAAATATTCCTTATTATATGTAGTAGTCCCATTGTAGTGTGTGATCCACATTTCTCAGCTATATGCATGCCTTTCATGTCTCATATAAATATTCATCTTTATCATGAATTTACTTCATTTAATCATATACTATAACTTCTATTCACATATGTATTATCACTAACATGATTCTACTTAACACAATAGAAACCTTATTTGACTCCCTACTCTAATGCCTCGACAAAAACATGTAGCTCTACAAAAATTCAACCTGTTTCATATGTTATTGAATTAACTTACCCTAGATATTTATAAAATGTAATTCTTGATGTTCGTTATATAGTATAACATTTTTTCCAAATAAACACTTCCTCCATTTATTTTGTGCTTATATAAAAGAATAAAATACTTAGTCATAAACTTATTATTTATGCTTCACTTCATTAAACTTTCATTAAAGTATGTGTTTGATCTTCCTTATTGGTTCAACAACTCCCCCATCACCATGTCACTATCATTGAAATCCACTTGAAACACCTAATTTATATCGAGTAGTGTCATTTTTAGTTTTTTAGCTATTCTTATTTTCATTTCTTAAAGACTATTTATTTTATTTAATCCATGTGAATTACCTATGGTCTCTTTGAAACACTTCCATGATCATTAAAAAAATCTCAATGAAGGTTTTAATAAACTTTTTATAAAATCTTTCTAGGCCATGAATAATTCAAACCTAAAATGTGTCATTTGATTATGGCCAATCTACCATTATGTGCACCTTTTTAGGGTCCATCCTAA